>CM042399.1:33223401-33308401 GCA_023634145.1 Thymallus thymallus
CGAGGGGAGCATGGGGGAGGGGAGCATGAGATGGGGAGGGGGGAGTATAAGGGAGGGGAGGGAGGGAGAGGGGAGTATGAGAGAGGGAGAGGGGAGGGAGGGAGAGGGGAGTATGAGAGAGGGAGAGGGGAGTATGAGGGAGGGGAGGCAGGGAGAGGGGAGTATGAGGGAGGGGAGGCAGGGAGAGTGGAGTATGAGGGAGGGGAGGCAGGGAGAGTGGAGTATGAGGGAGTGAGAGGGGAGCATGAAGGAAGGGGAGGCGAGGGAGAGGGGACAATCATATCATAAAACCAGAATGGGTACTGTATGTTTTAACAATGTGAGAGTGAGATATAACCTGTGAGTCATTATTGAGAAGAGATAACAGATAACAGGTTTTTTAGAATGGGTGTGTTTATGGCTTCTGGTTACATGAAGCTGTTGAAGCTTTCATACAAGCACATTAAAGGGGGCGTGTCATAAGATGTCATATAAGCACATTAAAGGGGGCGTGTCATAAACTGTCATATAAGCACACCTACTTTCTCACCTTACCATCACATGGTTAGCCTTTCTAGCTCTTTCTCTCAATAACTTTATTTCTCTTAGTTACCACTTCCAATCTCTTATTCTCCACATTTTTACATTTGAGTCATTTAGCACAGTGGTTATCAACCTTTTTCGCTTACTGTACCCCCAAGTACATTTTGCTCTGCCCCGAGTACCCCTGAAGTACCCAGTAGGTCTATGGTTTCATGAGCCTTCTCAAATACCCCCTGTGGATAAACCAAGCACCCCCAGGGGTCCTAGTACCCCTGGTTGGGAACCACTGATTTAACAGATGCTCTTCTCCAGAGTGACTTAATCAGTGCATTCAACCACATCACAGTCGTAGTACATTTTCCTTCAATAAAGAAGTTATCAGCAAAGTCAGTGCTAGTAGGAAAGGACAACAGTAGGAGATAAAACTGACTGAGATGTCTTATTTAAGATACTCTTCTCTATAGAAAGGAAAGGACAACAGTAGGAGATAAAACTGACTGAGATGTCTTATTTAAGATACTCTTCTCTATAGAAAGGAAAGGACAACAGTAGGAGATAAAACTGACTGAGATGTCTTATTTAAGATACTCTTCTCTATAACCTTGTTCCTCTATTCTCTAACACTTACTGTGCCCTCCTCTCTGTTGCCCTCTCCTCTCCTGCATACTGTATCTCTCTGTCTCCCAGTATCTCTCTCTCCTCTCCTGCATACTGTATCTCTCTGTCTCCCAGTATCTCTCTCTCCTCTCCTGCATACTGTATCTCTCTGTCTCCCAGTATCTCTCTCTCCTCTCCTGCATACTGTATCTCTCTGTCTCCCTGTATCTCTCTCTCCTCTCCTGCATACTGTATCTCTCTGTCTCCCAGTATCTCTCTCTCCTCTCCTGCATACTGTATCTCTCTGTCTCCCTGTATCTCTCTCTCCTCTCCTGCATACTGTATCTCTCTGTCTCCCAGTATCTCTCTCTCCTCTCCTGCATACTGTATCTCTCTGTCTCCCAGTATCTCTCTCTCCTCTCCTGCATACTGTATCTCTCTGTCTCCCAGTATCTCTCTCTCCTCTCCTGCATACTGTATCTCTCTGTCTCCCAGTATCTCTCTCTCCTCTCCTGCATACTGTATCTCTCTGTCTCCCTGTATCTCTCTCTCCTCTCCTGCATACTGTATCTCTCTGTCTCCCAGTATCTCTCTCTCCTCTCCTGCATACTGTATCTCTCTGTCTCCCTGTATCTCTCTCTCCTCTCCTGCATACTGTATCTCTCTGTCTCCCAGTATCTCTCTCTCCTCTCCTGCATACTGTATCTCTCTGTCTCCCAGTATCTCTCTCTCCTCTCCTGCATACTGTATCTCTCTGTCTCCCAGTATCTCTCTCTCCTCTCCTGCATACTGTATCTCTCTGTCTCCCAGTATCTCTCTCTCCTCTCCTGCATACTGTATCTCTCTGTCTCCCTGTATCTCTCTCTCCTCTCCTGCATACTGTATCTCTCTGTCTCCCAGTATCTCTCTCTCCTCTCCTGCATACTGTATCTCTCTGTCTCCCAGTATCTCTCTCTCCTCTCCTGTATACTGTATCTCTCTGTCACCCTGTATCTCTCTCTCCTCTCCTGCATACTGTATCTCTCTGTCTCCCAGTATCTCTCTCTCCTCTCCTGCATACTGTATCTCTCTGTCACCCTGTATCTCTCTCTCCTCTCCTGCATACTGTATCTCTCTGTCTCCCAGTATCTCTCTCTCCTCTCCTGCATACTGTATCTCTCTGTCTCCCTGTATCTCTCTCTCCTCTCCTGCATACTGTATCTCTCTGTCTCCCTGTATCTCTCTCTCCTCTCCTCCCAGTATCTCTCTGTCTCCCTGTATCTCTCTCTCCTCTCCTCCCAGTATCTCTCTGTCTCCCTGTATCTCTCTCTCCTCTCCTACCTGTATATCTCTCTCCTCTCCTCCCTGTATATCTCTCTCCTCTCCTCCCTGTATATCTCTCTCCTCTCCTCCCTGTATATCTCTCTCCTCTCCTACCTGTATATCTCTCTCCTCTCCTCCCTGTATCTCTCTCTCCTCTCCTCCCTGTATCTCTCTCTCCTCTCCTGCATACTGTATCTCTCTGTCTCCCTGTATCTCTCTCTCCTCTCCTCCCAGTATCTCTCTGTCTCCCTGTATCTCTCTCTCCTCTCCTCCCTGTATATCTCTCTCCTCTCCTACCTGTATATCTCTCTCCTCTCCTCCCTGTATCTCTCTCTCCTCTCCCCCAGTATCTCTCTCTCCTCTCCCCCAGTATCTCTCTCTCCTCTCCTCCCTGTATCTCTCTCTCCTCTCCTCCCAGTATCTCTCTCCTCTCCCCCAGTATCTCTCTCCTCTCCTACCTGTATATCTCTCTCCTCTCCTACCTGTATATCTCTCTCCTCTCCTCCCTGTATCTCTCTCTCCTCTCCCCCAGTATCTCTCTCTCCTCTCCTCCCAGTATATCTCTCTCCTCTCCTCCCTGTATATCTCTCTCCTCTCCTACCTGTATATCTCTCTCCTCTCCTACCTGTATCTCTCTCTCCTCTCCTACCTGTATATCTCTCTCCTCTCCTCCCTGTATCTCTCTCTCCTCTCCTACCTGTATATCTCTCTCCTCTCCTCCCTGTATATCTCTCTCCTCTCCTCCCTGTATATCTCTCTCCTCTCTTACCTGTATATCTCTCTCCTCTCCTACCTGTATATCTCTCTCCTCTCCTACCTGTATATCTCTCTCCTCTCCTACCTGTATATCTCTCTCCTCTCCTCCCTGTATCTCTCTCCTCTCCTACCTGTATATCTCTCTCCTCTCCTACCTGTATATCTCTCTCCTCTCCTACCTGTATATCTCTCTCCTCTCCTACCTGTATATCTCTCTCCTCTCCTACCTGTATATCTCTCTCCTCTCCTACCTGTATATCTCTCTCCTCTCCTACCTGTATATCTCTCTCCTCTCCTCCCTGTATATCTCTCTCCTCTCCTCCCTGTATATCTCTCTCCTCTCCTACCTGTATATCTCTCTCCTCTCCTACCTGTATATCTCTCTCCTCTCCTCCCTGTATATCTCTCTCCTCTCCTCCCTGTATATCTCTCTCCTCTCCTACCTGTATATCTCTCTCCTCTCCTACCTGTATATCTCTCTCCTCTCCTCCCTGTATATCTCTCTCCTCTCCTACCTGTATATCTCTCTCCTCTCCTACCTGTATATCTCTCTCCTCTCCTCCCTGTATATCTCTCTCCTCTCCTACCTGTATATCTCTCTCCTCTCCTACCTGTATATCTCTCTCCTCTCCTCCCTGTATCTCTCTCTCCTCTCCCCCAGTATCTCTCTCTCCTCTCCTCCCTGTATCTCTCTCTCCTCTCCTCCCTGTATCTCTCTCTCCTCTCCTGCATACTGTATCTCTCTCCTCTCCTCCCTGTATCTCTCTTTCCTCTCCTACCTGTATATCTCTCTCCTCTCCTCCCTGTATCTCTCTCTCCTCTCCTCCCTGTATATCTCTCTCCTCTCCTCCCTGTATCTCTCTCTCCTCTCCTCCCTGTATCTCTCTCTCCTCTCCTCCCTGTATATCTCTCTCCTCTCCTACCTGTATATCTCTCTCCTCTCCTCCCTGTATCTCTCTCCTCTCCTACCTGTATATCTCTCTCCTCTCCTCCCTCTATATCTCTCTCCTCTCCTCCCTGTATCTCTCTCTCCTCTCCTCCCTGTATCTCTCTCCTCTCCCCCAGTATCTCTCTCCTCTCCTCCCTGTATATCTCTCTCCTCTCCTACCTGTATCTCTCTATTTCTCCCATCTCCTCCTCTATATCTCTCTGTCTCCCTGTAGATAGATAGGTAGATAGATACTTTATTGATCCCCCGGGGGGGAAATTTCATTGTCAAGCAGCTACAACAACAGTATATACTGTATATCACTCTCTTATCTTACTACATTTTAATTATTATTATTTGCCGTCTACTGCACAGTGAACATCTCCATGACCCTCCGGATAAATAAATATCTCTCTATCTCTGAGGAGGAGGTGAGTGGCGTGTGAAATACACCCCCTGAGCTGTGTTGGCTTTCTGAAAATGGCAGAGGAAGAAAAAGTGTCTCTTCTTCAGAGCCTTTGTGGCTGTCTTAACATGCCATTCTTCAGAGCCTTCGTGGCTGTCTTAACATGCCATTCTTCAGAGCCTTCGTGGCTGTCTTAACATGCCATTCTTCAGAGCCTTCGTGGCTGTCTTAACGTGACATTCTTCAGAGCCTTCGTGGCTGTCTTAAGGTGACATTCTTCAGAGCCTTTGTGGCTGTCTTAACATGCCATTCTTCAGTGCCTTCGTGGCTGTCTTAACATGACATTCTTCATAGCCTTCAGTGCTGTCTTAACCTGACATTATTTTTCCTCTTCCGAGGCTGCCTGAGGGATTGTTCTGACTGAGAGCACAGGGAGGGAGTGCTCCTACCCCACCTCACCCCCTACGCCGCCTCGCCTCGCCTAAGGCCAGTCTTCATGTTGACAGTAATAGTGACTCTGACACCAACCTAAATTACAAAACACAAAACAGCCCAGCACACTCCAATTACCCAGCCATCAGCCCTTTGAACCGGCCTAATAGACAAATACCTAAACTCACAATTAGAGACATGTTAAACAACTTGTCTAAACAGAGAAATGTGTGAGACTGAACCAATGAGCAGGGAGGGAACGCACTCAG
This sequence comes from Thymallus thymallus, assembly GCA_023634145.1. Taxonomy (NCBI): domain Eukaryota; kingdom Metazoa; phylum Chordata; class Actinopteri; order Salmoniformes; family Salmonidae; genus Thymallus; species Thymallus thymallus. The sequence goes on from CM042399.1 coordinate 33,228,614, forward strand.
AGGCATCTCTCTGTCTGTAGCTCCTTGGCTCTCTGTGCTGCACTTCCTCTCTCTGTGCTGCACTTCCTCTCTCTGTGCTGCACTTCCTCTCTCTGTGCTGCACTTCCTCTCTCTGTGCTGCACTTCCTCTCTCTGTGCTGCACTTCCTCTCTCTGTGCTGCACTTCCTCTCTCTGTGCTGCACTTCTTCTCACTGTGCTGCACTTCTTCTCTCTGTGCTGCACTTCTTCTCTCTGTGCTGCACTTCTTCTCTCTGTGCTGCACTTTCTCTCCCTCTCGTAGAAATCATTTAAACCAAGGCCAGGATTCAATGTTCCCTCAACAGTTAAACGCAGACTGATAACGTCTGACCAAATCCCTAACTACATTGTGAAACAGGGCACATGGGGAAACTTAACTTATAACATAATGACTAACATCTCTCTCTCTCCTCTCCTTCCTCACCCTCCTCTGGTTTTCAGATGTCTCGCAGGCAGCTCAATTAATTTAGAACAAATTTATTTTTATGAAATGGTTCAGTCCTCTGCTGAAGAAAAGTCTTAGCCAACCACAGGAGCTTTCATAAAACACATGTTCAGTAACAGGCTGAAAAGTTTGATATATTAATATTAATGTATGCTCACATTCAGTCACACTGTTTTATTAGGAATGAGGATTACCCTTTGGGTTGGCCTCCTGAAGATCTTCCCTCCATACCTCCGGTTCGCTCCTCATCTACGCTTCTCCATCTTTTAATGTCCCTGTCCCACCCTACTCCTCCTGCTCCCTTCTCCTGAGAGGAAAGCTTCTCAAAACGCTGGTCGCCGGGTGTACAATCTAAGAAGGCAATCACTGGTTTACACACACTGGATCTGTCAGAGTGTCTGTATAGTGCAACCTTCCTCTAATTAAACATTTAGAAATGCACACAACACACCCACCCTCCAACCCTGCTTCCTTCCCACCCTCCCTCTCACCCACCCTGCCTCCTTCCCACCCTCCCTCCCACCCTGCCTCCTTCCCACCCTGCCTCCTTCCCACCCTCCCTCTCACCCACCCTGCCTCCTTCCCACCCTGCCTCCTTCCCACCCTCCCTCCCTCCCACCCTGCCTCCTTCCCACCCTGCCTCCTTCCCACCCTCCCTCTCTCCCATCCTGCCCCTTTCCCACCCTCCCTCTCTCCCACCCAACCACTCTCCCTCCCTCCCTCCCACCTTCCCAGCCACAAGCACACACACGCAGACACACGCAGACACACACAGAGAGAATGAGTGTGTCTCAGCTTGCCCGTCATGGGGATAAAGAGGTCAGACACTCCAGTAGCACTCTGGGAGCAGAGCTTTGGACCATGGAAGAAAAATGCTTAGAGGGAGAAAAAATTATAAAAGGGGGATGAAATGATGGGAGAGAAACAATGTAAATGAATGCCTGGCCTCTCGTTCTGACATAATGCCTGGCCTCTCGTTCTGACATAATGCCTGGCCTCTCGTTCTGACATAATGCCTGGCCTCTCGTTCTGACATAACGCCTGGCCTCTCGTTCTGACATAATGCCTGGCCTCTCGTTCTGACATAACGCCTGGCCTCTCGTTCTGACATAACGCCTGGCCTCTCGTTCTGACATAACGCCTGGCCTCTCCTTCTGACATTAAGTATCTATCTATCTATCTATCTATCTATCTATCTATCTATCTATCTATCTATCTATCTATCTATCTATCTATCTATCTATCTATCTATCTATCTATCTATCTATCTATCTATCTATCTATCTATCTATCTATCTATCTATCTATCTATCTATCTATCTATCTATCTATCTATCTATCTATCTATCTATCTATCTATCTATCTATCTATCTATCTATCTATCTATCTATCTATCTATCTATCTATCTATCTATCTATAATGCCTGGCCTCTCGTTCTGACATAACGCCTGGCCTCTCGTTCTGACATAACGCCTGGCCTCTCGTTCTGACATAACGCCTGGCCTCTCGTTCTGACATAAAGCCTGGCCAAACGCCTCTCATTCTGACATAACACATGTTCTGACATAACGCCTGGCCGAACGCCTCTCGTTCTGACATAACGCCTGGCCGAACGCCTCTCATTCTAACATAACGCCTGGCCGAACGCCTCTCGTTCTGACATAACGTGTCACGATCGGTGTAACCGTAAGATGAATGTTTGGCACACAGGCACCTAAACAAAACAATGACCCACATCACAGGTGGGAATAATCATAACCTAAGTAGGGTCCCCAATTAGAGACAACGCACAGCATCTGCCTCTAATTGGGAACCACACACAAATACTAAGACTTAATTAGAAAACCCCTGTCACGCCCATGACATAACGTCTGATCGAATGCCTCTCATTCTGACATAACGCCTGACCGAATGCCTCTCATTCTGACATAACGCCTGACCTAACGCCTCTCGTTCTGACATAACGCCTGACCGAATGCCTCTCATTTTGACATAACGCCTGACCTAATGACTCTCGTTCTGACATGGAGGGAAGACAGTGAAAGGAGAGATGGAGGGAAGACAGTGAAAAGAGAGCAGCTAATGAAAAGCAGCATGGTAATCTGCTTCACATCTTTAAATAAGACTGGGACGAGAGAGAGAGAGAGAGAGAGAGAGAGAGAGAGAGAGAGAGAGAGAGAGAGAGAGAGAGAGAGAGAGAGAGAGAGAGAGAGAGAGAGAGAGAGAGAGAGAGAGAGAGAGAGAGAGAGAGAGAGAGAGAGAGAGAGACCCTCTCACTGGACCAGATAACTCTGTGGGACTGAATGAGATCAAACAGCTCCTCCACTACATCTACACTAAAACTAAAAACACTCACACTCACACATCCACACACACAAACACACTCACACTGACCCATCCACACACACAAACACACACTCACACTGACCCATCCACACACACAAACACACACACTCACACTGACCCATCCACACACACAGACACACACACTCACACTGACTCATCCACACACACAAACACACACACACACACTCACACTGACCCACCCACACACACAAACACACACACTCACACTGACCCATCCACACACACAAACACACACACTCACACTGACCCATCCACACACACAAACACACACACACTCACACTGACCCACCCACACACACACACAAACACACACTGACCCATCCACACTCACTCCCGCACACACACATTAACATACACAATCAATAACTCAAACTCACCCAAACACCCACAAATACATTCTCTTACGCAGTGGAGCATATGAACAGACACACTCACACGTACATATATAAATACCTACATGACACTTTCGAGAAACAATATAATCTGAGGAATGTTCTGTATTGTCTCACCCTTAGTAACCTAGTTAGTCCTGTAATAGTCATTCTTAATATTCATACTTTTTGCAATGACATCACTATCAATTAGCATGTGGAACATCCAGGGCCTAAACTCGACAGCCTTAGGACTGAAGAGTCTGGCCCTGGAGTTCAACAAAAACGTAAAAGATGATGATATCATTATTCTGCAGGAGACATGGTGTAGGGCAGGTATAGTCATGCACTGTCCCACAGACTAACTAGAAATCATTTTACCATCCCAAAAACACATCTCTGTCAATAGAGGCAGAGATTCTGAAGGAATTATCATATGGTACAAATCCCAACTACAAAACCTAATTGACCCCCAAAAAATTGGCAAATATCACATTTGGCTTAGACTAAAAAAATAACTTACACTGACAGGAAAAAAACGTGTTCCTGTGTGCAATATATATCCCCCACTCAGAATCCCACTATTTCTCAGAATAAATATTCTCCACCCTTGAGGAAGAAACGAGCCACTTCCAGGCCCAGAGAAATGTGCTCATCTGTGGGGACACAAATGCACGCACAGGAACACTACCTGACCAAATGAGCACACGAGGGGACAGCTATATCACAGGCCGAGCTGTCTCTAATCCTTTTAATCTTTCCTACAGGAACAACAGTGACAGCATCGTCGACAAGAATGGAAAATACCTATTGCAGCTCTGTCGAAGCCTGGGTCTGTACTTTATCAATGGTAGGTTGCAGGGGGACTCTTTAGGAAGATTCACCTATTGCTCTCCTCTTGGCCAAAGCACAGTAGACTACATGATAACAGACATGGACCCTTTCTCTCTCAGCTCATTCACTGTTAAGCCACTAACACCTCTGTCATCCAATTTACCCTGTTCCTCAAATGAATCACACATATAAGTAACCACAAATTCACAGCCCAATAAGCTGTACAACATCAAACATTTATACAGATGGGCTCAAAACAGCACAGAGGAATACCAGAAAGCAATCAGTAACCAAAAAATCTAATCAACCCTAGACAACTTTCTGGATACAATGTACGCTCACAGTATAGAAGGCGTCAATCTAGCTGTAAATAACATCAATCATATATTTAGGCAAACAGTAAAAGCAGCACTATTAAAGCTGGGATCAAACAAACCAAACAGAAATACAGAAGACAAATGGTTTGATACAGATTGTAAAAACATTAGGAAAAAACTATCGAACTAAACAAACCCAAACAACAGGAATTAGCGATACAAAGTATAAACCAACACAAATGTGCGAACTAACAAAACAAACACGAAATGAACAGACGTATCAAATGTGCACACTTACTGTCACCGTGACTTGCGAAATATACATATAACGATAACGACCCACAAACCCAGTATGAAACCTGCAAACCTATGTAGGATCCCTAATTAGAGACGATGCGATACAGCTGCCTCTAATTAGGGATCCCACACAAACCACCACCAGAAACAGAAAGAATGGAACTGTCAGACCCTGACCATGGCTACATAGGGAAGCAAATGGGCTTCTCTATGGCCAGAGCCTGAGCAGGAGCTCCTTAAAAAACGTCAAGCCCTCAAATTAAAAAAAGCATGCAGACCTGAAGGGATCCTAAATTAGATGCTTAAATTCACTAGTGAAAAATATAAATTGGCTATAATAAATTTGTTTAAAATTGTTTACTTCCCTGACATCTGGAACCAAGGACTCATAACACCAATCTTTAAAAACAGAGACAAATCTGACCCTAACAATTACAGAGGGATTTGTGTGAACAGTAACCTGGGGAAGGTTTTCTGTAGTATTATAAATGTGAGAGTCCTAAACTTCCTTAATAACCACAATATCCTGAGTAAAAGCCATATTGGATTTATACCAAAACATAGAACAACAGATCATATTTACACCCTACACACCCTAATAGATAAACACGTCCACAAAAATAAGACAAAACTCTATTCTTGCTTTATTGACTTCCAAAAAACATTTGATTCTATCTGGCATACAGGACTGTTCTACAAAACATATGACATTATAAAATCAATGTATACAGGCAACATGTGTAGCATAAAAATGGGCAAGAAACAAACTGAATCATTTAACCAGGGGCGGGGCCTCCGCCAGGGTTGAAATCTCAGCCCTGTGCTATTTAACATTTACATCAATGAATTGTGAATGAACTGAGAGATAAAGCACGCAGGGAATTCTACGCTATTAAAAAACTAATCCAAATTGAAATACCTAATACAATTTGGCAAAAACTAATTAAATGCGTGATTGAACCAATCGCACTCTATGGCAGCGAGGTGTGGGGTCCACTTACAAAACAAGATTTTACCCACTGGGACAAACATCCCATTGAGACCTTGCCCGCAAAACTTTGTAAGATTCTCCTACATGTCCAGAGGAAAACTACAAACAATGCATGCAGGGCAGAATTAGGCCGATATCCAAAAAGTGCAATTAAGTTTTGGAAACACCTGAAATACAGTGACCCCCTCTCATATCATTACCAAGCCCTGCAATACCAAGAGTTGAGCAAAGATAAGAGTCCCTTCATCCAACTGGTCCGGGGGCTGAGTTCACAAACTTGCTCCACTAACACACTTAAGCCTCAGGACCAGAAGATCCAATCAATCAGAATTAACCAAATTACAAAACATCTAAAACAAAACTACATTTCCTATTGGAAAACACAAACACAAGCACAAAGCAAAATGCAGTGCTATTTGGCCCTAAATCGACGGTAACCATGGCAAACTATCTGACCATGGTGACTGATTGTCACGATGTGGGTGTGGGAATGACCAAGGTGCAGCGCAGGGATAGTAGTTCGACATTTTGCTTACTTTATTTGACTATGTACTCTAAGTTTACAAAAACGAACGAACTAACAACAAACAAACACACGAATGTACAAAACGTCACGTTCACAAAACAAACACGAAATGAACGGACGTAACAAAGGCACATATACATTCACCGTGACTGCAACATATAACGATAACGACCCACACCAGAGTGAATGACAGACTAACATATATAAGATCCCTAATTAGAGACAATGCGGTGCAGCTGCCTCTAATTAGGGATCCACCCAAAACCCACACAGAAACAGAAAAGAAAGACACTGTCAGACTCTGACCATAGAGCTTGACACTGATCAAAACCTCAGGAAAACCTTGACAAAGTACAGGCTCAGCTAGCACACCTTGATATTGAGAAGGGGAGACACAGGAAAAACTGTCTCTCTGTAGAAGAAAGGCATATAAGAGCTGCACTTCCTCACAAAATGTGAAAAATTTAAAACTATCCTGTCACGACTTCCGCCGAAGTCGGCCCCTCTCCTGGTTCGGACAGCCACAGGCGGTCGACGTCACCAGCGTATTAGCCGCCACCGATCCCATTCACTGTTTACGTCTGTCCTGTTTCACGCACACCTGGTTCCCATTCCACTAATTGTCTGTGTCCTATACAGCGGGTGAAATAAGTATTGAACACGTCACCATTTTTCTCAGTAAATATATTTGACATTAAGTTTTCACCAGATGTTGGTAACAACCCAAGTAATCCATACATACAAAGAAACCAAAACAAATAAGTTCAGAAATTAAGTTATGTGTAATAATGTGAAATGACACAGGGAAAAAGTACTGAACACATGAAGAAAGGGAGGTGCAAAAAGGCATGGAAAGCCAAGACAACAGCTGAAAACTATCAGTAATTAAAAAGCAATCCAGCCCCCTGTCAGTGCAAATTAATATCAGCTGGTTCAGTCCCAACTGATGGCCTACAAAAAGGTCTCATTGCCAAGGTGTCACACAAGACACATCTCATGATGGGTAAAAGCAAAGAGCTGTATAAAGACCTTCGCAACCTAATTGTTGCAAAACATAATGATGGCATTAGTTATAGGCGCATTTCTAAGCTTCTGAATGTTCCAGTGAGCACTGTTGGGGCCATAATACGGAAGTGGAAAGACAATCATTTCACCATACATTTGCCTCGACCAGGTGCTCCTCACAAGATTTCTGACAGAGGAGTGAAAAGAATAATCAGAAGAGTTGTCCAAGAGCCAAGAACCACTTGTGGAGAGCTTCAAAAAGACCTGCAATTAGCAGGTACTGTTGTCTCAAAGAAAACAGTAAGTAATGCACTCCACCGCCATGGCCTGTATGCACGCTCACCACGCAAGTCTCCATTGCTGAAAAAAAAGCATGTTGAAGCTCGTTTAAAGTTTGCTGCACAACATTTGGAAAAGCCAGTGAAATAATGGGAGAATATAGTGTGGTCAGATGAGAGCAAAATTGAACTGTTTGGATGTCATAATACACACCATGTTTGGAGGAGAAATGGCACTGCACATCACCCTAAAAACACCATACCAACAGTGAAGTTTGGAGGTGGGAACATCATGGTGTGGGGCTGCTTTTCAGCAAATGGTACTGGCAAACTTCACATAATTGAAGGAAGGATGAATGGGCAAATTTACCGAGACATTCTTGACAAACATCTGCTGCCATCTACCAGGATGATGAAGATGAAACGAGGGTGGACATTTCAGCAAGACAATAATCCCAAACACACAGCCAAGGAAACTCTCAATTGGTTTGAAAGAAAGAAAACAACGCTGCTAGAATGGCCCAGCCACTCACCTGACTTAAATCCCATTGAAAATCTATGGAAAGAACTGAAGATCAAGATTCATAGAAGAGGCTCACGGAACCTTCAAGATTTGAAGACTGTTTGTGTGGAAGAATGGGCCAAAATCACACCAGAGCAATGCATGCGACTAGTTTATCCATACAGGAGGCGTCTTGAAGCTGTCATTACCAACATAGGCTTTTGTACAAAGTATTAAATAAATATCAGTAAGTGTGTTCAATACTTTTTCCCTGTGTCATTTCACATTATTACACATAACTTAATTTCTGAACTTATTTGTTTTTGGTTTCTTATGGATTACTTGGGTTGTTACCAACATCTGGTGAAAAGTTCATGTCAATAGCACCTTGGTGACGTTTTCAATACTTATTTCACCCGCTGTATATCCCTCTGCTCCCCCCATGGTCCTTGTCCGTGATTGTTTAGTGTACTCCGGTTGGAGGAATAATTGTTTGAAATAAACATAGTATATTTCTATACACGTTATTTCACGACCCGGTTTCCCTGCGCCTGCTTCCACCACCACGACCTCATACGAGAGTACTGACAGAATCACGGACCAGATAATAATGGAAGCAGCTGGTGAACCCAGCCCTCCTCTCCTGGTTGAGGAGCGAATGCAGCATGGAGCGATTGGAGCGAGGAGGGCTACCCACCTCTCCACCACTCCCACCATCTCCCCCACGGGTTCTCCCTCCTACACCTGGTCCCAGTGGGATTTGGCTCTCGCTCCCGAGGGAGTATGATGGGAGGGCTGCCGGGTGCCAGGGATCCTGCTCCAGTTGGAGCTCTACCTGGCAACCGTCCACCCGGCTCCATCAGGACACGAGAGCGTGTCTGCTCTCGTCTCCTGCCTGGCTGGGATAGCCCTGGAGTGGGCCAACGAGCGAGAACGACGCGGTGTTGGACCACTACGGGGAGTTCACTCTCCGTTTTCGGGCGGTATTCGATCATCCGCCTGAGGGGAGATCGGCGGGTGAACCTCTCTTCCATCTATGGCAGGGGACGAGGAGTGCGCAGGAGTTCGCGTTGGAATTCCGGACCCTGGCGGCGAGCTCGGGATGGAACGACAGGGCCCTGATCGACCATTTCCGATGCAGTCTACGGGAGGACGTCCGTCGGGTGCTGGCATGTAGGGACACCACCCTCGATCTGGATCAACTGGTGGACATGTCCATCCGTCTGGACAACCTGCTGGCTACCCGCGGACGTCCTGATCAGGGCCCATTGCTTCCATCCTCCAGCCTCCCCACTCCGACACCTATGGAGCTGGGAGGTGCTGCGCTCAGGAGGGCCGGAGGAGGGGTCAGCTCCTGCACCAGCTGTGGCCGCCGAGGACACATGGCTGGCCGGTGCTGGGGAGTCGTCTCAGGGAGTCGAGGCGGCAAGCAGAGCACCCTTGAGTCTTCCAAGGTGAGTCAGCACCAGACTCACTCAGAGCTCCCTGTTGTTCACATGTTTTTGTTAATAACTTTTCCTGAATGTTCCCCGCATTCCCAGCATAAGGCGCTAGTAGACTCAGGCGCAGCGGGGAATTTCATAGACAGAGCGTTTGCCCATAGGTTAGGGATTCCTATTCCTGGATGAGTGGTTTAAGCGCTCGGAGGAGACATGGAATGCCGCCCACGTGCACCTGCAACGAGCTGTGAGGCGTCATAAGGCGAGCGCCGACCGCCACCGCAGTGAGGCCCTGGTGTTCACACCGGGGGACCGGGTCTGGCTCTCGACCCGAAACCTGCTCTCTCCGCCTGCCCTGCCGGAAGCTGGGGCTGGCGGTTTGTGGGGCCGTTCAAAGTCCTGAGGAGATTGAACGAGGTATGTTATAGGTTACAACTCCCCCCCGATTACCGTATTAACCCCTTGTTCCATGTGTCTCTCCTCAGGCCGGTGGTGGCTGGTCCACTCCACGCTAATGAGGTTCTGGAGGTCCCTCCGCCCCCGCTGGACATCGAGGGGGCCCCGGCGTATGCGGTTCGAGCCATCACGAACTCAAGACGTCGGGCTAGGGGCCTTCAGTACCTCGTGGAGTGGGAGGGGTACGGACTGGAGGAGAGATGTTGGGTACCGGTGGAGGACATCCTGGATCCATCACTGGTAACGGAGTTCCATCGCCTAAACCCGGATCGCCCTGCTCCTCGTCCTCCGGGTCGTCCCTGAGACCGACGTCGGCACGCGGCTGGGGCCGCTCGTAAAGGGGGGGGGTACTGTCACGACTTCCGCCGAAGTCGGCCCCTCCCCTGGTTTGGGCGGCCACAGGCGGTCGACGTCACCAGCGTATTAGCCGCCACCGATCCCATTCACTGTTTATGTCTGTCCTGTTTCACGCACACCTGGTTCCCATTCAACTAATTGTCTGTGTCCTATATATCCCTCTGCTCCCCCCATGGTCCTTGTCCGTGATTGTTATGTGTTTAGTGTACTCCTGTTGGAGGAATAATTGTTTGAAATAAACATTGTATATTTCTATACACGTTATTTCACGACCCGGTTTCCCTGCACCTGCTTCCACCACCACGACCTCATACGAGAGTGCTGACACTTCCACAAATTTGAACAAGTAGTCCGGGGCTTTGAGAACCTCTCTGAAATAGAAAGGCTGCCAATCCTTTTGGGGGAAGACATGGACAACTGTGCGCTGGCAGAATGCTATGTTGCTGCCTGCCTATGTTGTTATTTTGTTCACTGATGTAATTATAAAAATAAAAAAATGGTTGTGTCATGCCAATAAAGTGAATTGAATTGAATTGAGAGAGAAAGAGAGAGAGAGATGAAAAAGAGGACGAGAGATTTGGATGGAGAGAAACAGATGGAGATAGAGAGTGGAGAAAGGAAGACAAGGGATAGAAAGAGAGAAAAATCTCTAGAGGAGGAGAGGACAGGTAGACGTGGTGTGAGAAGGGAAGGGAGGGGCCTATTACAATCAGATGGATATAAATACATGAATACAAACACATCTACAGTGTCCTTTCTGAAGGTGAGCAGCTGCAGGACGGGGCATGGAGACACTTTCTAATAGGAAGATGTATAGATATTTGGCTTTGGGGAGAGAGAGGAGGACCAGGAGGACCAGCTGCCTGCCTGGCTGAGACAGCGCAGTATGGTACAGCAACAGCCCCCGGGCAGTGAGGGGTACGGTGGGGTGGACAGTCCCAGCTGAAGCCCCATGAGTCTGATCAGCCAGCCAGGATGGGTTCATGCACTGCTGACCTCAATCAAAGCCAGGCCTCAGATCCAAGGTAAATATAGCCACGGGTCAATGGAAGACAGAGGACAGAGCAGAGACATGGAAAAACAAACAGAGAAAAAAGATAGAGAAGAGAGAGAGGAACAAGGGCAGGTTGATGTTTCTTCTGCTGGTACAGTACTGTACTGTAGGACCTCCTGGGTTGGTATAGTACTGTACTGTAGGACCTCCTGGGTTGGTACAGTACTGTACTGTAGGACCTCCTGGGTTGGTACAGTACTGTACTGTAGGACCTCCTGGGTTGGTACAGTACTGTACTGTAGGACCCTCCTGGGTTGGTACAGTACTGTACTGTAGGACCTCCTGGGTTGGTACAGTACTGTACTGTAGGACCTCCTGGGTTGGTACAGTACTGTACTGTAGGACCTCCTGGGTTGGTACAGTACTGTACTGTAGGACCTCCTGGGTTGGTACAGTACTGTACTGTAGGACCTCCTGGGTTGGTACAGTACTGTACTGTAGGACCCTCCTGGGTTGGTACAGTACTGTACTGTAGGACCTCCTGGGTTGGTACAGTACTGTACTGTAGGACCTCCTGGGTTGGTACAGTACTGTACTGTAGGACCTCCTGGGTTGGTACAGTACTGTACTGTAGGACCTCCTGGGTTGGTACAGTACTGTACTGTAGGACCCTCCTGGGTTGGAGTGACTAACCCATGGGACTACGAGGGCTGTGTCTGTCTGTCTGTCAGGTACAGTAGAGGGAAAGACAACACATGTGCATGAACGCACACACACGCAAAGCCTTCAATCAGTCAGCTCCTTCTTCTAGGCCCATTCTACACCACAGACTCCCCAGAGAGAGGATAGGGGCTACAGACACCCCAGAGAGAGGATAGGGGCTACAGACACCCCAGAGAGAGGATAGGGGCTACAGACACCCCAGAGAGAGGATAGGGGCTACAGACACCCCGGAGAGAGTATAGGGGCTACAGACACCCCGGAGAGAGGATAGGGGCTACAGACACCCCGGAGAGAGTATAGGAGAATGAACACAGAACTGGGAATATTCCTTGCTGTATAATAACAAAAAACAAGCTCTGTTTTATTAAATGTTAAAACTAATTTCCTGCATTCTAAAATATTTTAAAATTCACTAACACATGAGATGAACTTTTTGTTTATTTGAAATATTTTACAATAATGTCTAATAGTGTATTGGATGACAATAATGTATAATAGTGTATTGTATGACAATAATTTCAAATAGTGTATTATATTATAATAATGTCTAATAGTTTATTGTATTACAATAATGTCTAATAGTGTATTGTATTACAATAATTTCTAATAGTTTATTGTATTACAATAATGTCTAATAGTGTATTGTATTACAATAATGTCTTATAGTGTATTGTATTACAATAATGTCTAATAGTGTATTGTATTACAATAATTTCTAATAGTGTATTGTATTACAATAATTTCTAATAGTGTATTGTATTACAATAATGACTAATAGTGTATTGTATTACAATAATATCTAATAGTGTATTTTATTACAATAATGTCAAATAGTGTATTGTATTACAATAATGTCTAATAGTGTATTGTATTACAATAATGTCTAATAGTGTATTGTATCCTCTCATCTCCTCTCCAGGCAATGTGTTTTGACTTGCCATTCTTCAAAACAAGGATCCAAATCCAAAGTCCTTTTTGTGCTTATCGTTGACACCGATAAAAGACTGGCATATTCCTTTAAGGTCCAGTCTGTCCAGTTTCTCCTGGTGCATGGCCACATTATTCAGCCTTGTTTGACTCATCGATGATCTGAGCCATGTCTTAAGCCTCCTCAGGGCACTAAAACTCCTCTCAGCCTCTACAGAGGAGGAAGGGACCACCAGCAGAAGCCTTACTGAAGCTTCCACCTGGGGCTGTAATGGAGCCAAGAATAATCTTTAAACCATTTCTCCGGAAAGTAGAGTGTCCTATTTGATAGGGTTTGACTAGGTATGACATTCACATTTGGCTGATTTGGGCGAGGTCCAAGCTCCTCCCCTCCCTCTCCTGCGCCTTCATCTTCACCTGCCTGTCTGCTCTCTCTCTCTCTGTCTGTCATTGTCTCAAACTCACTCTCCCTGCTCGATCGTATTATCTGAAATACACATGAGAAGCCATACTTAGAAGAATATCTCAGCTTAAATTAACATTAGGATTAGACTGTTGTGGTGTCATTATTCGGTTTTAACCATCAATATTTGCTCCTTTTCTCACTCATCTGCTCTCCCTGCCCTGTTGGCATCCTCCTGCTCTCTCTCTCCCTCTCTCTCTTTACTCTGAATGCAACAGAGAGTACATGAAAGAAATATTATCAGTAAACTAATGACTAGAAAGGATGTTGATACACATATGGAGGCCAACAGGAGTCTGTACATTAGGATTAGACCGTTGTGATGTCATTATTTGTAACCATCTAACTACAGGTCAGTTGCAATGATGGTCCTGGAGCAACATTAATTATAATGTCGTGCAAATATTGATCTGATATCACCGTGTTGGTGTTGTTCCTACGACATCATAATTAATGTTGCTCCAGGACCATCATTGCAACTGACCTGTAGTTAGTTGGTTACCCCAGTCCAAAGACAGAATATTCCCCTGCCCCCCACCCTTTGACCTAACCCTAACCTCAAGTTACACCTGTGACTAAACCTAACCTCAGTGGGGCCTGAGCCTAAACCTAACCTCAGTGGGGCCTGAGCCTAAACCTAACCTCAGTGGGGCCTGAGCCTAAACCTAACCTCAGTGGGGCCTGAGCCTAAACCTAACCTCAGTGGGGCCTGAGCCTAAACCTAACCTCAGTGGGGCCTGAGCCTAAACCTAACCTCAGTGGGGCCTGAGCCTAAACCTAACCTCAGTTTTGCCAATATGCAATAAATAAAAGCTACTACTGTCTACATATATTACACATGCAGCGCAACATAAATGGTTCTCTTAGAGCCGTCTGTGGTGGCAGCCCTTTAATGGTTCTCTTAGAGCCGTCTGTGGTGGCAGCCCTTTAATGGTTCTCTTAGAGCCGTCTGTGGTGGCAGCCCTTTAATGGTTCTCTTAGAGCCGTCTGTGGTGGCAGCCCTTTAATGGTTCTCTTAGAGCCGTCTGTGGTGGCAGCCCTTTAATGGTTCTCTTAGAGCCGTCTGTGGTGGCAGCCCTTTAATGGTTCTCTTAGAGCCGTCTGTGGTGGCAGCCCTTTAATGGTTCTCTTAGAGCCGTCTGTGGTGGCAGCCCTTTAATGGTTCTCTTAGAGCCGTCTGTGGTGGCAGCCTTTTAATGGTTCTCTTAGAGCCATCTGTGCTGGCAGCCCTTTAATGAACTGTGGGAAAACAGCAACACAAACAAGGAAGGCGTGGGGGCGAAATCTTTAATGCTACATCCCGATCTCTCCCACATGACAAACTCCGCTCCGCAGATATGGAGACACCTCACAGAGCTCTCCATAGTGAATAATGCATCAGCACTCCACTGCGGGAATGTCTGTACATCTCAGACTCTCCGGACAAATGAGAAACTATGGAGTATAATTGGATTGAGTGGGCTAACGGCTCATATTTCTATCTGCAATGATCAGCGTCTTTTCAGAGGAGATGTAACAGTGTTGCTTCCGTCCCTGTCCTTGCCTCGAACCAGGGACCCTCTGTACACATCAACAACAGTCAGCCTCGAAGCATCGTTACCTATCGGTCCACAAAAGAAGCAGCCCTTGCAGAGCAAGGCAAACCATTCCGTCAAGGGCTCAGAGCGAGTGACGTAACCGACTGAAACGCTAAGTAGCGCGTACCGCTAACTAGCTAACCATTTCACACCAATTACAAAGAAAGCCAAATTGTTTTCCATTTCTTTACGTACAAACAGAAAATAAATACTAGACTAGAATAGTCTCCGGGCCTATTCTTCCTTGCTCTCCCAAAGTGAAAGGTTCAATTGACTGAATAAACTGGTTTCCATTGACTGAATAAACCTCAGCTTATGTTGATCACTAAAAAAGCAGAGAAATGTTGACTTTAATAGGAGGTTTGTGATTGACAGGGGTTGAGGGGAAAAGGTTGAGAAACTTAGTAGGCTGAAAGTCTCAGACTCATTGGATCTATGCAGGCTTGAGGAAACAAGACCAGTTATTACTGATGATATTTGTTATTTATGACCAGAGCTTCATTATATTATTTATGTCAGCATACAAATTGGGAAATTGGCATTCTCAGCCGTTTGTCATTAAACTGATTGATTGGCTGTGGGTGGTTGTACTGTATCAAAGTAACCTTATTAACGGTAAAAGGTTTGACTAATAAATCATTAGATTAGAGTGTTCCCCAACCTCCACCTGTCTTCCAATAGCTCCATAAAGCCAGCACAAAAGGGTTCTTCAAAGGGTTCTCCTATGGGGACAGCCGAAGAACCCTTTTAGGTTATAGATAGCACCTTTACTTCTAATAGTGTATGTTCTGTACCACAGGCCAGATATGTTCTGTACCACAGGCCACATATGTTCTGTACCACAGGCCACATATGTTCTGTACCACAGGCCACATATGTTCTGTACCACAGGCCAGATACAGTGGGGAGAACAAGAATTTGATACACTGCCGATTTTGCAGGTTTTCCCACTTACAAAGCATGTAGAAGTCTGCAATTTTTATCATAGGTACTCTTCAACTGTGAGTGACGGAATCTAAAACAAAAATCCAGAAAATCATTTTATTGCATGACATAAGTATTTGATACATCAGAAAAGCAGAACTTAATTTTTGGTACAGAAACCTTTGTTTGCAATTACAGAGATCATACGTTTCCTGTAGTTCTTGACCAGGTTTGCACACACTGCAGCAGGGATTTTGGCCCACTCCTCCATACAGACCTTCTCCAGATCGGGGCTGTCGCTGGGCAATACAGACTTTCAGCTCCCTCCAAAGATTTTCTATTGGGTTCAGGTCTGGAGACTGGCTAGGCCACTCCAGGACCTTGAGATGCTTCTTACGGAGCCACTCCTTAGTTGCCCTGGCTGTGTGTTTCGGGTCGTTGTCATGCTGGAAGACCCAGCCACGACCCATCTTCAATGCTCTTACTGAGGGAAGGAGGTTGTTGGCCAAGATCTCACGATACATGGCCCCATCCATCCTCCCCTCAATACGGTGCAGTCGTCCTGTCCCCTTTGCAGAAAGCATCCCCAAAGAATGATGTTTCCACCTCCATGCTTCACGGTTGGGATGGTGTTTTTGGGGTTGTACTCATCCTTCTTCTTCCTCCAAACACGGCGAGTGGAGTTTAGACCAAAAAGCTCTATTTTTGTCTCATCAGACCACATGACCTTCTCCCATTCCTCCTCTGGATCATCCAGATGGTCATTGGCAAACTTCAGACGGGCCTGGACATGCGCTGGCTTGAGCAGGGGGACCTTGCGTGTTCTGCAGGATTTTAATCCATGACGGCGTAGTGTGTTACTAATGGTTTTCTTTGAGAATGGGGTCCCAGCTCTCTTTAGGTCATTGACCAGGTCCTGCCGTGTAGTTCTGGGCTGATCCCTCACCTTCCTCATGATCATTGATGCCGCACGAGGTGAGATCTTGCATGGTGCCCCAGACCGAGGGTGATTGACCGTCATCTTGAACTTCTTCCATTTTCTAATAATTGCGCCAACAGTTGTTGCCTTTTCACCAAGCTGCTTGCCTATTGTCCTGTAGCCCATCCCAGCCTTGTGCATGTCTACAATTTTATCCCTGATGTCCTAACACAGCTCTCTGGTCTTGGCCATTGTGGAGAGGTTGGAGTCTGTTTGATTGAGTGTGTGGACAGGTGTCTTTTATACAGGTAACGAGTTCAAACAGGTGCAGTTAATACAGGTAATGAGTGGAGAACAGGAGGGCTTCTTAAAGAAAAACTAACAGGTCTGTAAGAGCCGGAATTCTTACTGGTTGGTAGGTGATCAAATACTTATGTCATGCAATAAAATACAAATTAATTATTTAAAAATCATACAATGTGATTTTCTGGATTTTGATTCTGTCTCTCACAGTTGAAGTGTACCTATGATAAAAATTACAGACCTCCACATGCTTTGTAAGTAGGAAAACCTGCAAAATCGGCAGTGTATCAAATACTTGTTCTCCCCACTGTATGTACTGTACCAGAGGCCAGATATGTACTGTATCACAGGCCAGATATGTACTGTATCACAGGCCAGATATATTTTGTACCACAGGCCAGATACTGTATGTACTGTACCACAGGCCAGATATGTACTGTATCTCAGGTCAGATATGTTTTGTACCCCAGGCCAGATATGTTTTGTACCACAGGCCAGAAATATTCTGTACCACAGGCCATACATGTACTGTATCACAGGCAGATAGCAGATAACAGATAGCAACAGATAGCCTAACACCGCATCACCAGCGGCTCCATATGCTCTCCTTATTGTCTCCTATTCTGCGTTTCACCTGAGTGCTGTAGCCCTTTCCTGCAGCCAATGACCAAAAGTACCCTCTTTGTCCTCATGGGTTAAATGTTATTAATTACCTAATTTCATAATCTGGTGTCAACAGTTTTGTTATATTTCATCTGTATTGTATTAGTATTTATTAAGGATCCCCATTAGTTCCTGTCAAGGCAACAGCTACTCTTCCGAGGTTCCAGCAACATTAAGGCAGTTAAATACAATTAAAAATATTACATGACATGACATTTCATAACACTTTTCACAACACATTTAGTGTGTTCCCTCAGGCCACTACTCTACTATCACATATCTACAATACAAAAGCCATGTGTATGTGTATGTAGAGTGCGTGTCTTATCATGTGTGTCTGTGCATGTGTGTGTCTCTTCGCAGTCCCTGCTGTTTAAAAAAAAACAGATTTTACTGCTTGCATCAGTTACCTGATGTGGAATATAGCTCCATGTAGCTATGGCTCTATGTAGTACTGTGTGCCTCCCATAGACTGTTCTTGACTATGAAGAGACCTTTGGTGGCGTGTCTTGTGGGGTATTCATGGGTATCCGAGCTGTGTGCTAGTAGTTTAAACAGACATCTCGGTGCATTCAACAACACTTCTTACAAAAACAAGTAGTGATGAAGTCAATCTTTCCTCCACTTTGAGCCATGAGAGATCTACATGCATATTATTAATGTTAGCTCTCCGTGCACATTTAAGGGCCAGCCGTGCTGCCCTGTTCTGAGCCAATTATTTTCCTAAGTCCCTCTTTGTGGCACCTGACCACACGACTGAACAGTAGTCCAGGTGACCTGACCACAGGACTGAACAGTAGTCCAGGTGACCTGACCACACGACTGAATAGTAGTCCAGGTGACCTGACCACATGACTGAACAGTAGTCCAGGTGACCTGACCACACGACTGAACAGTAGTCCAGGTGAACTGACCACACGACTGAACAGTAGTCCAGGTGACCTGACCACACGACTGAATAGTATTCCAGGTGACCTGACCACACGACTGAAGAGAATTTAAAATAACAATTTAAAACAGCAGAGGTTTATTATGGACAAACTCCTCCCCATCTTAGCTACTGTTGTATCAAGTGGCGCAGTGGTCTAAGACACTGCATCTCAGTGCTATAGAAATCACTACAGACAAACTGGTTAAAATCCAGACTGTATCACAACCGGCCGTGATTGGGAGTCCCATAGGGCGGCTCACAATTGGCCCAGCGTCGTTCAAGTTTGGCCAGTATAGGCCATTATTGTAAATAAGATTTTGTTCTTAACTGACTTGCCTAGTTAAATAAAGGTTAAATAAAAAAATAGACAGGTAACTCTTTATCCACATTATAGCAGGGGGTGCAAAGCCATAACACATACGTTTTTCCATCAGCAGACTATGATCAATAAGCCACACTGAAGTCTTACAAAACAGCTCCCACATTTTATCATCAATTTCTCATAGCCAATCATCAGTCATTTGTGTAAGTGCCGTGCTTGTTGAATGCCCTTCCCTGTAAGCGTGCTGAAAGTCTGTTGTCAATTTGTATCTGGTCAAACACAATTGTTTCCATGATGTATATAAAGTGTAGTTCTGGGATGCAAACTCTAAATGTAACACATCAACTCTATATCTGACATGGAACAGGTGCCTTATTTTGTTTAAGCCCATAACCATGTTGTGAGGTGCATACTTTTGTTTCAAAATAGATTTGTTTAAGACTACCAAGAAACACTCTACCAAGCTCTCTCTCTGCTAAGCCCAGCCCCCAGCCCCCAGCCCCCAGCCCCAGTTACCCAACATCCATCCCCAACATTCATCCCCAGCTAGCCAACATCCATCCCCAGCTAGCCAACATCCATCCCCAGCTAGCCAACGTCCATCCCTAGCTTGCCAACCTCTATCCCCAGCTACCAATATCCATCCTCAGCTACTAACTTCCATCCCCAGCTACCCAACATCCATCCCCAGCTACCCAGACCCAGCCACAGTCTCATCTCTAAGGGCTGGCTGTGCTCCGTGGCTTGGGGGGGTTGGAGGGTAGAGGGAGGCAGAGAGGGTTTCATGGCAGTGAGAGATGGGTCTGCGTCTGCCCAGGGCATTGTGTGTGCTGTGGAGCACCTACTGAACCAGCTGTTACAATTCAGCACTGCAGAGAAACCACCTGCTCTCATCGCAGACTCTGAAACTACACTAGACTGGCCAACTATGAATCTCTCCGCTGTGGACTGACTCAAACATGAACAAAAAAGTATGATTCTAACTGAAAACGTATACATAAACATAAAACAAACAACCTTGTCTTGTGGGTTTCATGTAAAAAACACATGTTAAAGGTGTCCAGAGAAATGTGTTAAATATATATTGTAGTACACAGTAAGGAACAAAAGTACAACCAGTGTAATAGCTTGCACAGAAAGAGGAGAGGAGAGGAGAGGAGAGGAGAGGAGAGGAGAGGAGAGGAGAGGAGAGGAGAGGAGAGGAGAGGAGAGGTTTCAAATGATGACCCATGAAGGGGTGGTAGCAGCCGCCCATACCTGCGTTTCTCCAAATTAAATGTTTCTATTTTTATTTAGCCATTTAGAGCGACTTGCATTCACCTCAAGATAGCTAGTCAAGACAAACACATATCTCAGTCATAGTAAATACACAAAGTAGCGATCCACAAAGTCAGTGCTAGTAAAAACTTTACCAATGTCAACTAGATTGAAGCATTCACTCTATCATTTATGACATTATTCTGTTGAGCAAGTGTGTACTTTTTCTTCTAGTACAACATATAATGACAGAAGAGAAGCTACATGTATCTAATTATAGACAAGTTGACTAACAAATAGCCTACCAGAATGTCGGACAATATAAGCAGAAACATATATATGGCAAAACATCCTGCACCCCCTATCAAAACATCGTTCTGCCGTCTTTGACTGTAGCCTATAGCGTATGTTCTATATTAGCGGTTAGGGTCGGGTGGGTTAGGGTCTGGGTTAGGGTCGGGTGGGTTAGGGTCGGGTGCGGGACTCAGATTTTCACTTTATCACATACAGTATAGTCAGGCAGTTGCGGATGGGTTATTAGCAATTGCAGGCGGGTGCGAGTGAACAAACAGCTGACTGGCGAACCACTAGTGTACGTTTCTGTAGCTATAGTATATAGTATATATATGGGGGAAATACATGTGTGTTGTGAATGTAAACAGCAGTGGTGACAATATGACAGGGGGCTGTGTCTTTGTATGCATATGTGTGTGTGTGTGTGTGTGTGTGTGCATGTTTGAGTGTGTGTGTGTGTGTGAGTGTGTTTGTGTTTGTGCATGTTTGAGTGTGTGTGTGTGTGTGTGTGTGTGTGTGTGTGTGTGTGTGTGTGTGTGCGTGCGCATGTGCATCCTGTACATGCTTATGTACATGCAGGCGTAGGTGTGTGCATGAGTGTATGAGCAATACAGATATGGGATCTTAATTTGACCAGTATTGTCGCAGCTAAATAATCCTGTAGCAACAGGATTTTAACATTTAGTCCATTATCACTTTTCTGCCAATGTAATTTAGCTAGCTAGTCAAAATTAGGCTACATGAAAAGTGTAATACTGTTAATATAATCGTGTGTTAGTGCAGGTTTTTTGTGAATTTCTGTAAATCACAAAGCTATCTGTATTTCCTGTTTTTCAAATTCTCAGTGACAACAGAGTGATCAAAAGATCCCACGTCAGTATATATAAATATCTATTATTGTATGATAGAATAGATAGATAGATAGATAGATAGATAGATAGATAGATAGATAGATAGATAGATAGATAGATAGATAGATAGATAGATAGATAGATAGATAGATAGATAGATAGATAGATAGATAGATAGATAGATAGATAGATAGATAGATAGATAGATAGATAGATAGATAGATAGATAGATAGATAGATAGATAGATAGATAGATAGATAGATAGATAGATAGATAGATAGATAGATAGATAGATAGATAGATAGATAGATAGATAGATAGATAGATAGATAGATAGATAGATAGATAGATAGATAGATAGATTGATGGATGTGTTCCTGTCTCCACGGCAGCCCCAGCGCTGTGCCATGACAAATGGAGCCTGGGTTAATAAATCTGTATAGGTCCCAATAGTAACACAAGCAGTAGATCAGGAGGGGTTGGTCCTCTGGTCAGCCCCCCACCCCACCGGCCAACTAAAATATACACAGCATAGCAGGACAGGGTGACACCAAAGATTTTTTAACTAAACAAGGATAGACCACAGCCTGTCATTTCCAATGGGAACAGACGAGTCATAGTGGGCAGAACAAGCAAGGAGGTGGGCAGAGCCATGCACGAGCTAGCGAGATCCTATTGGGTTGTAGTCAGGGGAACATGGGTTGTCCTAGTTTCTCCACCAAGCCCTGGGAGGATAGAGAGAAAATAAGTATCATCCATAAACAAACCAGAAAGGTCAGGTCAGTAGTTCATGGGCTATTGTTGAAGATCCATTCCAATTTATATTCTCAAACTGCAATAATATGATCAAGGTCCACCAGATCAATACAATTATATACTGTAACACTGTCTATGGATAAATAGATACACACATCTTGGTTATTTTTAGGCGCAGACAGACTTCGAAGACATGCTCCAGGGAGGGAGTTTAATTTATTAATGTATTAGTTTAATAAACACAGGAGATGTGACTGAAATAAATATTATATTATATTTGAACGGAGCCTGAATGAAAAGCCACAGTGAGAAGACTTGGTCCCCTGGGCCAATCAGACCCCATCCTCTAACACATAATGACAATGTTTCCATCTTAGAGAAGCTAGTCTGTCTCTTTAGGTGGCAGGGCCTTTGTGGAGGAATACCTTTGATTCTCCTTTTTCTGAAGCCCATAACCATGTGTGAGGTGTATACTTTTGGTGGCAGGGCCTGGATATCTGTAAAGCACTTTGTGACAACTGCTGATGTAAAAAGGGCATTATAAAATATATTTGATTGGTTGACAGTAATATAGCTCTTTCTGTTGACAGTCAGGTCTAGGATCAGTGTAGGTGAGGAGGCACGTGAGAGGAGACGTGACCAGTTCCTCTTGATGCATCGTTCTATGTTTCACTGATTTTTTGCTACGTCACCACGAGTAGCGGGTTGTGTTTTATGCATGATAAAAAATTCAGACGCCGGTCGGCATCCATAACATTTAAAGTTCACGGACTGAGTGACCACTTGCAGATGAGATCAAACATTCTGTTGTGAATATTAAACAAGTGCCGTTCAGTCAGTCGTCTCTCCTCGTTGTTTGAACAGCCAAACAATCCATTAGTGTGGTCTGACAGTCCAACAACAGAGAACGCAGAAACATAGCTGTACTGAGGGTAAAATGCTCCATGGTTGTTTTATGTCAATCTGACATCTACAGTCAAAAGTAATAATTGTGTGTATCTGCAGCTCAGATACAAGACTAGCCTCTGCTGAGTTAACAAACCAATGTGGCGTTGAAAAGACTGATAAGATAACCATTCCAATGCTGCAGTATGATGACATGTGCTGATACTGTCATTTCTGAACCTAAGAAAACAATTGCATCTGTCTGAGCAGGTTTGCTTGTCTAGCTCCCAGAGAACATACAGTATGTGACTTGCCTGTAGAGCAACTGCCTACATACGTCCCTATGGGACAAGCCATGGTGAAATAGTTCATCTCACTGACAGAAAGGAAAACAAACCGAGGGGAAATGAAAAGCAAATTATGCATTAGATCTTGGATTGGATGAGACGTTCCATTTGTGATACCTGCTGAGTGGGAATGATTTGTAGAGGAACTTTCCAGCTCTCTCATTGGCCAACACGAGAGAGAGAGAGAGAGAGAGAGAAGAATTTACAAAAAAACAGCGCAAACTAGAATGCTATTTGGCCCTAAACGGTGAGTACACAGTGGCAGAATACCTGACCACTGTGACTGACCCAAACTTAAGGAAAGCTTTGACTATGTACAGACTCAGTGAGCATAGCCTTGCTATTGAGAAAGGCCGCCGTAGGCAGACCTGGCTCTCAAGAGAAGACAGGCTATGTGCACACTGCCCACAAAATGAGGTGGAAACTGAGCTGCACTTCCTAACCTCCTGCCAAATGTATGACCATATTAGAGACACATATTTCCCTGAGATTACATAGATCCACAAAGAATTTGAAATCAAACCCAATTCTGATGAACTTCCATATCTATTGGGTGAAATACCACAGTGTGCCATCACAGCAGTAATATTTGTGACCTGTTGCCACAAGAAAAGGGCAACCAGTGAAGAACAAACACCATTGTAAATACATATTTATGTTTATTTATTTTCCCTTTTGTACTTTAACTATTTGCAAATAATATGACACTTGAAATGTCTTTATTCTTTTGGAATTTTTGTGAGTGTAATGTTTACTGTTGTTTATTATCTACTTCACTTGGTTTGGCAATGTAAACATGTTTCCCATGCCAATAAAGCCATTCAATTGAATTGAGAGAGAGAGAGAGAGAGAGAGAGAGAGAGAGAGAGAGAGAGAGAGAGAGAGAGAGAGAGAGAGAGAGAGAGAGAGAGAGAAGGTCGTCAGTTCTGGGCTGGTATAGTACATTGATGAACTGGAGACAACCACAGGTCAAAGCTCAGAGACCACTCAGCAGGTCACACTGTGGGGGTGTCATCATACCCACAACGCCCTACAGCCCACATCGACTGACCAACAGCCCAACGTCCCATGTTCACCCCTTTCATTCTTTACTCTCCTCCATCACTGTCCCCCCTCTTCTATCACGCTCTCTCTCTGTCTCTTCTGAAAGGCTCGCCCCCAGCCAACCCCGCCTCCCGGCCTCTGCAGTTCTGACTCAGAGCACTGCTGCCCGTCCCCCTGACAAATTACTGTGTGTTGTGTTGTGTTGTGTGAGACCGCAGAGTGAGCAAGAGTTCTCTGTAGCCACCACTGACGCTGCCAGAGGGATTCAGCCTCGCTAGCAGTGGTGTTAAGACAGAGTCGACGGCAGATACCTCCTCCTCTCCTCAACCCCAAACCCCCCTTTCTCACAGCAGCAACACCTCCGTCCCTCAGCGTCTGTTCCTCATCAGGACGCTAACCCCCCGTCACTCACCTGTGAATGGAAGGTTGGGTTCTCTGGGGATGGTTGGAGTCTGTTTATGTGTTGGGCAGCGGCTGGGCTTAAGGCTCTGTGAAAATAAGCACAAACAGACAGGATTCATCTCAGGGTGAAAGCCAACACAAAGCACAAGTCAGAACTAAAGCGCCTCTTTTTTTGCATCCTCTATACCCACTCCTCCATCTCTCCCTCTCTTTCTAATTCGCTCGCCCGGGCTGGCAGTGATTCATTTCACCTACGACTCGGGTCAATTCTTTTTTAAAAGAAGATTGTGAGAGAAAGTGAGAGAGGGGTACGGAGGGAGAGGCACAATTGCAATCAAAAGACTTCAATGTTCGCCTGTCTCTCTGTCCCCTTCCATCACCCCCCTCTCCCTCTCTCCCCCTCTCCCTCTTTCTGTCTGGCTGCAGGTCTGAGCAGAATACTGATGTCAGGGTTTCAGAGACGCAATTGGATGAAAAAAATGACTTTCTGCCCTCTTTTTTCATGCCGCACTTTGTGCTGCCAATTCACACTGTGCCGTGGGCTCCTTGCCCAATTAACAGAGCGGGGGCTCAGAAGGTGGCGAACACAACCCTGCCTGCGTCTCTGGATCTTTATAAGGCCTGGCTACACAGAAGGGTAGCAGGGAGCCTGGAGAGATGACAAGTTCATTCAGAAGACCCGGGGAAGAACAGAAACAATTACAGCTCTGAGATGGCGGCGGCAGCAGCTTAGGGAGATCTCAGAGTAAAGACTTAATGTCACTAGAGAATTCTTTTGTTGATTTTATTAGGATCCCCAATTACCCAACACCAATAGTGACAGCTAGTCTTACTGGGGTCCGACACATAACAAAAAAGACATTACAGACAAAATACTTTAAAATGTACATACATTTACAACATTAACATGTAGTGTACAGTACGTATACGTGCATCTATCAGTTCCACATACATGTCAGTACATACACATGTACAGTACACATACACATACACAGTACATACACATGGGGGAGAGGCGTTGTGACGTGAGGTGTTTCTTTATTTGTTTTTTTAAAACCAAGTTTGCTGTCGTTTGAGAAGCAGCTTTGCTCTCTCATTACCCGTCCCTCCACCCCCACCAGGCTGATTGATGCCCACATTCACATGACATCTGAGGCTCTTTTAATCAGGAGCAGTACAGCACAGAACAGCAGCCAGCTCCTGGTTCACATAACTACACAGGATGTCCTTACAGTCCACCCCCCACAATCCTGAAATCAATACGATGCTTTAACAGCTCATTTCTACTGAGGAATAAATACAAAGCTAAGGGCACATAGTGCCTTGATTTAGAAATATAATATAACATGCACACATTAAGATACTGTCTCATCACTCGCGGTTGGTAAAAAATAAACTGTCAAGAGCTAAACACACCCTTCTCCTCTGTTCCTCTAAACACACCCTTCTCCTCTGTTCCTCTAAACACACCCTTCTCCTCTGTTCCTCTAAACACACCCTTCTCCTCTGTTCCTCTAAACACACCCTTCTCCTCTGTTCCTCTAAACACACCCTTCTCCTCTGTTCCTCTAAACACACCCTTCAGAGTAGATAAGAGCTTCACCACTGCTGACAATCAACCTTCCACTGGGGCCGAGCAGTGGAAGGGAACGAGAGAGAAAGTGGATTCCCTTTCAAAAACCACAAACGCAATCCAATGTTATTTTTTTGGTTACTGACCAAGGAGGACAGATCGATGTCAATTATTCACCCTTTATTCACATATATCATCATCTCAGATCCACTTGACTGAGTTACTCTATAGACTGACATGGAGAAGATCAGGAAGGTCAAGGCTTGTTTTGAAACAAAGAATTGTAAAATGTATTTCATTTTTTTATGATTTGTTCCCTCAAAAAATTATATTGTGTGTAAAAAATGTAGACATATGGTACAAATCTATAATTTTCACAAGGCCTTTTGAACCTCTATTATTTGGGTTTTCAAACGGAAACCTTGTATGTGGTGTACATTAATATAGAGTCTACACCACCAATCAATTGCTCAGAGAAAGAGATTTTCTTTAACACGTAAATAAATAAAAAAGTCAGGGGTCAAAATTATTGACACCCCTAAAGATTATTTTAAATAAAGTAGTCAAAAATGTAGTAGTTGGTCCCATATTCCTAGCACGCAATGACTACATCATGCTTGTAACTTGGTGGATGCATTTGCAGTTAGTTTTGGTTGTTGTATGGATTTATTTTCAGAGAGGTCACTGGAAACCTTTATGTTTTCCAGCTTTAGTGTCCAGAGACCTCTCTGGTATTCTCTGTTTGTGTTGGTATTGGTCCCCAATTAGATGCAGATGCGTCACATTGCCTCTAATTGGAGAGCCTATTTAAGTTCAGTTGTTTTCAATAATAAAAGGAGTGTTTTTACAACACAGCTCTGAGCTTCAGGTCCTGTCTCAAAGTGATCGTGACAGTTGTGTTTCAGGTTATTTTGTTCCCAATAGAAATGAATGGTAAATTATGTGACAGTAGACAGACAGTAGGTAGTAGACAGTAGACAGTAGACAGACAGTAGGTAGTAGACAGTAGACAGACAGTAGACAGTAGACAGACAGTAGACAGACAGTAGACAGACAGTAGACAGACAGTAGGTAGTAGACAGTAGACAGACAGTAGACAGTAGACAGACAGTAGACAGACAGTAGGTAGTAGACAGTAGACAGACAGTAGACAGACAGTAGGTAGTAGACAGTAGACAGACAGTAGACAGACAGTAGGTAGTAGACAGTAGACAGACAGTAGACAGACAGTAGGTAGACAGACAGTAGACAGACAGTAGGTAGTAGACAGTAGACAGACAGTAGGTAGTAGACAGTAGACAGTAGACAGACAGTAGGTAGTAGACAGTAGACAGACAGTAGGTAGTAGACAGTAGACAGACAGTAGGTAGTAGACAGTAGACAGACAGTAGGTAGTAGACAGTAGACAGACAGTAGACAGTAGACAGACAGTAGACAGACAGTAGACAGACAGTAGGTAGTAGACACTAGACAGACAGTAGACAGTAGACAGACAGTAGACAGACAGTAGGTAGTAGACAGTAGACAGACAGTAGACAGTAGACAGTCAGTAGACAGACAGTAGACAGACAGTAGGTAGTAGACAGTAGACAGACAGTAGACAGACAGTAGGTAGACAGACAGTAGACAGACAGTAGGTAGACAGACAGTAGACAGACAGTAGGTAGTAGACAGTAGACAGACAGTAGACAGACAGTAGACACACAGTAGGTAGTAGACAGTAGACAGACAGTAGGTAGTAGACAGTAGACAGACAGTAGGTAGTAGACAGTAGACAGTAGACAGACAGTAGACAGACAGTAGACAGACAGTAGGTAGTAGACAGACAGTAGACAGACAGTAGACAGACAGTAGGTAGTAGACAGTAGACAGTAGACAGACAGTAGACAGACAGTAGACAGTAGACAGACAGTAGGTAGTAGACAGTATAAAGTAGACAGACAGTAGACAGTAGACAGACAGTAGACAGTTGACAGACAGTAGGTAGTAGACAGTAGACAGACAGTAGGTAGTAGACAGTAGACAGTAGACAGACAGTAGACAGTAGACAGACAGTAGACAGACAGTAGGTAGTAGACAGTAGACAGACAGTAGACAGACAGTAGGTAGTAAACAGTAGACAGACAGTAGACAGACAGTCGGTAGTAGACAGTAGACAGTAGACAGACAGTAGACAGACAGTAGGTAGTAGACAGTAGACAGACAGTAGGTAGTAGACAGACAGTAGACAGGCAGTAGGTAGTAAACAGTAGACAGACAGTAGACAGACAGTAGGTAGTAGACAGACAGTAGACAGACAGTAGGTAGTAGACAGCAGACAGACAGTAGACAGTAGACAGACAGTAGACAGGCAGTAGGTAGTAGACAGTAGACAGTAGAAAGACAGTAGACAGACAGTAGGTATTAGACAGTAGACAGTAGACAGTAGACAGACAGTAGGTAGTAGACAGTAGACAGACAGTAGAATGTAGACAGACAGTAGACAGGCAGTAGGTAGTAGACAGTAGACAGACAGTAGACAGTAGACAGACAGTAGACAGATAGTAGGTAGTAAACAGTAGACAGACAGTAGACAGACAGTAGGTAGTAGACAGTAGACAGTAGACAGACAGTAGACAGACAGTAGACAGACAGTAGGTAGTAGACAGTAGACAGACAGTAGGTAGTAGACAGTAGACAGTAGACAGACAGTAGACAGTAGACAGACAGTAGACAGACAGTAGGTAGTAGACAGTAGACAGACAGTAGGTAGTAGACAGTAGACAGTAGACAGACAGTAGGTAGTAGACAATAGACAGAAGATAAAGAGTAGACAGTAGACA
Organism: Thymallus thymallus; assembly: GCA_023634145.1. Lineage (NCBI taxonomy): Eukaryota > Metazoa > Chordata > Actinopteri > Salmoniformes > Salmonidae > Thymallus > Thymallus thymallus. The sequence continues at coordinate 33,257,798 of CM042399.1, forward strand.
AACAGTAAGGGTTAAGGGATTGTAAGTAAGCATTTCACTGTAAGATCTACACCTGTTGTATTCGGCGCAAGTGACAAATAACATTTGATTTGATTTGATTTTGACAGTAGACAGACAGCCACTTCAAACACTCCTTAAGAGCCACTCTGGCCAGGGCACAATCTCAATCCATCATTGTGCCCAATGGGAGACCATGGGAAACCACCTGAGCTACTTGTAGGCAAGCAGGTGAGGGAATTTGCTCTGTTTCATGAACACAGGGAGAGAGATCCCTACTGAGACCTCCTTTCAATATATATTTTCTCTTCCTCTGTACTATTTTCCTATCTTTATTCGACTTCCCCTGCTCTCTCCCTTTTTTAAAACACTTGACATTACTTTTTTACTTTATTGCAGTTAGTTTTACAGGGACACTGCACATGAATCAACTTTACTGTAAATGTGCCAGTTTTAGCCAGCCAGCTAGTTTTCAACTGCAGTCCCTGAACAAATAAATGCATTTTGGGGTGTTCACAGTGGTCTGTCTCTGTCAGAGTCTGAGCTAGCTGATTAAAAATAAATCACGGACAAAGTCCAGAGTAATGAGGGTGTCTGAGTTTGGGTGCAGCCCAGCTCTGACCAGGGAATCAGATTTAATTGAGTCCCAGACTCTAGTCTCAGGCCTCCTCAGGACAGGCCCAACAGTGCTTCCTCCTCCTCTCTTATTGGTCTCCTCAGACAGGCCAAACACCGCTGGGGCCCATGCTTCTCGCTGATTGGCCTGACAAATGTACGCCACCGTGATTCATTGGTGCACTAAAAGTAATTTATTGTTGTAAGCTCTAGAATCAAACTGATGAATCTATCAATACACAGAGATATGGTAGGTGATTACATACCGACAATGAATACCTTTAGAAGAGAGATGGAACTAGAAGAAGGTGAAAAACAAAAGTAAGAGATAGAACAAAAGACAAGAGACAAAGGGGGAGGTATGTATTATGTGGTAGACAGACAGTGTGGAGGGTAAGACAGTCTGGAGGGTACGACAGCACGGAGGGTAAGAAAGTGTGGAGGGTACAACAGTGTGGAGGGTGCAACAGTGTGGAGGGTACGATAGTGTGGAGGGTGCAACTGTGTGGAGGGTACGATAGTGTGGAGGGTACGACAGCATGGACAGTGTGGAGGGTAAGACAGTGTGGAGGGTAAGACAGTGTGGAGGATAAGACAGTGTGGAGGGTAACAGTGTGGAGAGTAACAGTGTGGAGAGTAACAGTGTGGAGGGTAACAGTGTGGAGGGTAACAGTGTGGAGGGTAACAGTGTGGAGGGTAGCAGTGGGGGTTAGAGGTCTGGAGAACATTTACTGAGCGTGCGGTAAGGGATGTTAGGGTGAAAGTGAAAGGGGGAAGGGAAGGGGCTAGAGTCTCAGGTGGAGGTGTGTAGGGGTGTTAGGGTGGTGGTAGTGGTAGTGGTAGTGGTGTGTAGGGGTGTTAGGGTAGTGGTAGTGGTGTGTAGGGGTGTTAGGGTAGTGGTAGTGGTGTGTAGGGGTGTTAGGGTAGTGGTAGTGGTAGTGGTGTGTAGGGGTGTTAGGGTGGTGGTAGTGGTAGTGGTGTGTAGGGGTGTTAGGGTGGTGGTAGTGGTAGTGGTGTGTAGGGGTGTTAGGGTGGTGGTAGTGGTAGGGGTAGTGGTGTGTAGGGGTGTAGGGGTGCTGGTGGTGGTAGGGGTGTTAAGGTGGTGGTAGTCGTAGTGGTAGTGTTGTGTAGGGGTGTTAGGGTAGTGGTAGTGGTAGTGGTGTGTAGGGGTGTAGGGGTGCTGGTGGTGGTAGGGGTGTTAAGGTGGTGGTAGTCGTAGTGGTAGTGGTGTGTAGGGGTGTTAGGGTAGTGGTAGTGGTAGTGGTGTGTAGGGGTGTAGGGGTGCTGGTGGTGGTAGGGGTGTTAAGGTGGTGGTAGTCGTAGTGGTAGTGGTGTGTAGGGGTGTTAGGGTAGTGGTAGTGGTAGTGGTGTGTAGGGGTGTTAGGGTGGTGGTAGTGGTAGTGGTGTGTAGGGGTGTTAGGGTGGTGGTAGTGGTAGTGGTGTGTAGGGGTGTTAGGGTGGTGGTAGTGGTAGGGGTAGTGGTGTGTAGGGGTGTAGGGGTGCTGGTGGTGGTAGGGGTGTTAAGGTGGTGGTAGTCGTAGTGGTAGTGGTGTGTAGGGGTGTTAGGGTAGTGGTAGTGGTAGTGGTGTGTAGGGGTGTTATGGTGGTGGTAGTGGTAGTGGTGTGTAGGGATGTTAGGTGGTGGTAGTGGTAATGGTGTGTAGGGGTGTTAGGGTGGTGGTAGTGGTAGTGGTGTGTAGGGGGTGTTAGGGTGGTGGTAGTGGTAGGGGTAGTGGTGTTTAGGGGTGTAGGAGTGCTGGTGGTGGTAGGGGTGTTAGGGTGGTGGTAGTCGTAGTGGTAGTGGTGTGTAGGGGTGTTAGGGTGGTTGTAGTGGTGTGTAGGGGTGTTAGGGTGGTGGTAGTGGTAGTGGTGTGTAAGGGTGTTAGGGTGGTGGTAGTGGTAGTGGTGTGTAGGGGTGGTAGGGTGATGGTGGTGGTAGTGGTGTGTAAGGGTGTTAGGGTGGTGGTAGTGGTAGTGGTGTGTAGGGGAGTTAGGGTGGTGGTAGTGGTAGTGGTGTGTAGGGGTGTTAGGGTGGTGGTAGTGGTAGTGGTGTGTAGGGGTGTTAGGGTAGTGGTAGTGGTGTGTAAGGGTGTTATGGTGGTGGTAGTGGTAGTGGTGTGTAGGGGTGTTAGGGTGGTGGTAGTGGTAGTGGTGTGTAGGGGTGTTGGGTTAGTGGTAGTGGTGTGTAAGGGTGTTATGGTGGTGGTAGTGGTAGTGGTGTGTAGGGGTGTTAGGGTGGTGGTAGTGGTAGTGGTGTGTAGGGGTGTTAGGGTAGTGGTAGTGGTGTGTAAGGGTGTTAGGGTGGTGGTAGTGGTAGTGGTGTGTAGGGGTGTTAGGGTGATGGTAGTGGTAGTGGTGTGTAGGGGTGTTAGGGTGATGGTAGTGGTAGTGGTGTGTAGGGGTGTTAGGGTGGTGGTAGTGGTAGTGGTGTGTAGGGGTGTTAGGGTGATGGTAGTGGTAGTGGTGTGTAGTGGTGTTAGGGTGGTGGTAGTGGTAGTGGTGTGTAGGGGTGTTAGGGTGATGGTAGTGGTAGTGGTGTGTAGGGGTGTTAGGGTGATGGTAGTGGTAGTGGTGTGTAGGGGTGTTAGGGTGGTGGTAGTGGTAGTGGTGTGTAGGGGTGTTAGGGTGATGGTAGTGGTAGTGGTGTGTAGGGGTGTTAGGGTGATGGTAGTGGTAGTGGTGTGTAGGGGTGTTAGGGTGATGGTAGTGGTAGTGGTGTGTAGGGGTGTTAGGGTGGTGGTAGTGGTAGTGGTGTGTAGGGGTGTTAGGGTGGTGGTAGTGGTAGTGGTGTGTAGGGGTGGTAGGGTGGTGGTAGTGGTAGTGGTGTGTAGGGGTGTTAGGGTGATGGTAGTGGTAGTGGTGTGTAGGGGTGTTAGGGTGATGGTAGTGGTAGTGGTGGCTAAAGCCCAGTAGCATTACATTCCTGAGGCCACCATTGAAAGTGTCTCTGTGAGAGAGAGTGAGAGGAGGGCAGAGGAAAGAATGGGTCGAGGGGGGTATTGAGGGGCTGGGAAGGAGGGGTGGGGGGGTTGAGCCAGGCCCGGGGCTCTACTGCTGCTTGATGGGCCATGCTGGGCCATGCTGGAGACTGTTTATGTTGGCCTGCTAATACAGTAAGCTCCATTCTGTAAGCTCAGAGACATGTTCCATACTGAGAGAGAGAGAGAGAGAGAGAGAGAGAGAGAGAGAGAGAGAGAGAGAGAGAGAGAGAGAGAGAGAGAGAGAGAGAGAGAGAGAGAGAGAGAGAGAGAGGGAGGGAGGGAGGGAGGGAGGGAGGGAGAGTAGAGGAGAGGAGAGGAGAGGAGAGGAGAGGAGAGGAGAGGAGAGGAGAGGAGAGGAGAGGAGAGGAGAGGAGAGGAGAGGAGAGGAGAGGAGAGGAGAGATATTGAGAGTGAGAGAGTGAGGGGAAGGGAGAGGGAGAGAGAGAGAGAGAGAGAGAGAGAGGCATGAAACACCCTCAGTGCCAAGAAAGCACTGGATCTAATCACTTATCAGCTTGGTGATCAGCAGTTTACACACTTGATCTCCTCAGTCAGTGGCGTGACGTTAATAGGGGGGAGGAATTGGACAGCACAGCAAAGTGTTGTTTCTTGCAGCTCCCCACCTACAGACAAAACACGAACACTCTGCAGCTCTTCACCTACAGACAGACAAAACACGAACACTCTGCAGCTCTTCACCTACAGACAGACAAAACACGAACACTCTGCAGCTCTTCACCTACAGACAGACAAAACACAAACACTCTGCAGCTCTCCACCTACAGACAGGAACACGAACATGAAACACGAACACTACACGGGGTACCAGTACCAAGTCGATGTGCAGGGGTACGAGGTCATTGTGGTAGATACACTACATGGCCAAAAGTGCTCGTCGAACATCTCATTCCAAAATCATGAGCATTAATATGAATATGGTCCCCCCTTTTCTGCTATAACAGCCTCAACTAGATGTTGGAACATTACTGCTGGGACTTGCTTCCTTTCAGCCACAAGAGCATTAGTGAGGTTGGCCACTGATGTTGGGCGATTAGGCCTGGCTTGCAGTCGGAGTTCCAATTCATCCCAAAGGTGTTCGATGGGGTTGAGGTCAGGGTTCTGTGCAGGCCAGTGAAGTTCTACCACACCGATTTTGACCAAGCATTTCTGTGTGGACCTCACTTTGTTCATGGGGGCATTGTCATGCTAAAACAGGAAAGGGCTTTCCCCAAACTGTTGCCACAAAGTTGGAAGCACAGAACCATCTAGAATATCAAGTGTTCAGACCCAGAGTCGAAAGCTTGGTGACGAGCTTGGAGGGAATAATGGTGTTGAACGCTGAGCTGTAGTCAATGAACAGCACATTCACATAGGTATTCCTCTTATCTAGGTGGGTGAGGGCAGTGTGGATATATGGATCTGTTGGGGCATTATTCAAATTGCAGTGGGTCTAGGATGGCTGTGATGGTGGAGATAATGTGTGCCATAACTAGCCTCTCAAAGCACTTCATGATTACAGAAGTGAGTGCTACAGGGCGGTAGTCATTGTGACATGAAGCCTTAGAGTTCTTAGGAACAGGGATGATTGTGGTCATCTTAACATGTGGGATTACAGACTGGGACAAGGAGAGGTTGAACATTACCGTGAATATGCCTGCCAGCTGTTCTGTGCACGCTCTGAGAACGTGCCCTGGAATACCGCGGCCTTGCGGGTGTTGACCTGATTAAAGAACCTTCTCACGTCAGCCTCAGAGAGCGAGATCACCCAGTCCTCTGGGTCGGTGACGGCCCTTACACCCAGCCGATGTTATTGTTGTCAAAGTGTGCATAAAATGCATTGAGTTCGTGTGGTAAAGAGGCATCGTTGGGCAGATCACGGCTGGTTCTTCCTTTGTAATATGTAATGGACTGTAGCCCCTGTCACATGGGGTGGGTGTTGGGGCCTGTGTAATATGTAATGGACTGTAGCCCCTGTCAGATGGGGTGGGTGTTGGGGCCTGTGTAATATGTAATGGACTGTAGCCCCTGACACATGGGGTGGGTGTTGGGGCCTGTGTAATATGTAATGGACTGTAGCCCCTGACACATGGGGTGGGTGTTGGGGCCTGTGTAATGTGTAATGGACTGTAGCCCCTGTCACATGGGGTGGGTGTTGGGGCCTGTGTAATATGTAATGGACTGTAGCCCCTGTCACATGGGGTGGGTGTTGGGGCCTGTGTAATATGTAATGGACTGTAGCCCCTGTCACATGGAGTGGGTGTTGGGGCCTGTGTAATATGTAATGGACTGTAGCCCCTGTCACATGGGGTGGGTGTTGGGGCCTGTGTAATATGTAATGGACTGTAGCCCCTGACACATGGGGTGGGTGTTGGGGCCTGTGTAATATGTAATGGACTGTAGCCCCTGTCACATGGGGTGGGTGTTGGGGCCTGTGTAATATGTAATGGACTGTAGCCCCTGACACATGGGGTGGGTGTTGGGGCCTGTGTAATATGTAATGGACTGTAGCCCCTGACACATGGGGTGGGTGTTGGGGCCTGTGTAATATGTAATGGACTGTAGCCCCTGTCACATGGGGTGGGTGTTGGGGCCTGTGTAATATGTAATGGACTGTAGCCCCTGTCACATGGGGTGGGTGTTGGGGCCTGTGTAATATGTAATGGACTGTAGCCCCTGTCACATGGGGTGGGTGTTGGGGCCTGTGTAATATGTAATGGACTGTAGCCCCTGACACATGGGGTGGGTGTTGGGGCCTGTGTAATATGTAATGGACTGTAGCCCCTGTCACATGGGGTGGGTGTTGGGGCCTGTGTAATATGTAATGGACTGTAGCCCCTGACACATGGGGTGGGTGTTGGGGCCTGTGTAATATGTAATGGACTGTAGCCCCTGTCACATGGGGTGGGTGTTGGGGCCTGTGTAATATGTAATGGACTGTAGCCCCTGACACATGGGGTGGGTGTTGGGGCCTGTGTAATATGTAATGGACTGTAGCCCCTGTCACATGGGGTGGGTGTTGGGGCCTGTGTAATATGTAATGGACTGTAGCCCCTGACACATGGGGTGGGTGTTGGGGCCTGTGTAATATGTAATGGACTGTAGCCCCTGACACATGGGGTGGGTGTTGGGGCCTGTGTAATATGTAATGGACTGTAGCCCCTGTCACATGGGGTGGGTGTTGGGGCCTGTGTAATATGTAATGGACTGTAGCCCCTGTCACATGGGGTGGGTGTTGGGGCCTGTGTAATATGATTCCACCTTATTTCTATATTGCCCTTTTGCTCGTTTGATGACTCTACGGAGGTCATAGCAGGATTTGCACTTATTCCTGTCCTCGGCCGTAGTCTCAGGGTAATCTGCGATAGCTCTGTGTGCAGTAGCCCTGTCCTTTAGTTTAGCGCCAACCTCAGTGTTAATCCAGGGCTTTTGATTGGGGAAGCAGCAAACCTTCACTGTGAGCAATGTCAGATGAGCATTGCTCACAGTGAAGTTGAGTCCGTAGTATAACTATATATATAGTTAGTGGCCAAGCCAAATATCTCCTGAGGGTGAAGAGGCACTGTTGCGCCTTCTCCACCCCTCTGTCTGTGTGGGTGGACCATTTCAGATTGTCAGTGTAGGCCGATGAACTTGAAGCACTTCACCTTCTCCAACTCCGGCCCTGTCGATGTGGATTGGGGGCGTGCTCCCTCTGCTGTCTCTTGAAGTCCACGATAAGCTCCTTCATTTTGTTGACGTTGAGGTAGGTTATTTTCCTGGCACCACTCCGCTCCGCCTTCACCTCCCCCTGTAGGCTGTTTCGTCGTCGTTGGTAATCAGACTTACCACTGTTGTGTCGTCTGCAAGCTTGATGATTGAGTAACAGCAGTGTACGTGATGAGTCAGATAGAACAGCACCATTTCAGAGAGGCTGTCAATCCCTCTCAAGAGCTGACAGTACAGGTGTGGCTCACATACACACCTTTGCACACACACCTTCACACACCTTCACACACACACACACATCTTCACATACACACACACACACACCTTCACACACACACACACACACACACGTCACACGTAAGTGCACAAAAATGGACACAAACACGTCACACATAAAGAAGCAAAAGCACACACAAACGTATTAAATCACACCCACACTTGCAATACCTCCGGGGAGCAGCGCTGGGTTGTGGATTAAGAGTCTACCTGCTGTGCACTTTCAGAAGGACCCCAGAGAAATGAATAAAACACTCCCCTGCTCCCCTCCATACTCAGTGTGTGGCTGTATTGCCTCGCCACTTGAACTGCTCTAAGTCATCTAGCAGGGCAGAACAGGACAGAGGAAAGTAGGGAAAGGAAATCCACTGAATCCTTTTAAAAGCAGTCCTCTTCAGTGCTGTGAAGCAGTGTTGAGGAAAACCAGTGTGACAGGAGGAGACATAAAGTAGCTGTTGCTGTGTTTTGTCTCTGTAGGCAAGACAGTTTAAAGAAGGAGGGAAGAGATGGAAATGAGGGCCTGTAGACAGAGGTGAGGATATTGGGGACATATTGTGAGACTACCTGTCTCATATCTCTCCCCTCCAATATCTCTCCCTCTCCTCCACACCACTCTTCCATTTTAGCAGACACTCTTACCCAGAGTGACTTACAGTAGGGAGTGCATACAACTTCATACTGGTCCCACATGGGAATCAAACCCACAACCCTGGCATTGCAAGCACCATGCTCTACCAACTGAGCCACACAGGACTACTCTCTGCCTCTCTCCCCTCCACTCTCTGCCTCTCTCCCCTCACTCTCTGCCTCTCTCCCCTCCACTCTCTGCCTCTCTCCCCTCACTCTGCCTCTCTCCCCTCACTCTCTACCTCTCTCCCCTCCACTCTCTGCCTCTCTCCCCTCCACTCTCTGCCTCTCTCCCCTCACTCTCTGCCTCTCTCCCCTCACTCTCTGCCTCTCTCCCCTCCACTCTCTGCCTCTCTCCCCTCCACTCTCTGCCTCTCTCCCCTCACTCTCTGCCTCTCTCCCCTCCACTCTCTGCCTCTCTCCCCTCCACTCTCTGCCTCTCTCCCCTCACTCTCTGCCTCTCTCCCCTCACTCTCTGCCTCTCTCCCCTCCACTCTCTGCCTCTCTCCCCTCCACTCTCTGCCTCTCTCCCCTCACTCTCTGCCTCTCTCCCCTCACTCTCTGCCTCTCTCCCCTCCACTCTCTGCCTCTCTCCCTTCACTCTCTGCCTCTCTCCCCTCCACTCTCTGCCTCTCTCCCCTCCACTCTCTGCCTCTCTCCCCTCCACTCTCTGCCTCTCTCCCCTCACTCTCTGCCTCTCTCCCCTCCACTCTCTGCCTGTCTCCCCTCCACTCTCTGCCTCTCTCCCCTCCACTCTCTGCCTGTCTCCCCTCCACTCTCTGCCTCTCTCCCCTCCACTCTCTGCCTCTCTCCCCTCCACTCTCCACTCTCTGCCTCTGTCTAGTTCAGTTAGGATGTCTCCTTGTTCCACTTGCTTCTACAGTACACTGTTTTCTGTTCCTAAGCCAAACTACCCGGTACTAATGACTGGCACGATTACATCACTCAAGACTGCGCTCCTGCTCCGCTGGGCCGGGCGGCCTCATGAAATATTCACAGTGCTTTAGCTTTAGCTGGCTGAAATCCTTCTGCTCCGCTGTTCCCTCTACATGAGAGCACTGAGGCCTCTGTGTCTGCCCAATCTGGCCTTCTGCTCGGCTGTTCCCTCTACATGAGAGCACTGAGGCCTCTGTGTCTCCCCAATCTGTCCCCGCTGTGTGTGAGGGAGATTTGTGCGTGTGTGTGTGTGTGTGTTTTGTGTGGAGTCCAGCATTACAGGGCGACGGGGCACAGCCAAGCAACCAGCAGCATGACTCTGTGTTCAGCATTGCTTACTCTGAGTAGAGTGTGAATCACATGGGCGCAAAAGGGTTAACCCCATTTAGTGTTTCCTCCAAGGAGCTCAGCTCTGCTGCAAAGGAACTGGGCTATCAAAACCACGACAAATCCCTTGGCAAAACTCCAAGGATTGTCTTCATATTCAAAAAAGTGTCTATACTGTGTGTATACTACAGACAGGTGTGAGGTCCAAGTTCACACCGGAAGAGGAGAGGCAGTGCTTTGCAGCATGTTCTGTGGATTCCAATAATCCCACTGATGTTCTGTGGGTTCCATTAATCCCTCTGATGTTCTGTGGGTTCCATTAATCCCTCTGATGTTCTGTGGGTTCCATTAATCCCTCTGATGTTCTGTGGGTTCCATTAATCCCTCTGATGTTCTGTGGGTTCCATTAATCCCTCTGATGTTCTGTGGGTTCCATTAATCCCTCTGATGTTCTGTGGGTTCCATTAATCCCTCTGATGTTCTGTGGGTTCCATTAATCCCTGGTTTACATCTGGGCTTGAATAAGGAGATGTTTTTACACAAGAAAGTGAAACAAACTGAATTTTTTACCTTTTTACACTTTTATCCAGAGCAATTTACAGGCACAGTTAGGTTTAAGTGCCTTGCTCAAGGGCACATCAACAGATTTTTCATTTAGCCAGCTTGGGGATTCGAACCAGAAACATTTATGTTACTAGCCCAACGCTCTTAACAACTAGGCTAACTTCACCCAGTCAACCCACACATACTGGTGATCACTGAAAAGTAATGAACAAACAGACGCACAAAGTGACAAGCATGCATGCACGAGCACGAGCACACACACACACACACACACACACACACACACAGACAAAACCGTTACAGTATTCTGGGGCACAGAGAACAGGAGCAATTTCTACACATACAGTCATCCTTCACATGAGGTGTTCAAAAACTTCCTGCTTTAACAGTTTAACCCCTGACCTCTGGGTATTAATAGAGAGAGGGAGGACAGAGATCTTAACATGGGGAACCGAACACACAAACTCCCTTTAGGCTCCCAAGAGGCCCAGCGGTCTAAGACACTGCATCTCAATGCTAGAGGCGTCACTAGAGACACCCTGGTTCAAATCCAGGCTGTATCACAACTGGCCGTGATTGAGAGTCCCATAGAGCGGCGCACAATTGGCCCAGTGTTGTCTGAGTTTGGCCGGTGTAGGCCGTCATTGTAAATAAGAATTTGTTCTTAACTGACTTGCCTAGTTAAATAAAATAAAGATGTCATGCAGCCCCCAGACAGACTCACCTATTGCAGCAGACTGTAAACAGGGCCAGGTTGGAAGAATAGGACCACATTACAAGGCTGTTACATTTCACTGAAGGGGGAGAGACCCACATTACAAGGCTGTTCCATTTTACTGAGGGGGGACAGACCCACGTTACAAGGCTGTTCACTGAGGGGGGACAGACCCACGTTACGAGGCTGTTCCATTTCACTGAGGGGGGACAGACCCACGTTACAAGGCTGTTCACTGAGGGGGGAGAGAATGTGAGATGAAATCATCCACAACAGCTCGACATGCTCGCTTTAAATCCAATCACAGAGAATATAGATTTTATCCAGTCACTTTGATGTGGAGAAGAAAATCTAATGAATTTCCAAAAGATCAACCAAGACGAGAGAGAGGGGATTAAATGGACCATGAAGAGGTGGTGTAACATGAAGGGGATTACATGGACCATGAAGAGGTGGTGTAACATGAAGGGGATTACATGGACCATGAAGAGGTGGTGTAACATGAAGGGGATTACATGGACCATGAAGAGGTGGTGTAACATGAAGGGGATTACATGGACCATGAAGAGGTGGTGTAACATGAAGGGGATTACATGGACCATGAAGAGGTGGTGTAACATGAAGGGAATTAAATGGACCATGAAGAGGTGGTGTAACAGGAAGGGGATTACATGGACCATGAAGAGGTGGTGTAACATGAAGGGGATTACATGGACCATGAAGAGGTGGTGTAACATGAAGGGGATTACATGGACCATGAAGAGGTGGTGTAACATGAAGGGGATTACATGGACCATGAAGAGGTGGTGTAACATGAAGGGGATTACATGGACCATGAAGAGGTGGTGTAACATGAAGGGGATTACATGGACCATGAAGAGGTGGTGTAACATGAAGGGGATTAAATGGACCATGAAGAGGTGGTGTAACATGAAGGGGATTACATGGACCATGAAGAGGTGGTGTAACATGAAGGGGATTACATGGACCATGAAGAGGTGGTGTAACATGAAGGGGATTACATGGACCATGAAGAGGTGGTGTAACATGAAGGGGATTAAATGGACCATGAAGAGGTGGTGTAACATGAAGGGGATTACATGGACCATGAAGAGGTGGTGTAACATGAAGGGGATTACATGGACCATGAAGAGGTGGTGTAACATGAAGGGGATTACATGGACCATGAAGAGGTGGTGTAACATGAAGGGGATTAAATGGACCATGAAGAGGTGGTGTAACATGAAGGGGATTACATGGACCATGAAGAGGTGGTGTAACATGAAGGGGATTACATGGACCATGAAGAGGTGGTGTAACATGAAGGGGATTACATGGACCATGAAGAGGTGGTGTAACATGAAGGGGATTACATGGACCATGAAGAGGTGGTGTAACATGAAGGGGATTACATGGACCATGAAGAGGTGGTGTAACATGAAGGGGATTAAATGGACCATGAAGAGGTGGTGTAACATGAAGGGGATTACATGGACCATGAAGAGGTGGTGTAACATGAAGGGGATTACATGGACCATGAAGAGGTGGTGTAACGTGAAGGGGATTACATGGACCATGAAGAGGTGGTGTAACATGAAGGGGATTACATGGACCATGAAGAGATGGTATAACATGAAGGGAATTAAATGGACCATGAAGAGGTGGTGTAACAGGAAGAGATGGTGTAACAGGAAGAGGTGGTGTAACATGAATAGGTGGTGTAACAGGAAGAGGTGGTGTAACATGAAGGGGATTACATGGACCATGAAGAGGTGGTGCAACAGGAAGAGATGGTGTAACAGGAAGAGGTGGTGTAACATGAAGAGGTGGTGTAACAGGAAGAGGTGGTGTAACAGGAAGAGGTGGTGTAACAGGAAGAGGTGTATACCCAGTTCTCCAGGCACCTCTAAACTACTGCAGACAAGCATCCCTAGATTGATGAGTTTGATTGTGTGCGTCAGTGTATCCGTGCGTATGTGTGTGTGCGTCAGAGCATGTTTGCCGGGTCTCAGCACAAACAGATGTGCCTAAGAGTGGGATCCCTTCTGTCAAATTCAATAAATGTGAACATAAAGAATGTGGCTGCTGTGTGAAGTACACACACACACTCCACTGAGTCCTCACGCACACACACACTCTCACACACACACTCTGGAAGCCCTTATAGAAGAGACCGGCCTACAGGCAGAGGTGGTGTAAGCCTTAAGCAAATAATGGATGCAAGTGAAACGTTCTTATCTAATGCTTTATGACCTTTTATTAGAATGCCTTGTGGACAAAGCCTGCTATTTCATCTCATATTTACACACTTATATTCATATTCTACACTAATGCATTCACTGGATGTCCAACATGCTTCATATTAGTAGATGAATCTTTCTAATTTAGCAGTGCAGAGTACACAGAAGCTAGTGGAACGACACAGTCAGTCACATGCTGGAGAATAACTGGTAAACTAGAGAGAGAGGCAGAGAGACTAAATGCCAACTTCCTGGTAGAATAGTATTGTCTTCGTTGCTGTGTTCTATGATCTTGTTGCTCTATGACCAGATCTCACCTCAGGTCATTGTTCCCTTTTATGTGGGTAGCAAGTGGTGGGTGCAAGCAGACCCATTGAGATAGCACAGACTGGGTTTTTGTATGTTGTGTGTGTGTGTGTGTGTGTGTGTGTGTGTGTGTGTGTGTGTGTGTGTGTGTGTGTGTGTGTGTGTGTGTGTGTGTGTGTGTGTGTGTGTGTGTGTGTGTGTGTGTGTGTGTGTGTGTGTGTGTGTGTGTGTGTGTGTGTGTGTGTGTGTGTGTGTGTTTGTGTGTGGCTGTATTGTGCATACATAAGCTGTCTTTGTGGATCAATAAACCCTGACGCCAAGACAAACTTCTCAATAATGGGTTCAAAGGTTTAACACGTGTCACAGTGGAAGCAACCTTGGGTCTGAGACAGATGAGGAGCTGTTTTCAGATTCAGATTCAGACCCACGAGACCCATCCCTGATCTAAAACTTCCTCAGACTAATATTATCAGAGTACAACGGTGTGTATCCCCAACCCTAAAGCAGCCTTAGGGGACGCAGCATCTGCACCATCATCCAGGGAGAGAAGCAGTGGTGGAAAGAAACCAAGAAAATATCAAATAACATCTTGAATGTTTCATCAAAATTCTACTAAATTAATGAAAACATTCAGTACAATAAATCCCTTATTTCACTGGTCCTGTTTAACTAAATGTAACTTTGTATACAGGAAAGGAGCGCATGGAGAATAATCATAGCCCTACACTAGCCATACGCTACACATACTCTAGCCATAGGGTAGCCATATGCTAGCCATACGCTACACATACTCTAGCCATAGGGTAGCCATATGCTAGCCATACGCTACACATACTCTAGCCATAGGGTAGCCATATGCTAGCCATACGCTACACATACTCTAGCCATAGGGTAGCCATATGCTAGCCATACACTACACATACTCTAGCCATAGGGTAGCCATATGCCAGCCATACGCTACACATACTCTAGCCATAGGGTAGCCATATGCTAGCCATACGCTGCAACTTATTCAGAATGCTGCAGCCCGCCTGGTTTTCAACCTTCCCAAGTTCTCTCATGTCACCCCGCTCCTCCACACACTCCATTGGCTTCCAGTCGAGGCTCGCATCCACTTACCTGCAGAGCAGCAAGGAGAATGCTCAAACCCTACAGGCTATGCTCAAACCCTACACCCTAATCCGAGCACTCCTTTCTGCCACCTCAGGTCTCTTGGCCCCCTACAGGAAGACAGCTCCCGCTCAGTCCAGTCCAAGCTATTCTCTGTCCTGGCACCCCAATGGTGGAACCAGCTCCCACCCCCCCCAACACTTTCTAGCTCTGACTCTACTGATAGCTACTATATTGAGGAACAAGGTACTTTCTATGGCTATGATATGTGCTTGTCCCACCTAGCTGTCTCAAGATGAATTAACTAACTGTAAGTCCCTCTGGATAAGAGAGTGTGCTAAATGACTAACATGTCCATGTAAAATATAAGTGAGGGAGACGTGCTGTTGAGTGGTTGTGCGGCAGTGACCACAGACGGCCAGAGCAGTTTCAGTATTTATTTTTTATTTTTCACCTTTATTTAACCAGGTAGGTCAGTTGAGAACAAGTTCTCATTTACAACTGCGACCTGGATGTGACTGACTGGGCAGCCAGAGAGAGAGAGAGAGAGAGAGAGAGAGAGGTGGGTTCAGTGTGTGTGTGCATTCCAGCGGCTGAGGTAAACCTTGGAGCCTGTGCCACTCATCCCGCAGGCCACATCTGCCCCTGTGTCAGTGTGATGGTGGGAATCTAGTAACCCAGTATAAATAACCAGGGCGAACACAACCTGAGACAACCTGGGCCATCCTGAGAAACAGTTGTCAGATTCCCAAAGTCAACACAGCATGTGGTTGACTAAACATCCTAACCAAGGCGATAGCAAGAGAGAGACCACAGACACTCCCGTCACTCAGACCTTTTGTCACAGAAGATATAGTGAAAATAATATCAATTTTCTTGTGTTTTATGACTTTATAGAACACACACAGACAGAGAGAGACAGAGAGAGAGAGAGAGAGAGACAGAGAGAGAGAGAGAGGAGAGGAGAGAGAGGAAGGGAGAGATATTGAGAGTGAGAGAGTGAGAGAGAGGGAGGGAGGGAGGGGAAGGGAGAGGGAGATACAGTGGGGAGAACAAGTATTTGATACACTGCCGATTTTGCAGGTTTTCCCACTTACAAAGCATGTAGAAGTCTGTAATTTTTATCATAGGTACTCTTCAACTGTGAGTGACGAAATCTAAAGAAAAAATCCAGAAAATCACATTGTATGATTTTTAAGTAATTAATTTGCATTTTATTGCATGAAATAAGTATTTGATACATCAGAAAAGCAGAACTTAATATTTGGTACAGAAACCTTTGTTTGCAATTACAGAGATCATACGTTTCCTGTAGTTCTTTACCAGGTTTGCACACACTGCAGCAGGGATTTTGGCCCACTCCTCCATACAGACCTTCTCCAGATCCTTCAGGTTTCGGGGCTGTCACTGGGCATTACGGACTTTCAGCTCCCTCCAAAGATTTTCTATTGGGTTCAGGTCTGGAGACTGGCTAGGCCACTCCAGGACCTTGAGATGCTTCTTACAGAGCCACTCCTTAGTTGCCCTGGCTGTGTGTTTCGGGTCGTTGTCATGCTGGAAGACCCAGCCACGACCCATCTTCAATGCTCTTACTGAGGGAAGGAGGTTGTTGGCCAAGATCTCGCGATACATGGCCCCATCCATCCTCCCCTCAATACGGTGCAGTCGTCCTGTCCCCTTTGCAGAAAAGCATCCCCAAAGAATGATGTTTCCACCTCCATGCTTCACGGTTGGGATGGTGTTCTTGGGGTTGTACTCATCCTTCTTCTTCCTCCAAACACGGCGAGTGGAGTTTAGTCCAAAAAGCTCTATTTTGTCTCACCAGAACACATGACCTTCTCCCATTCCTCCTCTGGATCATCCAGATGGTCATTGGCAAACTTCAGACGGGCCTGGACATGCGCTGGATTGAGCAGGGGGACCTTGCGTGCGCTGCAGGATTTTAATCCATGACGGCGTAGTGTGTTACTAATGGTTTTCTTTGAGACTGTGGTCCCAGCTCTCTTCAGGTCATTGACCAGGTCCTGCCTGGTGTAGTTCTGGGCTGATCCCTCACCTTCCTCATGATCATTGATGCCCCACGAGGTGAGATCTTGCATGGTGCCCCAGACCGAGGGAGATTGACCGTCATCTTGAACTTCTTCCATTTTCTAATAATTGCGCCAACAGTTGTTGCCTTCTCACCAAGCTGCTTGCCTATTGTCCTGTAGCCCATCCCAGCCTTGTGCAGGTCTACAATTTTATCCCTGATGTCCTTACACAGCTCTCTGGTCTTGGCCATTGTGGAGAGGTTGGAGTCTGTTTGATTGAGTGTGTGGACAAGTGTCTTTTATGCAGGTAACGAGTTCAAACAGGTGCAGTTAATACAGGTAATGAGTGGAGAACAGGAGGGCTTCTTAAAGAAAAACTAACATGTCTGTGAGAGCCGGAATTCTTACTGGTTGGTAGTTCATCAAATACTTATGTCATGCAATAAAATGCAAATAAATTATTTAAAAATCATACAATGTGATTTTCTGGATTTTTGTTATAGATTCCGTCTCTCACAGTTGAAGTGTACCTATGATAACAATTACAGACTTCTACATGCTTTTTAAGTGGGAAAACCTGCAAAATCGGCAGTGTATCAAATACTTGTTCTCCCCACTGTAGATAGATAGATAGATAGATAGATAGATAGATAGATAGATAGATAGATAGATAGATAAATAGATAGATAGATAGATAGATAGATAGATAGATAGATAGATAGATAGATAGATAGATAGATAGATAGATAGATAGATAGATAGATAGATAGATAGATAGATAGATAGATAGATAGATAGATAGATAGATAGATAGATAGATAGATAGATAGATAGATAGATAGATAGATAGATAGATAGATAGATAGATAGATAGATAGATAGATAGATAGATAGATAGATAGATAATAGTGGGGAAAGATAAAGAGAGACTGCGTCTAAGGGCAGTAGCCTGTATTCTAACTTATGCCGACAGTGTAGACATGTATGCTGGAGGCTGTGGCTTAGATTGCTTAGACCGCTTGACCACCCTATGCCACAAGGAATCATATTTCAATCATTTATCAACAATGTGATAAACTAAAACAATAAATTAGGCAATTCACATTCCCATACTTTCCTCTTTAAACTGTATCTCCACATCATCAAAGTCCCTGTTTGAAGAACAATGATTTATACGTCTTCAACTATCCAATTAAGTTAAAACACACCAAGTGTTCCTCAACGCATTGCCGAGTTGCTCATCAGGGAACCACAGTCTGATGCATATGGGGCATGACAGCTCGAGTCTGTCCAACTGTCCAACACTAGCCTACCTGCCTCCCCTTCCCTTCTCTTCTCTACTTGCCTCTCTACTCCCTGGTGGCTCTGGCGGCTAGGTTACAGGGTGTAACACCGTCCCTCCCTTTCCCCCAGTAACACTGCACCTAGTCAGCAAAAGCAATCTCCCACGTACTCATCAGCAAGGAAGGAAAGATAAGCAAACACACACAGAGAGAGAGAGAGAGAGAGAGAGAGAGAGAGAGAGAGAGAGAGAGAGAGAGAGAGAGAGAGAGAGAAACCGTCAGCTCAATGCAGAGCTGTGTAACTGTAGCCATAGAGGGTTAGCCGTGTTGCGCTACACTACCTCCTTAGAATTCACAGAGCCCAGTTATATCAGCGCAGCCAGCAGGAGCAAGTGCAGAAAACAGAGAGAGAGAGAGAGAGAGAGAGAGAGAGAGAGAGAATGTGAGGGAGGTGGAGAAAGGCAGCAAAGTGAAAAGTAGGGCAAGGCACTGTACCTCACACAGCTGCAGGTCCCGAGAGTCTGTCAGTCTGTCTGTCTGTCGAGGAGCAGGTGCTGTCCCAGGGTACTGACCCAGTAGAGCTGAAAGAGGAGGGCACGCTGCGCTGGGCTGAACTGGGACGATCAGTCACACATCACCATGCACTGTTCCCTCCTTTATCCTGTCTGTCCTCTTCCTGCTCTGTTTTACTCGAACTCTGCTCCTCTCTCTCTCTCCCTCTCTCCTCTCTCTCTCCTCTCTCTCTCTCTCTCTCTCTCTCTCTCTCTCTCTCTCTCTCTCTTTCTATCTCTCTATCTATCTATCTATCTCTCTCTCTCTCTCTCTCTCTCTCTCTCTCTCTCTCTCTCCCTCTCTCTCTCTCTGACTGACCACTCTCTCGGGCGTACGGAGAAACAAAAACACTAATATAGACAGACACACAGAAACGAGGAGGGAAAGGGGAGGGGGAGTTTAAAATGAAGAAAAAAAAGTCCCTCTCGCCAAAGTTACATTTTTTTCTTGCTCTCCGTCTTTCTCTCTCTCTCTCTTTCTAGCTTGCTCACACGGTCACAGAGTTCTAAGTGAACCAGCAGCGGTGTGGTGCGGTGGCTGAATCAGGACAGCCCTAGCCATCTGTTGAAACACGCCTGCCCTTTAGCTTTACTCACTCACTCACAGAGCGGGAGAGAGAGAAGGGAGGGCAGGGGAGGAGAGGAGAGGAGAGGAGAGGAGGAGTGGAGGTGAATAGGGAGATAGGGCTGTACTGCCTTCCTGTGCCAGTCTGAAAACAGAACACTTTCTCTTGTTGAGGAACAGAGAAGGAGAGAAAGAGAGCACAGAGAAAGAGACTAACAGAGACATATGGGGAAGTGGAACAGAAACAAAGACCAAAGGAGAGAGAATGAAGGAGGGAAAAGTGACAAGTGTAAAAGTCAGAACTGGTGTGGGTGGAGGGAGGGAGGGAGGGAGGGAGGGAGGGAGGGAGGGAGGGAGGGAGGGAGGGAGGGAGGGAGAGAGGGGTAGTGGGGACAGGAGCACATTTTGGGAGGGTGAAATGGAAAAAATGGAAGGCTTGGCTCAGATCCTATGTATTCATGGTTATTCATGTGGCTAGTACATTTCGGGCTTAATGGCCTGTGTAAGCCAATAGAGGACAGAGAGAGGGGAAGAGAGGAACAGGGGTGTAATGTTACACTGTAACACTATAGCACAGAGAGACAGAGAGATCTACTATTACTAACACTGAGGACACTAACACACACTTGTCTCACACACAGAATTAAACACAAAACTACAACATTCAGATACACAGACTGACACAAACACACCCAAACACTCCCACAGTCATCGCACAAAAAATAGATTGTAAAAATTGTAAAATGTTAATGTTCTTCTACAATCATGTTTGTCCTGTACCTCTCTCTCTTTCTTGTATCCCTTTTTTGTAAACCTTTTTTGTTCGGTGTGTTTAACAATCTCCTATTAAGTTCTTAACATTGGGAATTCAAAATGAGGAAATCATATGGAATGTTTCAGAAGACAAATGTATATGATTTTGAATTCTCAAACTGAGCCACTCAACGTAGCTCTTCGAACCAACAGTGATGGAAAGGACTATATGATTTTTATTACATCGGAGACGCTGAAATGTTTTGCTTGTGGTGACCGGGGGCATGTTAGGAAAACCTGCCCCAATAAAGACAAGGGGGAAAGAGGGCAATGCAAGATGCGGTGAGCCACCTGTCGGAGAGCCAGAGAGAACAATGAATGATCCGGGAGCAGCAGCTGACATCGAGGGGAGTGACACAACGACAGAAATGCGGGACCCAAAAGCGACACGGAGGCAGAAAGATGATCCAATATTTAATAAAGGATAAGGGACAAGGCAGTCTCGTAGTGGTTGACAGGCAAGGTTCGTAACAGGGAATCAGAAGATCAGTAGTCCAATAAGGGAAGGCAGGCTCGTAGTAGTAGTTCAGGCAGGGTTCGGTAACGGGGATCAGAAGGTCGAAGGCACAGGAGGGGGTAGACAGGCTCGTAATACAAAACAAAAGCTAGAGGTCCAAATACCGGGAAAAACGACTGGCAGAGTTAGTAACACAAAACAGAGAACGCTGGAACGAAAGTACTAGACAAGACGATCTGGCAAATGGCAACAGAACCCAAGGAACTAAATACCAAAATGACTAATGAGGATAGGGTGCACCTGGTGTGAAACATATCAGGGCATGACAGGGAGAGGTGCAGAGAATGATCGGGAGGAAGCTCGTGCACAAGGTTTGCCAACGGTGGATTTGCTCCCAGTGCAAGGAGAAGACCAAAAAACTGGGGAAGTGGATGAACCGACACTGGAGGAGGATGAGAATGGCCTGCACCCGTCTATTGTCTACCTGTTGCGCTTGACACAGTGCAACCTTTGGTGACTGGAGAGATGATGCTTCCTGTTGCTCAGCCTTTGGCTGCTGAAGCTGGGGAGGGCAGGTCTTTGGACTCAACGCTGGAGTCAAATGTTCTAACACCGATGTCGCATCCAGATGGCTGGCTGATGCCTAACCAGAAGGGTATGAGGAAACAGGCCAGGCTGCAGAGAAAACGTCCAGAGGCAGAGAGTGAGGCCACGCTCACTCGGAGAATGCGCATTTTGGAGAAAGGAAGCGATGAACCGCTCTTGCACGGTGGATGGAGTAAAGAAGTGGAATCAAGCGATGAGCAGTTATCGGAGCAAGAAGAATATGAAGATATTGTTGTGGACGAAATGATGGATAAGGAAGCTCTGAGTGATACATCAGAGTCAAGCCAGGAAGGTAAAAGGAACCAAACTCAGTGACTAAAATTAATTTCAAGTTATTTTCCTGACTTGAAGCTCTTTTTGAGTTCATGTACCGTTGCTATGAGGAAATCTACTTTGGAGGAATTTAGTCAACAGAAAAGGTACAGGTTGAAAAAGTTGCTAAGCAATGTGAGATGTGTCTTAACGGTCAAGGCCCGAAAAGCTAAGGATTTGTATAGGACTTTTGACATTAGTTTTTTTATGCTACTTTTTTTTTATTAAATTTTTTTTAATGGCTTCTCTCAACATTGGGTCGATAAATATTAATGGCTTTAGGGAGGAGAAATTAATATAATAGCTTATATTAATTTGAAACAAGGTTCGATAGTCTTGCTTCAAGAAACACATTCAGACCAGACAAAACAAAGTCATTGGCAGAGAGATTTTTTTTTATTTATTTTTTATTTCACCTTTATTTAACCAGGTAGGTCAGTTGAGAACAAGTTCTCATTTGCAACTGCGACCTGGCCAAGACAAAGCAAAGCAGTGCGACAAAAACAACACAGAGTTACACATTAAACAAACATAGTCAAAAACACAATAGAAAATCTATATACAGAGTGCAAAATGTAGTGCAAAATGCAGTAAGGTTAGGAGGTAGGACAATAAATAGACCATAGTGGTGAAATAAATTACAGATTATCATCATTAACACAGGAATGAAGGATGTGCAAATTATGATGTGCAAATAGATATACTGGAGTGCAAGATTTGTGAAAATAACAAAAATAAATATAAATATGGGGATGAGGTAGTAGTGTGGGCTATTTACAGAAGGGCTATATACAGGTGCAGTGATCGATAAGCAGCTTTGACAACTGATGCTTAAAGTTATTGAGGGAGATAGGAACCTCTAGCTTCAAGGATTTTTGCAATTCGTTCCAGTCATTGGCAGCAGCGAACTGGAAGGAATGGCGGCCAAAGGAGGTGTTGGCTTTGGGGGTGACCAGTGAGATATACCTGCTGGAGCGCATGCTACGGGTGGGTGTTGCTATCGTCACCAGTGAGCTGAGATAGGGCGGGGATTTACCTAATAAAGACTTATAGATGACCTGGAGCCAGTGGGTTTGGCGACGAATATATAATGAAGGCCAGCCAACGAGAGCATACAGGTCGCAGTGGTGGGTAGTGTATGGGGCTTTGGTGACAAAACGGATGGCACTGTGATAGACTACATCCAATTTGCTAAGTAGAGTGTTGGAGGCTAGTTTGTAAATGACATCGCCGAAATCAAGGATCGGTAGGATAGTCAGTTTTACAAGGGCATGTTTGGCAGCATGAGTGAAGGA
Organism: Thymallus thymallus; assembly: GCA_023634145.1. Classification (NCBI taxonomy): domain Eukaryota; kingdom Metazoa; phylum Chordata; class Actinopteri; order Salmoniformes; family Salmonidae; genus Thymallus; species Thymallus thymallus. The sequence goes on from CM042399.1 coordinate 33,280,109, forward strand.
GGCTTTGGGATGGTTCATTATTTTTAATGTCAGTGCAGGTGTGGCTATCTTTCTAGCTTCTGGTCTCCCTTGGAGAATCCTCTCCATGGTAGACATTGTTCGGGCCATCTTCTGCGGGTCGATGCCTCCCTGGGAGAGTTACATCTCTCAATCTTTAATGTTTATGCACCAAATGTTGGGAGCGAGAGGGTTGAGTTTTTTAAGACAATGTCTGATGCACTTAAAGGTTTCCCTGTTGAAAGAAAAGTTGTTTTAGGGGGTGACTTTAATACAACGGTGGGTTTGACCTTTGACCGGAATCATGATGAACCCCACCCACCCACAGCTGACTCCTTAAGGTCTATAATATCACGTCACAACCTTATTGATACCTGGCGGGAGGCTTTTCAGTATACATGGTTAAAGGTGAATAGGAACATGTTTTCAGGGGCACGGTTGGATAGATTTTATATTCTAAAAAGGGACAGATCATATTTTTTAGAACTTAGTTACTCCTATGGGTCTGTCGGATCATCATTATACCACAGTCAATGCAGTCACAAATGTGACGAGGCCCAGAAGCCCATATTGGCATTTTAATAATAAGCTACTACTGGACTCTGTCTTCGTTACAGCTTTTACTCTCTTCTGGGAAGCATGGAGGGAGGAGAGAGGTTTTTACCAGACCTTAAGACAGTGGTGGGATGTTGGCAAAATCCAGATTTTTGTCAACTAATTCCATTAAGGTCATGAAAGACCAGGTAGCTGCCCTTGAGCAAGACATTCTAAATGTCACTATTCAGGCAAGCACAGGCCAATATTCTGAGTATTTACACATTATAGGACGGAACAAAAATAGTTTGAGGGATATTTTTATGGAAACGGAGCTTCCAAGGGCTTTAGTACGGGCCCGTTATTTGCAATTCAATTAAATGGATGCACCCACAAAATGTTTCTTTGGTTTGGAGAAACGAGTGGTGAGAAGTCAACAGCTACAATCTCTAAAGCTCCCAAATGGAAGAGAAATTGTGGACAATGCTACAAGGACTACCACAACTAGAGGTTGGAGATGTAATGGGGCTGGAACAACCACTCTCCTTTAGTGAGCTAACGGAAGCAGCCCAGCAGCAGAATCCAGGTCGCTCCCCTGGATTAGATGGCCTGACAGCAGCGTTTTATAAACACTTCTGGAACCTTGTTGGGCCTGATTTTCAAGCGGTTGTCATTGAGAGTGTGAAGGCGGGTACGCTCCCACTTAGCTGCAGACGTGCTGTCTTGACTTTGTTACCTAAGAAGGGAGACCTTGGTCTCCTGAAGAACTGGAGGCCTGTCAGCCTCCTTTGTTTGGACTACAAGATTCTCTCTAAAGCACTCAATAATAGATTAAAAAAGGTATTGGGGTCAATCATACACATAGATCAAACATACTGTATACCTGAGCGATCCATTTCTGACATTCTATTCCTGGCCAGAGATATTATAGCGGCGGCTTCCCACTATGGAATGGATGTGGGGTTTTTGTCTCTTGATCAAGAAAAAGCATTTGATCGAATAGATCACACCTTTCTATTCGAGACTCTTAAAGGGTTTGGTTTTGGCCCAAAATGTATTTTCATGATTAGTTTATTTTACGAGAATGTTCAAAGTATGATAAAAATGAATGGTAATCTCACCCGCTCTTTCCCAATATCCAGGGGAATACACCAAGGCTGCGCCCTTTCTGGTTTACTCTATGATACTGCCATTGAACCACTGTTGATCTCTCTGAACGATAAACTGATTGGGGTTTCTGCACCTGGGGTGGGTCTCTCTCAGTCAGTGAAGCTCACAGCATATGCAGATGATGTGACGGTGATAATAAGATCACAGGGAGATGTGAATGTATTGACTCAATGTTTAAATCAGTTTCAGAGAGCAGCATCAGCCAATATAAATGTGATTCCTTTCTTTTAGGAGAGTGGAAAGGTTCAGTTGTGCCTCCACTCCCCTCAGGTGGTGAATGGTGTAAGGAAGGGTTTAAAATACTGGGGAAGGAAGGGTTTATGGCCAAGAATTGGGAGGGAATTGAGTGTAAGATACATCAACGTTTACAAAAACGGGAATGAATACTGCCCAAACTGTCATATAGAGGTAAAGTGCTAGTTGTAAATAATTTGGCCGCTGCAATGATATGGCATAGACTTATTGTATTAGACCCCTCTGAGTCACTTCTTAACAAAATACAAAAACTATTTGTTAACTTTTTTGGGGGATGGCTATCCCTGGTTGCCTCCAGGGGTGCTGTACCTGCCTGTGGCTGAGGGGAGGCAGTGCTTGATCCATGTTGCCAGTAAAATGGCAGCGTTTAGATTAGGTGTGGCACAAAGGCTCCTATACGGGGAATCTAGAGCTGCTTGGATCCATTTTGCCCTTTCAGTGCTACAGAGCATTGGTGGGCTTCGTCTGGATAAGCATCTGTTTTTAATGGAAGTGAAACATGATAGTCCTCATTTCTATGGAACAGTTCTCAATGCATGGAAAATGTTTCAATTTGTCAGAACAGGTGAACAACACTATGGAGTTGAAGAACCTCTGTTTTATAATCAGTTGTTTCCCCATTTTTTGTTACCATCTCAGAGCCTGTACTCTGCATTTGTGAAAGGTGGAGTAACCCAGCTTAAACACCTGCTTGTGCCATCTGAAGAGAGATGGCAGAGTGCACAAGACTTGGCAAAGCAGGTAGGCATTAGGTCGATTAGGACTTTGGAAAATGTTTTAAGGGGAGTTAAAATGTCATGTCCTTTTCAAATACCGCCTCCAACTAGTCAATCAACAAACTATGAAAACAATTTTCCAGAGATAGATGTCATCCTTAAAGGTGGTGAGGGGGTGGGGGGTGATGAGAGCTTGCTAATATTTGAAGGCCTTGAAGGTGAGTTTTCATCCTTCGATAAGAAGGCCTTATACCTGGTATGTGTGAAAGTACAACATATAGTACAACTGAAGCAGCGGGTGGATACTGGGTGGAGGAGGCATTTGCGAATCACAGAGGAAGTCTCCCCCTCTTGGAGGATTCTATATAAACCTCCTACACCAGAACGACTGGGAGACATGCAGTGGAGGGTGTTGCACTCAGCAATCCACACTAATGTGTTTGTGTCTCATTTTAATCCTATCATTTGTCCTTTTTGTCTGGAGAAAGACACCGTTTTTCATTTATTTTGTGATTGTCGTAGATTACTTGGTCTTTTTGAGTGTCTGGAGGCCATGTATGAAAGACTAGGGTACAGTTTTACGAAAACTGTTTTCATTTTGGGGGTAAAGTACAAACAGAAATCACAAACAAAGTGCACATTGGTAAATTTTCTAACAGGACAGGCTAAAGATAGAGGGGTCAGACATTAGCCTGGTGGGTTTGTTTAAAGCCTTGGTAAAAATAAGAGTAAAAGTGGATTATGACACATTTTTTTTTACTTTTTCAAAAACAGATGGTGTTGTGAGGAGGGTTTTTGTGATGTTGAAGATGGATTGGTTTTGTTGTGTGAATGAAAGTTTTGTCTAATTTTGTGGTTTTCATTTAATTGTATTTTTGGTTTGTTTTATTTGATATCTAATGTGGTTTAAAAAAAAATATATATTTTTTTTTTGTTTGTTTTAATTAAGGAAAGGTTTGTTGTAAAATCACCCTGGTGACATTTTTTTCAAATTTTGTAAAATAAACCCTGGGTATTTAAAAGTCAAAAGTCTCTCTCTCTCTCTCTCTCTCTCTCTCTCTCTGCCAATCCACAGCTCTCTGCATCCTCCCCCAACAGGACGGGTAGCCTATTCTCATCAGAGAGGTCTTTAGAAATGACACTCTCTAATTTATATTTTTTACATTTTGTTGCACAGCCTTTCCTCTACAGGGAGCCAGGTTTTCCTGTGTCTACCCCTCTCAATGGCAAGACTGTGCCATTGAGAGGGGTCTCTCTCTGTCTCTCTGTCTCTCGTTCTCTCTCTCTCTCTCTCTCTCTCTCTCTCTCTCTCTCTCTCTCTCTCTCTCTCTCTCTCTCTCTCTCACTCTCTCTCTCTCTCTCTCTCTCTCTCTCTCTCTCAAAAAAGGTTCTGAATGGAACCAAATAGAGTTATCCTATGGGGTAAGCCAAATAACCTTTTTGGAAACCTTTTTTCTAAGAGTGTATGAGTGAACATGAAGAGATGAAAATGAGAGTACTGAATCAATGTTACCAACTTTCACCCTGGATCCAAAGCATGCAGTGCCTGCCTACCTGCTAAATCTCCACCCCAGCCTGCAGGGGAGGCATGGCTTCCTATCAATTCAGTTTCAGAGTTCAGAGACCTCTGTCCACGCTAGACAGCTCAGCCTTTTCTTACTGACACTGTTTTCTCCTAAGATTAACAGGGGTTGATCTTAGTACCAGATCAATGTGCAGAGATGCAAGGTATTTGAGGTATTTGTATTTATTATGGATCCCCTGCCAAGGTATACATCCAAGGGACAAGCATGCTGCCCTGTTCTCAGCCAACTCAGCAATTTTCCTAAGTCCCTCTTTGTAGCACCTGATGTCACGACTGAACAGTAGTCCGTCCAGGTGCTACAAAACTAGAGCATGTAGGACCTGCCTTGTTGATAGTGCTGTTAAGAAGCTGCACTTCATTATGGACAGTCTTCTCCCTATCATAGCTACTGTTGTATCAATATATTTTGACCATGACAGTTCACAATCCAGGGTTATTCCAAGTAGTTTAGTCACCTCAACTTGCTTAATTTCCACAGACAGACAGACAGACAGACAGACAGACAGACAGACAGACAGACAGACAGACAGACAGACAGACAGACAGACAGACAGACAGACAGACAGACAGACAGACAGACAGACAGACAGACAGACAGATAGATAGATAGATAGATAGATAGATAGATAGATAGATAGATAGATAGATAGATAGATAGATAGATACTTTATTGATCCCAGAGGGGAAATTTCTTTGTCAAGCAGCTACGAAAAAACGCAGGGCATGTGCAAAATGCCAAGATGAAAATACACAAAAGACAGATACACGATACATGATACATAGTGCGGCAGTATGAAAAAGTAGAAAAATACAAGAAGTCGGGAGTGCAAAAAGATTAACTGCAGCCCTTTGTTAAGTGTTGCAGTCATTTCAGTTGCTGTAGTAGCTGACGTGTAGTGTTAAGATTAACTGCAGCCCTTTGTTAAGTGTTGCAGTCATTTCAGTTACTGTAGTAGCTGACGTGTAGTGTTGAGTCATCCGTATACATAGACACACTGGCTTTACTCAAATGCATGTCATTAGTAAAGACTTTAAAAAGTAAGGGGCCTAGACAGCTGCCCTGGGGAATTCCTGACACTTGGATTATGTTGGCGAGGCTTTCATTAAAGAACACCCTCTGTGTTCTGTTAGACAGGTAACTCTTTATCCACAATATAGCAGGGGGTGTAAAGCCATAAAACATACGTTTTTCCAGCAGCAGACAATGATCGATAATGTCAAAAGCCGTACTTTTGGTTGTATCATCAATTTATCTCAGCCAATCATTAGTAATTTGTGTAAGGGCTGTGCTTGTTGAATGTCCTTCCCTATAAGTGTGAAAGGTAGATATGTAAAAAAATAAATAAAAAATGTATTTTATTTATTTACCCAGGTAGGTCAGTTGAGAACAAGTTCTCATTTGCAACTGCGACCTGGCCAAGACAAAGCAAGGCAGTTCGACAAAAAAACAATACAAAGTTACACAACATACAGTCAATAACACAATAGAAAAATCTATATACAGAGTTCAAATGTAGTGCAAAATGCAGTAAGGTTAGGAAGACAATAAATAGGCCATAGTGGCGAAATAAATTACAGATTAGCATAATCACTGGAATGATGGAATGTGCAAATGATGATGTGCAAATAGAGATACTGGAGTGCAAAATGAGCAGAAGTTAAAATAAATAAATATGGGTATGACGTAGTAGGATGGGCTATTTACAGAAGGGCTATATACAGGTGCAGTGATCGATAAGCAGCTTTGACAGCTGATGCTTAAAGTTAGTGAGGGAGATAGGAACCTCTAGCTTCAAGGATTTTTGCAATTCGTTCCAGTCATTGGCAGCAGAGAACTGGAAGGAATGGCGGCCAAAGGAGTGGCCAGTGAGATATACCTGCTGGAGCGCATGCTAGAATACAGGTCGCAGTGGTGGGTAGTATATGGGGCTTTGGTAACAAAACGGATGGCACTGTGATAGACTACATCCAATTTGCTGAGTAGAGTGTTGGAGGCTATTGTGTAAATGACATTGCCGAAGTCAAGGATCGGTAGGATGGTAAGTTTTACAAAGGCATGTTTGGCAGCATGAGTGAAGAAGGATTCTAGATTTCATTTTGGATTGGAGATGGTTAATATGAGTCTGGAAGTTGAGTTTACAGTCTAACCAGACGCCTAGGTATTTGTAGTTGTCCACAAATTCTAAGTCATACCCGTCGAGGGTAGTGATGATAGTCCGGTGGGCGGGTGCGGGCAACGTTCTATTGAAGAGTATGCATTTAGTCTTACTAGCATTTAAGAGCAGTTGGAGGCCACGGAAGGAGTGTTGTATGGAATTGAAGCTTGTTTGAAGGTTAGTTAACACAGAGTCCAAAGAGGGGCCAGATGTATACAGAATGGTGTCGTCTGCGTAGAGATGGATCAGAGAGTCACCAGCAGCGAGAGCGACATTGTTGATGTATATAGAGAATAGGTTTGGCCCAAGAATTGAACCCTGTGGCACCCCCATAGAGACTGCCAGGGGACCGGACAGCAGGCCCTCCGATTTTACACACTGAACTCTGTCTGAAAAGTAGTTGGAGAACCAGGCGAGGCAGTCACTTGAGAAACCAAGGCTGTTGAGTCTGCCAATAAGAATGCGGCGATTGACAGAGTCGAAAGCCTTGGCCAGGTCGATGAAGACGGCTACCCAGTACTGTCTTCTATCGATGGCGGTTATGATATCGTTAAGTACCTTGAGCGTGGCTGAGGTGCACCCATGACCAGCTCGGAAACCAGATTGCATAGCAGAGAAGGTCCGGTGGGATTCGAAGAAGTCAGTGATCTGTTTGTTAACTTGGCTTTCGAAGACTTTAGAAAGGCAGGGCAGGATGGATATAGGTCTGTAACAGTTTGGGTCTAGAGTGTCTCCCCCTTTGAAGAGGGGGATGACCGCGGCAGCTTTCCAATCTCTAGGGATCTCAGACGATACAAAAGAGAGGTTGAACAGGCTGGTAATAGGGGTTGCAACAATTTTGGCTGATAATTTAAGGAAGAAAGGGTCCAGATTGTCAAGCCCAGAAGATTTGTAGGGGTCCAGATTTAGCACCTCTTTCAGAACATCAGCTGTCTGGATTGATTTGGGTGAAGGAGAAGCGGGGGGGGGGGGGTTTGGGCAGGTTGCTGTGGGGGGTACAGAGCTGTTGGCCGGGGTAGAGGTAGCCAGGTGGAAAGCATGGCCAGCCGTAGCAAAATGCTTGTTGAAATGTTCGATTATCGTGAATTTATCGGTGGTGACAGTGTTTCCTAGCCTCAATGCAGTGGGCAACTGGGAGGAGGTGCTGTTATTCTCCATAGACTTTACAGTGTCCCAGAACTTTTTGGAATTAGTACTACAGGATGCAAATTTCTGTTTGATAAAGCTGGCCTTTGCTTTTCTAACTGACTGTGTATATTTGTTCCTGGTTTCCCTGAAAAGATGCATATCGCGGGGGCTATTCGATGCTAATGCAGTGCGCCACAGGATGTTTTTGTGTTGGTCAAGGGCAGCATGCCCCTTTTTTGAAAGGGGCATGCTTATTTAGGATGGTGAGGAAAGCACTTTTAAAGAACAACCAGGCATCATCTACTGACAGGATGAGGTCAATATCCTTCCAGGATACCTGGGCCAGATCGATTAGAAAGGCCTGCTCGCAGAAGTGTTTTAGGGAGCGTTTGACACCTCCCAGCAGGTACCTCCCTACCCCACTTTCCCTCCTAAAAAGCCAGATTAAGCAATTAAGCCTCCAAATAACACCTGGCTCTGTTTCTGCTCATTAAAGTTTTGCAACACCCCCTGACTGTGGAGGGAAAACAACCCCACAGTATGGTATGGTGAAGTTGAGGGCTGTCTGTCTCTGTGAACACACCTGCTCTGTCTCTTTGAACATACCTGCTCTGTCTCTGTGAACATACCTTCTCTGTCTCTGTGAACATACCTTCTCTGTCTCTGTCTCTGTGAACATACCTGCTCTGTCTCTGTGAACATACCTGCTCTGTCTTTGTCTCTGTGAACATACCTGCTCTGTCTCTGTCTCTGTGAACATACCTGTTCTGTCTATGTCACTGTCTCTGTCTCTGTGAACATACCTGTTCTGTCTATGTCACTGTCTCTGTCTCTGTGAACATACCTTCTCTGTCTCTGTCAACATACCTGCTCTGTCTCTGTTAACATACCTGCTGTGCCACTGTCTCTGTTTGTCTCTGTAAGCATACCTGCTCTGTCTCTGTGAATATACCTGCTCTGTCTCTGTGAACATACATGCTGTGTCACTGTCCCTGTCTCTGTGAACAAACCTGCTCTGTATCTGTCTCTGTGTACACCCAGCTAGTCCAGACCTCATGTATCCTCTCAACATCCCCAACACCCAGCTAGTCCAGACCTCATGTATCCTCTCAACATCCCCAACACCCAGCTAGTCCAGACCTCATGTATCCTCTCAACATCCCCAACACCCAGCTAGTCCAGACCTCATGTATCCTCTCACCATCCCCAACACCCAGCTAGTCCAGACCTCATGTATCCTCTCAACATCCCCAACACCCAGCTAGTCCAGACCTCATGTATCCTCTCAACATCCCCAACACCCAGCTAGTCCAGACCTCATGTATCCTCTCAACATCCCCAACACCCAGCTAGTCCAGACCTCATGTATCCTCTCAACATCCCCAACACCCAGCTAGTCCAGACCTCATGTATCCTCTCAACATCCCCAACACCTAGCTAGTCCAGACCTCATGTATCCTCTCACCATCCCCAACACCCAGCTAGTCCAGACCTCATGTATCCTCTCAACATCCCCAACACCCAGCTAGTCCAGACCTCATGTATCCTCTCAACATCCCCAACACCCAGCTAGTCCTCATGTATCCTCCTTCTCACTCTCTCGGGCTCTGCTTCTGACCTCTCTGCTCTGTTTTCCCTGCTCCGCTCTCTGCTCCCTCTCCCCTCCCTCTCCCCCTCTCCCTCTCTCCCCTCTCCCTTTGTTTCATCATATTAATTAGTGACAGGGGGACTGGAAGAGAATCGTGAGGGGAGGCAGCCTGTAAATATAATAATTATTTTTTATTTTTTATTTAACAGAACTAAATAATGCAAGGTGTGGGTCAACAGCAGCAACTTTCTTGGGGCCGCAGGGAGACAGTCTGGAGTAGATGGAGAGGAATGGAGTGAATGTAAAAAAAGGGTTTTCATCACAGAGTCAATCACTAACACCGGAGAGATAGGAGATTCACAGAACATGTAGTTCTCCTTATCGCCCTCCAGCAGTGATCCAATACAGATGGAGGATCTTCTTTTGAGCCAGTTTGCTACTGCAGGAAAATAATCCTGCAGCAACAGGAAATGTGAATTATTATGTGGATTATAATTAATGAACATTTTGATCCATTTTCATTAGGGCAAATCAAGTGTGTGTGTGTGTGTGTGTGTGTGTGTGTGTGTGTGTGTGTGTGTGTGTGTGTGTGTGTGTGTGTGTGTGTGTGTGTGTGTGTGTGTGTGTGTGTGTGTGTGTGTGTGTGTGTGTGTGTGTGTGTGTGTGTCCGTGTGTGCGCTTGTGTGAGTGAGTGTGAATGCTCATTCGAGGGAGAGAGAACCTTTTTCAGTGATCTCTGTTTAGATATGCATCACACTGTAAAGCCCTTAGGCCCCTCCTACTCCCTTAACCTCAATTACAGCAGAGCAATGATACAATGACATCCTTCTGCCTTAATACACAGATTAACAAACATCAACACATCATAACACAGGAAAAGAGGACACACTTAATCTGACAGCTTGCACGCCCTCAATGAGTTTATACAATGGCTTACTTCATGGCATGCAATGGCCCCTGTCATGCCTTTACAACTAGCTACTCCTCTGCTCAGTCTACAATATGAGGGAGCTGAATATGACTAGGAATCAGAGGCAGGCAGAAGGGCGAATCAACACAAAGGTAAAACTGTAGGAGGAGAGGAGAGGAGGGGAGAGGAGGAAAGGAGGATAGGAGGGGAGGGGAGAGGAGGAGAGCAGGGGAGAGGAAGGGAGGAGGGGAGAGGAGGAGAGGAGAGGAGGGGAGAGGAGGAGAGAGGAGAAGAGAGGAGGAGAGGAGGGGAGAGGAGGAGGGGAGAGGAGGAAAGGAGAGGACACCAATAATAGTCTCAGACACAGTCTGGATGGAACAGAGATAACATCACACTATGATGAAAACTAATCCAATACAACGAGGGACCAGAGATAACGTCACACTCTGATGAAAAACAGATTCAATACAACAAGGGAACAGATATAACGTCACACTCTGATGGAAAAACTGATTCAATACAACGAGGGAAGAGATATAGCGTTGCACTCTGATGAAAAACTGATTCAATACAACGAGGGAACAGATATAACGTCACACTCTGATGAAAAACTGATTCAATACAACGAGGGAACAGATATAACTTCGCACTCTGATGAAAAACTGATTCAATACAACGAGGGAACGGAGATAACTTCAAACTCTGATTAACTAATTGTTCCAATACAACGAGGGACCAGAGATAATGTCACACTCTGATGAAAAACTGATTCAATGCAACGAGGGAACAGAGATAACGTCACACTCTGATTAACTAACTGATACAATACAACGATGGAGCATAAATAACGTAACACTCTAATTAACTAACTGATCCAATACAACGAGGGAACAGAGATAACGTCACACTCTGATTAACTAACTAGTCGAATACAACAATGGAACAGAGATAACGAAACACTCTAATTAACTAACTGATCCAATACGAGGGAACAGAGATAACGTCACACTCTGATTAACTAATTGATCCAATACAATGAGGGATGCAAATTAAATACGGTAGTATTTATCACAGTTAAAAAGTGTAGTGTTTTTGAGACTATGTTTTGCAGACATTACTGTAATATTTACTAGTGTTTACTATAGTATTCTACAAAATTCAATAGTAAGCATTACACGATTGAGGGATACTACAGTGTGTAGTATAGTAGTGTAGTATACTACAGATTTTTATAATAAGTACTGTAGTATTCTATAGTAAATTAGTATTTTTTCAAGTGGGAATGTACTGTAGTCGTGTACCAGTAAGATACAACATCCTCCCTAAACAGTACATTCCTTGGATGGTCAGATAGCACCAGATAGTGCTTGAGGCTCAATATGTCACTTATGAAGCACACTTTTTTTTCTTTTTGACTAATTTTTCTCCCCAATTTCATCATATACAATTTGTAGTTACAGTCTTGTCCCATCACAGCGTGATGAGACAGCCAAACCCTCCCCTAACCATGCTGGGCCAATTGTACATCGCCTCATGGGTCTCCCAGTCGCAGCCGGCTGCGCCACAGACGAGTCTCGAACCAGCATCTGTAACAACGCAGCTTGCACTGCAATGCAATGCCTTAGACCACTGCGCCACTTAGGAGGCTTCAGGAAACACACATTTTAACACACAGTTACAAAGCACCAAAACACTGGGATGAAAAAACAGTTAGTAATGTACAGAAAGTTCCAGCAAGTCATTGGATTTTTCTTGTTTATGTTTTGTTTCTGTGTTACAAAGCTGATGAGTCCCACTGGGATGCTGTTGGAGGATAAAGTTCTGTAATTGTTAAGGCATCTCCACCATTCTGCTCCTACCTTGTGTTCCTACTTAGAAAATGTGTGCTGGCACTGCAGAGTGAATCTATTTACATCTAGAAACATTTCTGAGGGAAGGAAACCGTGCAGTGATTAGACAATTCCTTAAGTAGATTGAGACCTTTCGCTAACAAGTCAAGTGGCGTCAAATTACTTCTCTGGTCAAATCTACTCACAGAGATAAGGGAGCGAAGAAGAAGGGATGAGACTGTATTGATACATTCTTAAATGTTCTCTCCTCATGACCAGTGAATAGTGTGTTAGCTAGAGTGAGTCTCTCTCTGTGTGTCTCCCTTCCTATTCTCCAGTAAGTCAGTCTTCTGTTCTGTGGACCACTGCATGGAGACAGGGCATTTGAAGAGGAGAGGGCATAGAACTGAGCTCTGGGGAATACCAGTAGTGAGAGTAGGTGACTCTCTTTCCACTTCACCTGGTAGGAGCTGCATGCCAGTAGGATCTGATGGTGCACGGATAAATCTAGGAGTATGAGAACAGAGGAGAGAGAGTCAGTTGAGTGACCCATCTTGAAGCCTGACTGGTTAGGGTCAAAAAGATTGTTCTGAGAGAGATAGTGAGAGAGTTGGTCAGAGACAGCACGTTCAAGTGTTTAGATAGCAAGAGAGTTGGTCAGAGACAGCACACTAAAGTGTTTTGGAAAGAAAAGGTCTGTAGTTTTTGACGTCAGAGGAGCGACTCTGGACATTTTGAAGTCAGAGGGGATTCACCCAGTGGTCAGGGATGAGTTGATTTTATTTGTATTTATTTATTTAACAAGGCAAGTCAGTTAAGAACAAATTCATATTTACAATGACAGCCTACACCAGCCAATTGTGCGCTGCCCTATGGGACTCCCAATCACAGCCGGTTGTGATACAGTCTGGATTTGAACCAGGTTATCTGTAGTGACACCTCTAGCACTGAAATGCAATGTCTTAGACCGCTGTGCCACTTGGGAGCCCTAAAATGATGAGGGATCAGTGGATGTCAACATGCTTGCTGCTCCATTTGCATTTGGCCTGGACAGTTAAAGCAACGTGGTGGTTTTCATCCGTTTAGGCCTTATACGGCATTCACAGCACTGAAAGAGGCAGTGTTTTGTAGAGGGTTTCTGCAGGGCCTCTGTCTTTCAGTTGTTTAATTTGATAATGGTAACCTCAGCTCTACTCCAGCACATGTGCCTCTGAGTCATGCTCTGGGTCACTAGGACTTGAAAGAGAGAGTTGGCACCAGGTTTCTGTTCACTTCCAACCGATAGCTGTATGAATAATCGATGTGCCTAAAGCCATGGTGCCGGTGATATGGCTGTATGAAGCCATGAAGCCAAGCATTTCGCTACACCCACAATAACATATGCTAAACACGTGTATGTGACCAACAAATTGTGATTTGATTTGAATAATCAATGTGCCTAATTTGAAAGACAATGACCAGGGATCCCCAACTGGCGGCCCATGAGTGATTTTATTTGTTTTCTGAGCAAAAAATATACATATATAATTTTGATTTTTTTTTCATTGTTGGACTTAAAAGACTGTTCCAAAGTATTGCCACGCATAATGGAGAGACATACAGCATGCGATCATATACAAATGTAAGCTAGGTTTAAAATTATTGTGTTTTAGTCAAATATTATATCTGTTTGGGATTCTTGCGGTCAATTTGCAGTCTACAAATAAGTTGTAATTGGGTTCAGGCACCCCGACCATCCTCTCAAGAAGAAATCGGCCTGCGGCTGAATGTAGTTGATGATCCTTGATCTTTACAGTGGTGAGAAATAATTCAAGGCTATTCTAACAAAGCCCTCCCCCGCAAGATGGAGTCGTGGTGGGATTTGCAGAAAGGACAAATCCCACCACGACTCCATTTTGCTCATCCCTTCCTATAGGCAGAAACTCAAACAGGAAGTACCCGTAATAAGGACTATTCAACGCTGGTCTGACCAATCAGAATCCACACTCCAGGATTGTTTTGATCATGTGGACTGGGATATATTCCAGGTAGCTTCCGAAAATAATCTAGACGCATACACGGACACGGTGACTGAGTTTATAAGGAAGTGTATAGGAGATGTAGTACCCACTGTGTCTATTAAAACCTACCCTAAACAGAAACCCTGGATAGATGGTAGCATTCGATCGAAACTGAAAGCGTCGCATTTAACCATGACAAGGTGACTGGGAATATGGAAAAATATAAACAGTGTAGTTATTCACTCCGCAAGGCAATCAAACAAGCTAAACGTCAGTATAGAGACAATGTGGAGTTGCAATTCAAGACCCAGACGGCATCCCTAGCCACATCCTCAGAGCATGCGCAGACCAGTTGGCTGGTGTGTTTACAAGCATATTCAATCTATCCCTATCCCAGTCTGCTGTCCCCACATGCTTCAAGATGGCCACCATTGTTCCTGTACCCAAGAAGGCAATGGTAACTGAACTTAATGACTATCGCCTCTGACATCATGAAGTGCTTTGAGAGACTTGTGATATGATCCCTGACCTCTACCTTACTTGCCACCCTAGACCCACTTCAATTTGCTTACCGCCCAATTGATCCACAGATGATGCAATCGCCATCACTCTGCACACTGCCCTATCCCATCTAGACAAGAGGAATACCTATGTAAATATGCTGTTTATTGACTATAGCTCAGCATTCAACACCATAGTACCCTCCAAACTCATCATCAAGCTAGAGGCCCTAGGTCTGAACCCCGCCCTGTGCAACTGGGTCCTGGACTTCCTGATGGGCCGCCCCCAGGTGGTAAAAGTAGGAAACACTACCTCCACTTTGCTGATCCTAAACACTGGGGCCCCACAATGGTGCGTACTCCCTGTTCACCCATGACTGCGTGGCCAAGCACGCCTCCAACTCAATCATCAAGTTTGCAGACGACACAACAGTTTTAGGCTTAATTACCAACAATGACGAGACAGCCTACAGGGAGGAGGTGAGGGGTCTGGGAGTGTGTTGCCAGGAAAATAACCTCTCACTCAATGTCAACAAAACAAAGGAGATGATCGTGGACATCAGGAAACAGCAGATTGCTGCAGATTGGGCGGCGGTACACCACCGCCATCAGCCTGTACCGTTGACACCAGGCATGATGGCTCCATGGACTGATGCTGCTTACGCCAAATCCTGACTCTGCCATCAGCATGACTCAACAGGAACTGGAATTCATCAGACCGGGCAATGCTTTTCCACTCCTCAATTGTCCAGAGTTGGTGATTGCGCGCTTTTTGTTTTTAGCTGATTGGAGTGGAAACCAGTGTGGTCGTCTGCTGCAATAGCCCATGCTTGACAAGGATCGATTAGTTGTGCGTTCCAAGATGTTGTTCTGCACACCACTGTTGTAATGCACCATTATTTTTCTGTTTGTGGCCCGCCTGTTAGCTTGCACACTTGCCATTCTCCTTCGACCTCTCTCATCAAAAGTCTATTTTCGCCTACTGGACTGCCGCAGACTTTATGTTTTTTGTTTGTCGCGCAATTCTCGGGAAACCCTAGGTCCGCTTAGGTCACTTGTTTTGCCCATTTTAATGTTAAATCGAACAGTAACTGAATACCTCGATGCCTGTCTGCCTGCGTTATATAGCAAGCCACGGCCACGTGACTTACTATCTGCAAGAGCGATCCATTTTCGTGAACTGGGTGGTGTACCTAATAAACTGTGTATATCCAAATATCACAACTAATATGCCAATTAAATTAAATGCGAGTGAACAGTTGTTTAAGGTCAGTGAGCTCCAACTGGCCCTGCTGTATTAAACAGCTCCCAGCTATACACAGATCACAGTGAGATTCCATTAGGCACAATGTATTCCAAAAAACAGCCAAAAGGTCATAATTTCCATGAGTCATGAGGGTGTTGTACATCATGTCATCTCGTCTCTAATGCATCTCTTCTTTATTCCACTGGCCAATTTACTTTATAAATAATTAAAATAGCGTTTATGAACAGCAGCCGTTGTTTTTACATCCGGCAATTGGCAGGACGCCTCAGGGCACAGCATATTATTTATTCATGAGGCCCCAAACCTATCGGAGGATAATCCTTGATAGAGGGACAAGTTGGCTAGAGGGCTTCACACAGAATGGCTCAGAGCTGGCAGAACCGCTGGGCTGTGCCAAACATTTAATAGCTGTCAATCAATCTGGCAATATCCCACACTCTCACTCTCTAGGCTCAACAATATAACCTTTTACCCAATTTTCGGAATAGGAGTGCCACAAATCAATCTCACTTTTCTTGTTCTTTTTAACAAACTAAATGCAAATAGTGATGTCTCGTTGGTATCTCACTCCTCTCAGACATCTAACAGAACCTGACCCAGCCTGTGTCCATCTGGGCTGAGTTACTCTGGGGCCCTCTCATCCGGCCTGCCATGGGAACCGAGCTAAAAACAAACAGTCCACTGGGCTCAGATGTCATTTCAACGTCTATTCCACATTGGTTCAACGTAATTTCATTGAAATGACGTGGAAACAACGTTGATTCAACCAGTGTGAGAGTACTATTGACAGGTCCCTGAGGAGAGGACCACTGTTTGGAAAAACACTTTGTGATCCGCTTCCACATCCTGAAGCATAAAAACAGGCATATCGCCAAATCATCATATGGTCTTGATTGTGGGGCTACGAGGAGTGCTGGGGCTTGAAATAGGTAAGACTGTGAGTACCAGCCAGAACACAGGGGGTTGTGTGGGAGATCTCTACTGTACAAACTGTGCTTTGTATAATGCTCCATGATGGAGTGGCCATTGGCAGGGTGAAGACAGCCCTGTCGTTACCATCCTAATCTCTCAGTCGCTCTCTAACACACACACACACACACGCACAGTATGGGTTAGTGAGCATTGATCTGATCTGATCTGAGAGGCAGGTAGTTGATCATATTATTCCCTGTAGGTTGTCATTTCAAGCTGAGCTGCCCTGTCAGAAATAGGATTTGTCTGTTCCTGTAGTTACCGGAGAAACTCAGAGAGGGGGAGAGATTCTGGCAGGCAGGTAGAAAAGAAACACTAAGAGAGATTAAAGTAAAAGCAGAGGAGGGATAGAAAGAGAGAGAGAGAGAGAGAGAGAGAGAGAGAGAGAGACAGAGAGCTACCAAGCTGCTAGGACAGAACTGACCTGAATTGTCTGCAACTTCAATTAGCATGGAAGTGTGAAGTAAGAGGTGCCTAACAATGGCAGGAGAGTTTCCCTGTGCAGAGGTCATTACAACAAAGTTCCCCATTCATATTAAAAATAACACTGTACGGAATGCATTTTTAAAAAAGCTCCTCAAGGACAATCCAGAGACACTATTTGCTGACTGTTACAAAGAGGGGAACGTAAGCAACTTAATTTTCCACACAGACCATGCTATAAGAGCACACTACCCCTATGTCAAGAGAGAGGGTATTAGCCCAGGGTGGAATCTGAGAATACCAGACATTGAGGAAATTGAAACAACCTCTGTCAACATGTACAAGTCTGGGACAGTAATGGTGCTAGGCATCCTCATCAGTTCCAGCAGGACTTTTACAGGATCAAAGAGAGAACACAGCAGGAAAAGCTCTCTCTGTGATGAGTCCCCCATCCTGAGTGAGTCTGATCCCACCTCTTCAAGCTGTCCTACAGATGAGGATAGTCACCCCCGAGCACTGTAGAAACACACGTCCCACAACTGCACTGCTCCTCCATCATTGAGAGGGGTAAATTCACAGAGCTGGAGAGAGACATGGTGGAGCTCAGAGAGCTAGTCCACACAATCCAGACAGAACAAACCCACAAAACAAGACCGGGATGGCAGAAGGTGGAGATGGGCGGCTGTCTGAGAGAGCTGGCTGCTCTACGGACTGAGGTGAGAGAACTTAAAGAAACACATAGCACTGAGGTGAAAGAGCTGAAGTGTGACAGAGAGCAGGACACTCCCCCAGAGAAGCCAGCAGAACAGCCCACCTCAGACCCAGACCACAACCTCAACACCACAATGGGACAGACAACACAGGACCCACCCCCTCCTAACAGCCCCACTGTCAGCTCGTGTCAGCTCCTCTGATAGCTCTTTTGACAACCCCCACACATCCACTGACGACACACAAAAGCTAGAGATTGTGCTCCTCATTGACTCAAATGGCAAATACATTCAAGAGGATGAACTTTTTCCCAAACACAAAGTGGCTAAACTCAAACACTAGGCATGCCCTGGAGCTGTTGTCAGAGGACAGACTAGGGTCCCCTAGCCACATAATAATTCACACGGGCACAAAAGACCTGAGGGCCCAGCAGGAAAGGGTGGCCACAGCACTCAAGGGAGTGATTGAAAAACTGTTTCCACCCTGCTACCACAAACGTTATTTTACCCTGCCACCATACAGCGAGTGAATGCCCAAGACTGTGCCTCAAAACCTACTGTCCACCACTCCACCAAGGACTTGAACAGCCTTTACGACCAGGTCCACCTCTACAAGGCAGCAATCCCAACTTTTACCTGGACCCTGAAAGACGTCACCCTCAACCGTAGGCCCAACACCTCACACAGAAGCAACAGAGCAACGGACACCCCGCCCAGACCAGCGAGACAGCTGAAGGACATGCACAGAGAGCCACGCCAAGAGGACCTACACCCAGACCACAGCATCACAAGCCACACATTCTTATTTACAATGACGGCCTACCAAAAGGCTAAAGGCCTCCTGCGGAGACAGGGGCTGGGATTAAAAATAAAAAAATGATATAAAATTAAAATATAGGACAAAATACACATCACGGTGAGAGAGACACCACAACACTACATAAAGAGATACCTAAGACAACCACATAGCATGACAACAACACATGACAACACAGCATGGTAGCAATACAACATTACAACAACATGGTAGCAACACAACATGGCAGCAGCACAAGATGGTAACAGCACAAAACAGGGTACAAACATTATTGGGCACAGACAACAGCACAAAGAAGAAGGTAGAGACAACAATACATCACACAAAGCAGCCACAACAGTCAGTAACATTGTCCATGATTGAGTCTTTGAATGAAGAGATTGAGATAAAACTGTCCAATTTGGGTGTTTGTTGCAGCTCATTCCAGTCGTTAGCTGCAGTGAACTGAAAAGACGAGCGACCCAGGGATGTGTGTGCTTTGGGGACCTTTAACAGAATGTGACTGGCAGAATGGTGTTGTATGTGGAGGATGAGGGTTGCAGTAGATATCTCAGATAGGGCGGAGTGAGGCCTAAGAGGGTTTTATAAATAACCATCAACCAGTGGTCTTGCAACGGGTATACAGAGATGACCAGTTTACAGAGGAGTATAGAGTGCATGGGTAGGATGGTCATCTGAATCAGGGTTAGTTTGGCATTTGGTGTGAAATAGTTGCGATTACGATAGAGGAAACCAAGTCTAGATTTAACTTTAGCCGGCAGCTTTGATATGTGCTGAGAGAAGGACAGTGTACCGTCTAGCCATACTCCCAAGTACTTGTATGAGGTGACTATATCAAGCTCTAAACCCTCAGAGGTAGTAATCCTGAGGGGAGAGGGACATTCTTCTTACCATACCACATGACCGTTGTTTTGGAGGTGTTCCGAACAAGGTTAAGGGCAGAGAAAGCTTGTTGGACACTAAGAAAGCTTTGTTGTAGAGTGTTTAACCCAAAATCCGGGGAGGGGGCAGCTGAGTATAAGACTGTATGATCTGCATTTAAATGGATGAGAGAGCTTCCTACTGCCTGAGCTATGTTGTTGATGTAAATTGAGAAGAGCGTAGAGCCTAGGTTTGAGCCTTGGGGTACACCCTTGGTGACAGGCAGTGGCTGAGACAGCAGATGTTCTGACTTTATACACTGCACTCATTGAGAGAGGTAGTTAGCAAACTAGGCCAAAGACCCCTCAGAGACACCAATACTCCTTAGCCAGCCCACAAGAATGGAATGGTCTACCGGATCAAAAGCTTTGGCCAAGTCAATAAAAATAGCAGCACAACATTGCTTAGAATCAAGGCCAATGGTGACATCATTGAGGACCTTTAAGGTTGCAGTGACACATCCATAACCAGAGCGGAAACCAGATTGCATACCAGAGAGAATACAATAGAAATCAAGAAAGCCAGTCAGTTGATTATTGACAAGTTTTTCCAACACTTTTTATAAACAAGGCAAAATAGAAATAGGCCTATAACAGTTAGGATCAGCTTGATCTCCTCATTTAAATAAAGGACGAACCGTGGCTGCCTTCCAAGCAATGGGGACCTCCCCAGAGAGGAGAGACAGGTTAAAAAGGTCGAAATCAAATCAAATCAAATGTTTTGGTCACAAACACGTGGTTAGCAAATGTTATTGTGGGTGTAGCGAAATGCTTGTGCTTCTAGCTCCGACAGTGCAGTAATATCTAACAAGTAATATCTAACAGTTTCACAACATATACGCAAATACACATAAATCTAAGTAAGGAATGGATTGAGAATATATACATATATGTCAAGGCGGCAGGTCAGAGATAGGCTTGGCGATGATACGGGCAGCAACCTTAAAGAAGAAAGGGTATAAACCAGTGGTCACCAACAAGTCGATCTCCAAGGCATTCCTAGTTGATCGCCAAACATTTCTGTAAAAAACCCAATGGAACCCTTGTGTTCCTATTTATTTTGTTAGTCTCGGGCTGGTAGGTACACCCTATTCAGCTGCCCTGCGGCCCAAACAACAATGCATTGGCAGGGCAATTCAAACAAAGCCAATATGAGGTGATAATGTCTTGGGTCTATAGCTTACTGCACAAACCTCATTGTTACAGTACTCTTTTTTTGCATTGGCTTAAGTTTTTTAAGTCATGTTAAAAAAAAATCAGAGCGGTAGATCTCTGTTTGCATTTTGACTTAGAAAGTGATCTTGACTCAGAAAAGGTTGGTGACCACTGGTCTAAACCATCTGACCCAGATGTTTTTTTGGGGTCAAGATTAAGGAGCTCTTTTAGCACCTTGGACTCAGTGACCGCATGTAGGGAGAAACTTTGTAACGGGGCAGGGGAAAAAGAGGGAGGAGAATCGGGGCTAGTCGCATTAGAAGGGGTGGGAGAAGAGGAAATGTTGGAGGGGCAAGGAGGCATGCTTTTTGTCAATAACAACCACATCATCAACTTTAAGGGACATGGGCAGCTGTGAGGAGGAGGGTTTATTCTCCAGGTCTTTAACCGTTTTCCAGAACTTCTTAGGGTTAGACCCACAGAGAGAGAAAAACTCCTTAAAGTGGCAGTATTTTGGAGAATGTTAGTTCCATTGTGCCATAGTGTCACAGTTTAAACTAACATTCTGTCACCATACTGCCATAGTGTCACAGTTTAAACTAACATTCTGCACCATACTGCCATGGTGTCACAGTTTCGACTAACATTCTGTCACCATACTGACATAGTGTAAGAGTTAAAACAAAACAATCTGCACCATACTGCCATAGTGTCACAGTTTAAACTAACATTCTGCACCACCCCGCCATAGTGTCACAGTTTAAACTAACATTCTGCACCACACCGCCATAGTGTCAGTTTAGAATGACATTCTGCACCATTCTGCCATAGTGTAACAATTTAAACAAAACATTCTGCATCACACTGCCATAGTGTTACATTTTAGAATATTATTCTGCACCGTACTGCCATAGTGTCACAGTTTAAACTAACATTCTTCACCATACTGCCATATTGTCACAGTTGAAACTAACATACTGCACCACACTGCCATAGTGTCACAGTTTAGAATAACATTCTGCACCATACTGCCATTGTGTCAGTTTAGAATAACATTCTGCACCACACTGCCAGTGTCACATTTTAGACTAATACTCTGCACCATACTGCCATAGTGTCACAGTTTAGACAAAACACTGTGTGTGTGTGAATTTGATATGATATGATATGGCTATATGATATGGTTATATGATGTGGCTATATGATATGGCTATATAGTATGGCCATATGAGATGGTTATATGATATGGCTATATATGGTTATATGATATGGCTATATGAATACTAGTTTGTGTTTATTTGTCTTTCTCCACTGTATGCTTGTCATCATGGGCTATATCAGTTTTAAACCTCTCCTCAGGGAAACCCAGCACTACCATGTATTTGAGCTAGCACACTCAAATAAACTTGTCAAATTAACATAAAGCCCTTGACAATATGACTCAGGTGTGGTAGCTCAGGGCTACAACAAAATTGTGAAAGTCTGGGAGTCCCAGAGGAGAGGTTTGAAAAAGCCTGGCTTATATTATATTATATTATGACTGTAGAGAGCAATAGTGGTTGGTTGGGTTTTTTCTGATCAGCAGTCATAGTGAAGTAGAGGGTAAAGGTCTGAGAGAGTAAATGAGCTAGAAGATGGCTGTATAGTAGAGTACAGTGTAGATAGCTAGGAGAGTGCTGTACACTAGAGTACGGTGTAGATAGCAGAAGGCACAAAGTGTGGGAGAGAGCACACCAGACAAACAACCTCTTCTGGTAAAGTCGTGGTGATATCATCAGATTTACTGTGAAATGCAGTACACACACACGTGCACACACACACTGGTGGGTTCAGATGAAAAAGACAAGTCAGTCAAAGACAGCCTTCTTGTCCCTCTTCCCTGATCTTATTGAGCTGTTGTCTCTCTCTCTCTCTCTCTAAAGGGGTTAAGGTTAGGGTTAGGGTGTGTTATATTATCAGCTATGTACAGTATTTTAGCAATTTACAAATAGTTGTAGTATGAAAGGTTGTGGAAGATACACACTGAGGTATTTTGCCTAACAGATATGGGAGTTTATCAATGTTTGATTTGTTTTCAAATTATTTGTGGATCTGTGTAATCTGAGGGAAATATGTGTCTTTAATATGGTCATATATTTGGCAGGAGGTTAGGAAGTGCAGCTCAATTTCCACCTCATTTTGTGGGCAGTGTGCACATAGCCTGTCTTCTCTTGAGAGCCAGGTCTGCCTACGGTGGCCTTGTTCAATAGCAAGGCTATGCTCACTGAGTCTGTACATAGTCAAAGCTTTCCTTATTCTGCCACTGTGAACTCTCTGTTTAGGGCCAAATAACATTCTAGTTGACTTTGTTTTTTTGGTTGATTCTTTCCAGTGTATCAGGTAATTATCTTTTTCCTTTCTCATAATTTGATTGGGTCTAATTGGGTTGCTGTCCTGGGGCTCTGTTGGGTCTGTTTGTGTTTGTGAACAGAGCCCCAGGACCAGCCCCAAAACCAGCTAGCTGAGCTCATGACAGTGGCCAGAGCATCTAGTCCTCAGAGCTAATAAAATAAGTGCCGTAGGCTAAGACCCCTTATCAAACACTCAGACGCACACACACACACACACGTATGCACACACAGAAACACACACACGTACGCACACACACATACGTGCACGCTCACATTCACTCACAGACAGAAGGAAAGACATACAGCGTGCACACAGGCATTCACACACAGACATTTGCAGAAAAGCATAGACACCAGGGACCATCTGTTTTTGTGTGTCTGTCTGTTCGTCTGGTAAACAGTGAGAAAGCGGCAGCGTTGGGCTTGGGCCTGACGCAGACAGACACTCCGGGGGAGTCATACAGGGATACATATTTCCACTTCAGAAAGAGGACACATTGCAGCCATTGCTGTGCTATCCCAATTGACGTATACAAGGTGAAGACTACCCTGGTGGAGCTGAATGAACGATGAACTGGTTGAATTCGCTGACTCTGCAGACTGTTTACTTTTATCCATAATGGAGCGTGATAATAAACATAACTTTAGTGTTACGGCTGTGCATTTCATTCTGATTCATTCTTGAATTAGTGAATACTGATAAAGAGTAACAGTGCGGTAAATGGACATTTAAAGTCTTCTCACTGTTAAACAGCTCATCAATGAGAACATCAGCTCATTTTCAATAGAGCTTTTTACAGCTAAAAGGCCCCGGCTCTGAGAGAGAGAGAGAAAGAGAGTGAGAGAGAGAGAGAGACACAAGGAACAGAGCTAGGGATCAGGGAGGGACGTCATCCCCTGACCTGGTATCAAAGCTGTGGTATCAAAGAAGCCCAGAGAAATCTTACTGTCCTACAGAAATCCCTCACTATCCTCCATGAAATACAATCATACCACACTGCTCCTCTAGAGAGCTGCACAGTCGTAAATCGGATGATACCACTCTGTTATTTCACCAGAGATAGAGGGAGGGAAGGGGGAGAGAATGCAAAGAGACAAAAAACAGAAAGGGAGAACCGTTTAACTCGGCAGCCATTCCCAAACCACTAGGATCTGGGATCACAAAAATCAGCTGTCTGGAAAACACACAAGAAAGATCTGCACCAATATCCCCTTAATGTTATGGAGAAGCCTCTTGTATTACAGAGCTTGTTGACAGCAGACCATATCACTTCACTGCACCACTCCTAGACAACATTATGTCCCTGTGCTTTCCTGAATCTGTTCTTGCTTCAAGGACAAAATAAGGAAGAGAGACCGAACAAGAGAAATAATGAGTACAAGAGAAGAATATCCTGAAATAGCCCAATCTGTGTATAAGACATACATAGCCTACTCCACTGATTATCTCTGTCTCGGGAGGGACAGACCGTGGATCAATCCCCCCTTCCCTCCCCTCCTCCCTCTCCTCCCTGCCTGCTCTGCCTTCAGCTGGCTGCAGCTGCACCTAGTGTTAGTGTTAGTGTGACAAAGATAGAGTTCCCTCCCCTAGCCCTCCGTACACTACTCTAACCATATCTCCTTCAGCTCTTCAGGCACCTAGAGACCAGCTGCCTACCAGGAGGTGCTCATGAGGTTTGAGAATGAGGAGACGGGAGGTGGCTGGGAAACTAAGTGGAATCACATTGGTATCAGAATAAGGCAAATTAAAGTGCTTTTGTTCTAGTGACAACAGCAGTGGCTGGTGTTGTGCCAGTTTCACTGGACACCCGAGAAGTTGTGTATAGCCCGGTGGTGGAGCACATTAATGATATCATTCACAAATCTGTTAACATGCACTGGTACTTTGAAGAAGTCCAGCCTTTACCCAGCCTTAATTAAAAGCTATTTCGGGGAAACATGATATGCCCTGGCATTACAAACACTAGAGGCAAATACCCAGTTGCAACAATGGATAACATGTAAGCTAAACTTAACCCTGGATGACAGTATTTAGGTTCAACTTAACCCTTGATGATAGTATTTAGGTTCAACTTAACCCTGGATGACAGTATTTAGGTTCAACTTAACCCTGGATGATAGTATTTAGGTTCAACTTAACCCTGGATAATAGTATTTAGGTTCAACTTAACCCTGGATGGCAGTATTTAGGTTCAACTTAACCCTGGATGACAGTATTTAGGTTAAACTTAACCCTGGATGGTTGTATTTAGGTTCAACTTAACCCTGGATGACAGTATTTAGGTTAAACTTAACCCTGGATGGTTGTATTTAGGTTCAACTTAACCCTGGATGACAGTATTTAGATCCATGCTCTTTTCTCCTCCCACCAACCCTGACATAACGCAAAAATAAAAAATAAAAACTCTCTGACAAAAATTTAAATTCAAACCCTCTATCGACATATTACAAAATTTGAGGACAGGGATTTAGCTCCCAACAAGAGGATCTGTTTTTCTTAGAAACATAGGAACATAAGGGGCCGGATTCAATCCACATCACCAAGTATCGCAGAAGATCTGAATAAAAATGTTAAGGTCCAATGCAGCCGTTACTATCTCAATATCAAATAATTTCTGAGTAATAATTAAATAACTTACTGTGATTGTTTTCAATTAAAATGAACTTAAAGAAACAAAAATACTTTCTTAGCAAAAAGCAATTTTTCAAGCAAGAATTTAGCTAGTACTGTCTGAGAGTGGTCTGAGTGGGGAAAGGGAAACTAAAAACTAGCTGTTACTCGCAGAGAGGTTTGGAACTCTCTTTCTTATTGGATGATTAACTAATTTACCACCTGGGGATGTGGTACAACAGCCATGGGAAATCACAATGAATCATCTGTTGAATCAACGCCTTAGAAAATATATGAGGTCATTATACAGTCTTAATAAGGTTGATTGATTGATTTGTTGATTTGATGTTAGTGATATAGAGTAATGATAGGCAAAGAGGAGAGGAGAGGAGAGGAGAGGAGAGGAGAGGAGAGGAGAGGAGAGGAGAGGAGAGGAGAGGAGAGGAGAGGAGAGGAGAGGAGAGGAGAGGAGAGGAGAGGAGAGGAGAGGAGAGGAGAGGAGAGGAGAGGAGAGGAGAGTGTTCTAAGTTGAATGCCTCTGGTGAAATTTCCTCTCACTCTCATGTTCCTGTCACTCTCTTTTCTTCTCTCTCTATTTTGAAAGCAGAAATAAAGAGAGCTATTCAGTCTGCTCATTGTAGCTGTTCAGTGAGTCTCTGCTCTCTAACCCTCACTCTCAATGATGGAAACCTGACTTCCATCTGTACTGAATGGGTATTGTGATACTGAGGGGGGACATGCTTCCCACAGCTGTGTAAAGAGGGCTTGGCAAGTCGAATGCCTGTGTTTGTGCTACATCTATTGACTGGCACTAACAAGGGCATGATTCCCTGAGCCCCCTAACCCCTTCCCACCCCAAGCATGTTGTCTCCATGCTGGTTCCTAATTAATTACAAGGTTTGTGTTTGTATGCTTACCCTTTCTCTCTCTCACTCTCTCTCTTCTCTCTCACCAACATAGCTGTTCTGTCTGGCGCACACACACACACTCACACAGATTCTCATACATACCGTGAGAACACACAATGCACTCACACCCACACCAAGACCACTGCACCCCTGGATATGGTCAGGGCAGGCACCATCTGTCTTGCTATCATTTCACCCTCATCTTTCCTTCTTTCTCATCTCCCTCCCTCCCTCCTCCCTCCCTCCCTCCCTCCCTCCCTCCCTCCCTCCCTCCATTCCCCTTTCCACAAGAGACTGCTCTGAATTCAAGTGATGAGTCTGAATCACTCATAATTAGGAATTGGAAAATGGAATCAATAAGGATTCTATCAACCACATCGCCTGCCTGATACAGGAAGGGTTCCATCAACCACATCACCTGCCTAATACAGGAAGGGTTCCATCAACCACATCACCTGCCTAATACAGGAAGGGTTCCATCAACCACATCACCTGCCTAATACAGGAAGGGTTCCATCAACCACATCACCTGCCTAATACAGGAAGGGTTCCATTAACCACATCGCCTGCCTAATACAGGAAGGGTTCCATTAACCACATCGCCTGCCTAATACAGGAAGGGTTCCATTAACCACATCGCCTGCCTAATACAGGAAGGGTTCCATTAACCACATCGCCTGCCTAATACAGGAAGGGTTCCATTAACCACATCGCCTGCCTAATACAGCTAGACCAAGACCTCACTCTGATCCCATAAATGCTCTGGTATGTGCGTCATCAAATCCATTATCCAATCTGTGCACGGACGTGTACCTAAACCACAGTTTATTTCATTTACAGTGGGGAGAACAAGTATTTGATACACTGCCGATTTTGCAGGTTTTCCTACTTACAAAGCATGTAGAGGTCATAGGTACACTTCAAATGTGAGAGACGGAATCTAAAACAAAAATCCAGAAAATCACATTGTATGATTTTTAAATAATTAATTTGCATTTTCTTGCATGACATAAGTATTTGATCACCTACCAACCAGTAAGAATTCCGGCTCTCACAGACCTGTTAGTTTTTCTTTAAGAAGCCCTTCTGTTCTCCACTCATTACCTGTATTAACTGCACCTGTTTGAACTCGTTACCTGTATAAAAGACACCTGTCCACACACTCAATCAAACAGACTCCAACCTCTCCACAATGGCCAAGACCAGAGAGCTGTGTAAGGACCTCAGGGATAAAATTGTAGACATGCACAAGGCTGGGATGGGCTACAGGACAATAGGCAAGCAGCTTGGTGAGAAGGCAACAACTGTTGGCGCAATTATTAGAAAATGGAAGAAGTTCAAGATGACGGTCAATCTCCCTCGGTCTGGGGCAACATACAAGATCTCACCTCATGGGGCATCAATGATCATGCGGAAGGTGAGGGATCAGCCCAGAACTACACGGCAGGACCTGGTCAATGACCTGAAGAGAGCTGGGACCACAGTCTCAAAGAAAACCATTAGTAACACACTACGCCGTCATGGATTAAAATCCTGCAGCGCACGCAAGGTCCCCCTGCTCAAGCCAGCGCATGTCCAGGCCCGTCTGAAGTTTGCCAATGACCATCTGGATGATCCAGAGGGGGAATGGGAGAAGGTCATATGGTCTGATGAGACAAAAATATAGCTTTTAGGTCTAAACTTCACTCGCCATGTTTGGAGGAAGAAGAAGGATGAGTACAACCCCAAGAACACCATCCCAACCGTGAAGCA
>CM042399.1:33313401-33340901 GCA_023634145.1 Thymallus thymallus
CTACAGTCAAATTGAAAGTCACTCAGTAAAATACTACTTGAGTAAAAGTCTAAAAGTATTTGTTTCAAAATATACATCAAAAGTATATGTAATTTCTAAAATATACTTAAGTATAAAAAGTAAAAGTAAAAGTATGAATCATTTCACATTCCTTATATTAAGCAAACCAGACAGCACCATTTTCTTTCTTTTTTTAAAAATTGACAGATAGCCAGGGTTACTCTCCAATAATTTACAAACGAAGCATGTGTGTTTAGTGAGACTGCCAGATTAGAGGCAGTAGGGATGACCAGGGATGTTCTCTTGATAAGTGTGTGAATAAGACCATTTTATTGTCCTGCTAAGCATTCAAAATGTAAAAGTTGTCAAAAATATAAATAGTAAAGTAAAGTACAGATACAAAAAAAAAACTACTTAAGTAGTACTTTAAAGTATTTTTACTTAAGTACTTTACAGCACTGGATGGAAACCACATAAGTTAGGAATTTAAAAGAAAGTCTATAGGCACAATGGAGGAATAATAGCTGTGTTGAGGAAATGTGTGAATTGCCATCTATCACATGCCTACCGGTAATTAAAAAAAAGACAGATGATTTGGGTTTACTCAGGCTGATTGGCACACGCGCTTCCTGCGCTGAATTACCTTCTGCTCCGCGGGGTGAATTAGTCCTTCTATGGCGGGCTAATTATTAAAATCTCCTTGACTGCTGTTCATCGGTACTTACAGTGTATAATGTAAACTCCCACCTGTAAAGCACACAATGTTAATTAATTTCAACACCGACAGAACGTAATTTTACGCAGGACAAGATTGGATGTAAACCTGCATTAGGACAAACATAAATAGTTGATGTAATCCTCTGTTGAAGGGTCATTGGCTATAAGGTTAGACGGTTCAATATTTTTTGTGGTTGTAGTCTACAATTTAATTGTGTGCTTATGATAAACCCCAATGACAAAATTGTAGACAGTGCTCCTTTTGAGACCAATAACATGTAATTATTAGAGATGTGCTGAACAGGCCACAAGGCAACTTGAATTCTTTAGAAAAGCAATGTTTCTTATTTTTTTATTTGAACAACAAAAACGTTGAATCACTTTTTTGTGGCCCACCCTGCTGCGTTGAAATACTATCTGCATTGAGTCTCTAAAATAAAGGTTAAGACTGTCCCAACGAGATTTTGTGAGCTCATACTGCAAGATGACGGAAAGTGGAAGATCTACAGCACATTCAGAAAGTATTTTCCACATTTTGTTACGTTACATCCTTATTCTAAAATGGATTAAATAAAACATTTTCCTAATCAATCTACACACAATACCCCATAATGCCAGGTCCTGACCGTAGGGAAGCATCTGGCTTTTCTATGGTTGTCAAGGTCAGGGCCTGACAGCAGAGTTGTCAGGCTCTGGCCATAGAGAAGCAATAGGCTTCTCTATGTAGCCTTGGTCAGAGTCTGACAGTGTCGTTCTTTTCTGTTTCTTTGTGGGTTTTGGGTGGATCTCTAATTAGAGGCAGCTGCTACCCGTTGTCTCTAATTAGGGATCCAATATATGTTGAGTCTGTCCCTCACGCGGTGTGGGTTGTTATCGGTATATGTCGATGTATATGTCGCAGTCACGGGGAGAGTAAGTGTTACGTCCGCTCAGTCGTGTTTGTTTAGTGTACGTAACGTTGTTTCGTTAGAGTTCTGTTCAGTGTTGTTAGTTCGTTCATTTTGTATTATTTTATACATAGTATAATAAAAATTATGACGAACTACTATCCCTGCGCTGCGTCTTGGTCTCTCCAAATACCCGATCGTGACAGAACAACCCACCACCTGGAGACCAAGCAGCGCAGCTGGCGAGAGACGGAGGAGGAAGTAGCGCCAGTGCCGTTTCCCCCGTGGCCTAGGGTGGAGCCAGAGGACCGTGAAAGGTTCATGGCGCAATGGAGAGTGATGGAGAGAGAAACGACGGAACTGGCGTTAAAGGGGCCCATGGTGAGCATCCCCAGTCCGGGTCCGGCCGTCTACTCTACTCCCGTACCAGAGCAGTCCGCTCCACCGGTGCGCCTTCTCAGTCCGTTACGTCCAGCGCTGTCACGGACCCAAAGAAAGTCTGTCGTGGCATCGAGCACCACTCCAGCGGGGCGCAGCCAGAGCCCGGAGAGAAGGAAGACTGGGAATCGCCCACCACTTCGTCTGCCCACAGAGCAGGATCGGGAGAAGGCCGAGGGGTTCAATAAGTACCCGGAGGAGGAGCAGACGAGGTGGTGGAGAGCCTGGGTTGCGCTTCCACCGGAGGCTCAGAAAGACCCACTCCTCCGGGAGATAGAGGAGGAGAGGGACTTTGAGCGCCGACGGGTACTAGTGCTGAGGCTAATGGACAGACAAACACCTCCAGCGAAGGTCAGCGTCCCGCCACCGCCAGCGAAGGTCAGCAGCCCCGCACCTCCAGCGAAGGTCAGCAGCCCCGCACCTCCAGCGAAGGTCAGCAGCCCAGCACCTCCAGCGAAGGTCAGCAGCCCTGCACCTCCAGCGAAGGTCAGCAGCCCTGCACCTCCAGCGAAGGTCAGCAGCCCTGCACCTCCAGCGAAGGTCAGCAGCCCTGCGCCTCCAGCGAAGGTCAGCAGCCCTGCGCCTCCAGCAAAGGTCAGCAGCCCTGCACCTCCAGCGAAGGTCAGCAGCCCTGCACCTCCAGCGAAGGTCAGCAGCCCTGCACCTCCAGCGAAGGTCAGCGCCCCTAAACCTCCTGCGATGGTCAGCGCCCCTAAACCTCCTGCGAAGGTCAGCGCCCCTGAACCTCCAGCGAAGGTCAGCGCCCCTGAACCTCCAGCAAAGGTCAGCGCCCCTGAACCTCCAGCGAAGGTCAGCGCCCCTGAACCTCCAGCGAAGGTCAGCGCCCCCGAACCTCCTGCGAAGGTCAGCAACCCCGAACCTCCTGCGAAGGTCAGCGCCCCTGAACCTCCTGCGAGGGTCAGCGCCCCTGAACCTCCAGCGAAGGTCAGCGCCCCTGAACCTCCAGCGAAGGTCAGCGCCCCTGAACCTCCAGCGAAGGTCAGCGCCCCTGAACCTCCAGCGAAGGTCAGCGCCCCCGAACCTCCAGCGAAGGTCAGCGCCCCCGAACCTCCAGCGAAGGTCAGCGCCCCCGAACCTCCTGCTAAGGTCAGCGCCCCCTAACCTCCTGCGAAGGTCAGCGCCCCCAAACCTCCTGCGAAGGTCAGCGCCCCTAAACCTCCAGCGAAGGTCAGTTCACCGGTGCCCATTCCGGGTCCAGCCGTCTGCTCCGCCTCAGTGCCTGAGCAGTCCGCTCCACCGGTGCCCAGTCCGGGTCCAGCCGCCTGCTCCGCCTCAGTGCCAGAGCAGTCCGCTCCACCGGTACCCAGTCCGGGTCCAGCCGCCTGCTCCGCCTCAGTGCCAGAGCAGTCCGCTCCACCGGTACCCAGTCCGGGTCCAGCCGCCTGCTCCGCCTCAGTGCCAGAGCAGTCCGCTCCACCGGTACCCAGTCCGGGTCCAGCCGTCTGCTCCGCCTCAGTGCCAGAGCAGTCCGCTCCACCGGTACCCAGTCCGGGTCCAGCCGCCCGCTCCGCCTCAGTGCCAGAGCAGTCCGCTCCACCGGTACCCAGTCCGAGTCCAGCCGTCCGCTCCGCCTCAGTGCCAGAGCAGTCCGCTCCACCGGTACCCAGTCCGGGTCCAGCCGTCTGCTCCGCCTCAGTGCCAGAGCAGTCCGCTCCACCGGTACCCAATCCGGGTCCAGCCGTCTGCTCCACTTCAGAGCCTGAGCAGTCCGCCCCACCGGTGCCCAGTCCGGGCCCGGTTGTTTGCCCTGCTCCATGGCCGGAGCCGTTTGCCCCACCGGTGCCCAGTCCAGGCCCGGAGGTTTTCCCTGCTCCATGGCCGGAGCCTTTTGCCCCACCGGTCCACAGCCCGGGACCGGTGATAAGGAAGGGGCACGGGACAAAACTGTCCACATCGCCGGAGCCGGAGGCGCCCCCGATGGACTAGTTTTCCCTCCCATTTACCCCCCCGTGTTTTGTGTGTGTTGTTTTTTTTGTTTAGGCGTCCGGGAGTCCGCGCCTGTCTGGTCAGAGTCTGACAGTGTCGTTCTTTTCTGTTTCTTTGTGGGTTTTGGGTGGATCTCTAATTAGAGGCAGCTGCTACCCGTTGTCTCTAATTAGGGATCCAATATATGTTGAGTCTGTCCCTCACGCGGTGTGGGTTGTTATCGGTATATGTCGATGTATATGTCGCAGTCACGGGGAGAGTAAGTGTGCTTTTCGTTACGTCCGCTCAGTCGTGTTTGTTTAGTGTACGTAACGTTTTTTCGTTAGAGTTTTGTTCAGTGTTGTTAGTTCGTTCATTTTGTATTATTTTATACATAGTATAATAAATATTATGACGAACTACTATCCCTGCGCTGCGTCTTGGTCTCTCCAAACACCCGATCGTGACAAGAGTTCTAGTGAACTCTATGTGTTAATTTGTGTTTGGTCCCCAATTAGAGGCAGCTGCTATGCGTTGTCTCTAATTGGGGATCCCATTTAAGTTACTTCGTGTTTAGGTTCTCTATAGCTCACACACACACACTTTACGGTTGTTTTGCTCTGGTTTATTGTTTTGAGTTCGCTAATAAAATGTCGAACTACTACAGCGCTGTGCCTTGGTCCTTTTCTACACAAAGCCGTGACAGAATGTCCCACCAAGAAGAGATTCAGGGCATAACCAGACCAAGATGTGCTACACCACAAAGGAGTACCTTCATTATCCAGCTCTCGAGTCACCGCAGAATCCAGGTCAGGTCAAAGGAAGAGACCGACCTGGCAAGTAGCCCTAAAGAACCCCCAGAACAATGTTTTGGGGGGACTATGGGGGTGGTCTGGGAGAGTGTGAGAGGCACCAGTACCACTATCCTCGTGGGGGTTAGAGGAGCCAGAGTTTCTATGGGGGGCGAAGAATGAATAGGATAAAGAGTACCTGGCGGGAGTTTATGAGGGGATCACGGAGCAATGCATGCAGCATTGGGAGGAGGTCGGAGATGAGACATCGGATTTGGAGTTAATGGTGCCCGCAGTGCGCTTCCCCAGTCCGGTACGTCCAGTACCAACCTCCTGCACCAGATCTCCAGTACGCATCCACAGTCCA
Source organism: Thymallus thymallus (assembly GCA_023634145.1). Classification (NCBI taxonomy): domain Eukaryota; kingdom Metazoa; phylum Chordata; class Actinopteri; order Salmoniformes; family Salmonidae; genus Thymallus; species Thymallus thymallus. The sequence continues at coordinate 33,318,528 of CM042399.1, forward strand.
GTACGTCCAGTGTCATCCTCCCGCACCAGGCCTCCAGTGAGTGTTCCAAACCCGGTAGCACCAGTACCGGTACCAAGCCCATTAGCGCCAGTACCTTTGCCTAGCACAGTAGCACCAGTACCGGTACCAAGCCCGGGAGTGCCTGTGCCTGTTCTGAGCCCGGTGGTGCCTATGCCGGTTCCCAGGCCGGTAGCGCCAGTACCAGAAACCAAGCCCGGTAGCGCCAGGACCTATTCCTAGCCCAGTAGCGCCAGTACCGGTACCAAGCCAAGTAGCGCAAGCATCTGTTCCTAGCCTGGTAGAGCCAGTGCCGGTACCAAGCCTGGTAGGGCCAGTACTGGTACCAAGCCCGGTGGCATCAGGGCCGGTCCCAAGCCCTGTGTTCAGTCCTGTTCGAGAAGCAGAGCCTCTCCAGTCTAGGACGGGCGTCCTGTACAGATCCAGGGCCGGAGCCTCCCTCCGTGCCGGTGTCCAGTCTGGGACAGAAAACTGTGGTGGGGCAAACAGAAAGCTGTGGTGAGGCAGACAGAAAGCTGTGGTGGGGCAAACAGAAAGCTGTGGTGGGGTAAACAGAAAACTGTGGTGGGGCAAACAGAAAGCTCTGGTGGGGTGAACAGAAAACTGTGGTGGGGTAAACAGAAAGCTGTGGTGGGGCAAACAGAAAGCTCTGGTGGGGCAAACAGAAAGCTCTGGTGGGGTGAACAGAAAGCTGTGGTGGGGTGAACAGAAAGCTGTGGTGGGCTGAACAGAAAACTGTGGTGAGGTGAACAGAAAGCTGTGTGGTGGGGTGAACAGAAAGCTGTGGTGGGGTGAACAGAAAGCTGTGGTGGGGTGAACAGAAAGCTGTGGTGGGGTGAACAGAAAGCTGTGGTGGGGCAAACAGAAAGCTGTGGTGGGGCGAACAGAAAGCTGTGGTGGGGCGAACAGAAAGCTGTGGTGGGGTGAACAGAAAGCTGTGGTGGGGTGAACAGAAAGCTGTGGTGGGGCAAACAGAAAGCTGTGGTGGGGTGAACAGAAAGCTGTGGCGGGGCAAACAGAAAGCTGTGGTGGGGTGAACAGAAAGCTGTGGTGGGGTGAACAGAAAGCTGTGGTGGGGCAAACAGAAAGCTGTGGTGGGGTGAACAGAAAGCTGTGGTGGGGCAAACAGAAAGCTGTGGTGGGGCAAACAGAAAGCTGTGGTGGGGTGAACAGAAAGCTGTGGTGGGTGTCGTGGAAATACTTCTCAAATACATTTCTCAGACACAGGAGCTTGTAAATTCAAAATAGACTTTATTACAAAGTAACAAGCAACTGCGGTCCCAGACTCGGTCATCTCTTTTATACAGTTACATGCTTACACAACATACATAGTCACTCCCCTTTATGGTACTTGTTCAAAATCTATTGGCCGTTCGCCACCACATCACTTATCTTTCTATGCTTGCATATCATTCATAGTCACTCCCCTTAAGGTTAATTGTTCATCATCCATTGGCTAATTTCCCTCACACCATTATCTTTCTGTCCCAGTTGCAATCGTTCACTTCCAGTTCTATTTGTTTTTCCCTCCTTCTACACATTTCAAGGACACTCAATATGATCACACTTCACACCTCACACACACACCTCATACACACCTCACACACACCTCACACACACCTCACACACACACCTCACACACACCTCACACACACACCTCACACACACCTCACACACACCTCACACACACACCTCACACACACCTCACAAACACCTCACACACACCTCACAAACACCTCACACACACCTCACACACACACCTCACACACACCTCACACACACACCTCACACAAACCTCACACACACCTCACACACACACCTCACACACACACCTCACACACACCTCACACACACCTCACACACACCTCACACACACACCTCACACACACACCTCACACACACATCTCACACACACACCTCACACACACACCTCACACACACACCTCACACACAAACCTCACACACACACCTCACACACACATCTCACACACACACCTCACACACACACCTCACACACACACCTCACACACACACCTCTTACACACACCTCACACACACACCTCACACACACACCTCACACACACACACCTCACACACACCTCACACACACACCTCACACACACACCTCACACACACCTATTACACATACCTCACACACACACACCTCTTACACACACCTCACACACACACACACCTCACACACACACCTCACACACACACACCTCACACACACACCTCTTACACACCTCACACACACACACCTCACACACACCTATTGCACACACCTCACACGCACACACCTCTTACACACACCTCACACACACACACCTTTTACACACCTCACACACACACCTCACACACACACCTCACACACACACCTCTTACACACACCTCACACACACACCTCTTACAAACACCTCACACACACACCTCACACACACACCTCACACAAACACCTCACACACACACCTCTTACACACACCTCACACACACACCTCACACACACACCTCACACACACACCTCACACACACACCTCACACACACACCTCTTACACACACCTCACACACATCTCACACACACCTCTTACACACACCTCACACACACCTCACACACACACACCTCTTACACACACACCTCACACACACACCTCACACACACACCTCACACACACCTATTACACATACCTCACACACACACACCTCTTACACACACCTCACACACACACACACACCTCACACACACACCTCACACACACACCTCACACACACACCTCTTACACACCTCACACACACACACCTCACACACACCTATTGCACACACCTCACACGCACACACCTCTTACACACACCTCACACACACACACCTTTTACACACCTCACACACACACCTCACACACACACCTCACACACACACCTCTTACACACACCTCACACACACACCTCTTACAAACACCTCACACACACACCTCACACACACACCTCACACACACACCTCACACACACACCTCTTACACACACCTCACACACACACCTCACACACACACCTCACACACACACCTCACACACACACCTCACACACACACCTCTTACACACACCTCACTCACACCTCACACACACCTCTTACACACACCTCACACACACCTCACACACACACACCTCTTACACACACACCTCACACACACACCTCACACACACACCTCACACACACCTATTACACACACCTCACACACACCTATTACACACACCTCACACACACCTCACACACACCTCACACAAACACACACCTCTTGCACACACCTCACACACACCTCACACACACCTCACACACACACACCTCTTACACACACGTCACACACACCTCACACACACCTCACACACACACCTCTTACACACACCTCACACACACACCTCACACACACACACCTCTTACACACACTCACACACACCTCACACACACACCTCACACACACACACCTCTTACACACACCTCACACACACACCTCACACACACACACCTCTTACACACACCTCACACACACACACCTCTTACACACACCTCACACACACACACCTCTTACACACACACCTCACACACACACCTCACACACACCTATTACACACACCTCACACACACACCTCTTACACACACCTCACACACACCTCACACACACACCTCACACACACCTCTTACACACACACCTCTTACACACACCTCTTACACACAGCTCACACACACACCTCACACACACCTATTACACACACCTCACACACACCTATTACACACACCTCACACACACCTCACACAAACACACACCTCTTGCACACACCTCACACACACCTCACACACACCTCACACACACACACCTCTTACACACACGTCACACACACCTCACACACACCTCACACACACACCTCTTACACACACCTCACACACACACCTCACACACACACACCTCTTACACACACTCACACACACCTCACACACACACCTCACACACACACACCTCTTACACACACCTCACACACACACCTCACACACACACACCTCTTACACACACCTCACACACACACACCTCTTACACACACCTCACACACACACACCTCTTACACACACACCTCACACACACACCTCACACACACCTATTACACACACCTCACACACACACCTCTTACACACACCTCACACACACCTCACACACACACCTCACACACACCTCTTACACACACACCTCTTACACACACCTCTTACACACACCTCACACACACACCTCACACACACCTCTTACACACACACCTCTTACACACACCTCTTACACACACCTCACACACACACACCTCACACACACACCTCACACACACCTCTTACACACACCTCACACACACCTATTACACACACCTCACAAACACACACCTCTCACACACACACCTCTCACACACACCTCTCACACACACACACCTCTTACACACACGTCTCACAAACACAGCTCTCACACACACACCTCACACACACACCTCTCACACACACCTCTCACACACACACACACACACACACACACACACATACCTCTCACACACACACACACACACACATACCTCTCACACACAAAGACACACACCTCTCACACACAAAACACACACACACCTCTTACACACACGTCACACACACCTCACACACACCTCACACACACACCTCTTACACACACCTCACACACACCTCACACACACACCTCACACACACCTCACAAACACCTCACACACACCTCACAAACACCTCACACACACCTCACACACACACCTCACACACACCTCACACACACACCTCACACAAACCTCACACACACCTCACACACACACCTCACACACACACCTCACACACACCTCACACACACCTCACACACACCTCACACACACACCTCACACACACACCTCACACACACATCTCACACACACACCTCACACACACACCTCACACACACACCTCACACACAAACCTCACACACACACCTCACACACACATCTCACACACACACCTCACACACACACCTCACACACACACCTCACACACACACCTCTTACACACACCTCACACACACACCTCACACACACACCTCACACACACACACCTCACACACACCTCACACACACACCTCACACACACACCTCACACACACCTATTACACATACCTCACACACACACACCTCTTACACACACCTCACACACACACACACCTCACACACACACCTCACACACACACACCTCACACACACACCTCTTACACACCTCACACACACACACCTCACACACACCTATTGCACACACCTCACACGCACACACCTCTTACACACACCTCACACACACACACCTTTTACACACCTCACACACACACCTCACACACACACCTCACACACACACCTCTTACACACACCTCACACACACACCTCTTACAAACACCTCACACACACACCTCACACACACACCTCACACAAACACCTCACACACACACCTCTTACACACACCTCACACACACACCTCACACACACACCTCACACACACACCTCACACACACACCTCACACACACACCTCTTACACACACCTCACACACATCTCACACACACCTCTTACACACACCTCACACACACCTCACACACACACACCTCTTACACACACACCTCACACACACACCTCACACACACACCTCACACACACCTATTACACATACCTCACACACACACACCTCTTACACACACCTCACACACACACACACACCTCACACACACACCTCACACACACACCTCACACACACACCTCTTACACACCTCACACACACACACCTCACACACACCTATTGCACACACCTCACACGCACACACCTCTTACACACACCTCACACACACACACCTTTTACACACCTCACACACACACCTCACACACACACCTCACACACACACCTCTTACACACACCTCACACACACACCTCTTACAAACACCTCACACACACACCTCACACACACACCTCACACACACACCTCACACACACACCTCTTACACACACCTCACACACACACCTCACACACACACCTCACACACACACCTCACACACACACCTCACACACACACCTCTTACACACACCTCACACACACCTCACACACACCTCTTACACACACCTCACACACACCTCACACACACACACCTCTTACACACACACCTCACACACACACCTCACACACACACCTCACACACACCTATTACACACACCTCACACACACCTATTACACACACCTCACACACACCTCACACACACCTCACACAAACACACACCTCTTGCACACACCTCACACACACCTCACACACACCTCACACACACACACCTCTTACACACACGTCACACACACCTCACACACACCTCACACACACACCTCTTACACACACCTCACACACACACCTCACACACACACACCTCTTACACACACTCACACACACCTCACACACACACCTCACACACACACACCTCTTACACACACCTCACACACACACCTCACACACACACACCTCTTACACACACCTCACACACACACACCTCTTACACACACCTCACACACACACACCTCTTACACACACACCTCACACACACACCTCACACACACCTATTACACACACCTCACACACACACCTCTTACACACACCTCACACACACCTCACACACACACCTCACACACACCTCTTACACACACACCTCTTACACACACCTCTTACACACAGCTCACACACACACCTCACACACACCTATTACACACACCTCACACACACCTATTACACACACCTCACACACACCTCACACAAACACACACCTCTTGCACACACCTCACACACACCTCACACACACCTCACACACACACACCTCTTACACACACGTCACACACACCTCACACACACCTCACACACACACCTCTTACACACACCTCACACACACACCTCACACACACACACCTCTTACACACACTCACACACACCTCACACACACACCTCACACACACACACCTCTTACACACACCTCACACACACACCTCACACACACACACCTCTTACACACACCTCACACACACACACCTCTTACACACACCTCACACACACACACCTCTTACACACACACCTCACACACACACCTCACACACACCTATTACACACACCTCACACACACACCTCTTACACACACCTCACACACACCTCACACACACACCTCACACACACCTCTTACACACACACCTCTTACACACACCTCTTACACACACCTCACACACACACCTCACACACACCTCTTACACACACACCTCTTACACACACCTCTTACACACACCTCACACACACACACCTCACACACACACCTCACACACACCTCTTACACACACCTCACACACACCTATTACACACACCTCACAAACACACACCTCTCACACACACACCTCTCACACACACCTCTCACACACACACACCTCTTACACACACGTCTCACAAACACAGCTCTCACACACACACCTCACACACACACCTCTCACACACACCTCTCACACACACACACACACACACATACCTCTCACACACACACACACACACACATACCTCTCACACACAAAGACACACACCTCTCACACACAAAACACACACACACCTCTTACACACACGTCACACACACCTCACACACACACCTCTTACACACACCTCACACACACACCTCACACACACCTCACACACACACCTCTTACACACACCTTACACACACACACCTCACACACACACACCTCTTACACACACTCACACACACCTCACACACACACCTCACACACACACACCTCTTACACACACCTCACACACACCTATTACACACACCTCACACACACACCTCTTACACACACCTCATACACACACACCTCTTACACACACACCTCACACACACACCTCACACACACCTATTACACACACCTCACACACACACCTCTTACACACACCTCATACACACCTCACACACACACCTCACACACACCTCTTACACACACACCTCTTACACACACCAAAACACACACACCTCACACACACCTCTTAAACACACACCTCTTACACACACCTCTTACACACACCTCACACACACACACACCTCACACACACACCTCACACACACCTCTTACACACACCTCACACACACCTATTACACACACCTCACACACACACACCTCTCACACACACCTCTCACACACACCTCTCACACACACACACCTCTTACACACACGTCTCACAAACACAGCTCTCACACACACACCTCACACACACACCTCTCACACACACCTCTCACACACACACACACACACACACACACATACCTCTCACACACAAAGACACACACCTCTCACACACAAAACACACACACACACCTCTCACACACACACACCTCTCACACACACACCTCTTACACACACCTCACACACGCACACACCTCACACGCACACACCTCACACACACACCTCTCACACACACACCTCTCACACACACCTCTCATACACACACCTCTCACACACACCTCTCACACACACACCTCTCACACACACCTCTCATACACACACCTCTCACACACACCTCTCACACACACACCTCTCACACACACACCTCTCACACAGATTTCTTACACACACATCTCTCACACACACCTCTCACACACCTCTTACACACACATCTCTCACACACACATCACACACACACACCTCTCACACATATTTCTTACACACACATCTCTCACACACACCTCTCATCTCTCACCCACACACCTCACAAACACACCTCTCACACAAACACCTCACACACACACATCTCACACACACCCTTTCACACACACTTCTCACAAACACTTCTCACACACACACACACCTCACACACACGCCAACACACCTCCAACACACCTCTCACACACACATCACACACACACCTCTCACACATATTTCTTACACACACACCTCTCACACACACCTCTCACACACATCTCTCACACACACCTCTCACACACACACCTCTCATCTCTCACCCACACACCTCACAAACACACCTCTCACACACACACCTCTCACACAAACACCTCACACACACACATCTCACACACACCCTTTCACACACACTTCTCACACACATCTCTCACATACACCTCTCACACACACACCTCTCACACACACCTCTCACACACACACACACCTCACACACACGCCAACACACCTCCAACACACCTCTCACACACACCTCTCACACAAACACCTCACACACACACACACACACACACACACCTTTCTCACACACCTCTCACACACACACCTCTCACACAAACACCTCACACACACACATCTCACACACACACCTCACACACACCCTTTCACACACACTTCTCACACACATCTCTCACATACACCTCTCACACACACCTCTCACACAAACACCTCACACACACACATCTCACACACACCCTTTCACACACACTTCTCACACACATCTCTCACATACACCTCTCACACACACATCACACACACACACCTCTCACACATATTTCTTACACACACATCTCTCACACACACCTCTCATCTCTCACCCACAAACCTCACATACACACCTCTCACACAAACACCTCTCACACACACCTCTCACACACACACACACCTCACACACACGCCAACACACCTCCAACACACCTCTCACACACACCTCTCACACAAACACTTCACACACACACACACACACACACACACACACACACACACACACACACACACACACACACACACACACACACCTTTCTCACACACCTCTCACACACACACCTCTCACACAAACACCTCACACACACACATCTCACACACACACCTCACACACACCCTTTCACACACACTTCTCACACACATCTCTCACATACACCTCTCACACACACCTCTCACACAAACACCTCACACACACACATCTCACACACACCCTTTCACACACACTTCTCACACACATCTCTCACATACACCTCTCACACACACCTCTCACACAAACACCTCACACACACACATCTCACACACACCCTTTCACACACACTTCTCACACACATCTCTCACATACACCTCTCACACACACACCTCTTACACACACCTCTCACACACACACACACACCTCACACACACGCCAACACACCTCCAACACACCTCTCACACACACCTCTCACACAAACACCTCACACACACACACACACACACACACACACACACACACACACACACACACCTTTTTCACACACCTCTCACACACACACACAGCTCTCTCACACACACACACACACACCTCTCACACACAAAGACACACACCTCTCACACACAAAACACACACACACACCTCTCACACACACAAACACACCTCTCACATACACACACCTCTCATACAGACACCTCCACACACACACCTCTCACACACACTTATCACACACACCTCTCACACACATCTCTCACACACACCTCTCACACACACACCTCTCATCTCTCACCCACACACCTCACAAACACACCTCTCACACACACACCTCTCACACAAACACCTCACACACACACATCTCACACACACCCTTTCACACACACTTCTCACACACATCTCTCACATACACCTCTCACACACACACCTCTCACACACACCTCTCACACACACACACACCTCACACACACGCCAACACACCTCTCACACACACCTCTCACACAAACACCTCACACACACACACACACACACACACACACACACACACACACACACACACACACCTTTTTCACACACCTCTCACACACACACAGCTCTCTCACACACACACACACACACACACACACACACACACACACACACACACACACACACACACACACACACACACACCTTTTTCACACACCTCTCACACACACACACAGCTCTCTCACACACACACACACACACACACACCTCTCACACACAAAGACACACACCTCTCACACACAAAACACACACACACACCTCTCACACACACAAACACACCTCTCACATACACACTTCTCACATACACACACACCTCTCACACTCACACCTCTCACTCACACACACACACACACACACACACACACCTCACTCACACACACATACCTCTCACTAACACATTCACACCTCTCACTCACACACACATCTCTCACTCACACACTCACACATGTACACACACACTCACACTCACACATTGTTATTAACCTGACACAATGTCCCTGCTATTCTTTCACTGACAGCCAGTAGCACTTACGTTCATGAGCCAAAGTAACTTTCACAGAGGTTGACATGCACTCTGCCCTCCCCCTCACATACACACACTATTTTAATAACCCTTCATTCATCCATCTATACTTCAGAACCACTAAAGGCATATGCCTTGACTGTAGAACAAGGTGTCATTTGAATGGCCTAGGCAGCCAGGCCTGCTTTGTGGTTCACCCAGCAATAGCAACACCAGCTATGATGGATAGTTATCATAGTCGTAATCTCTCCCTATCCTGACACTTTGAGGCATTTAATTGCAGGTCTTCTCTCTATCTCAGCTAAGGTTTTGTAGAGGGTTGGGATAAAACCTTATAATAACCTTATACAACCTACTGTATGTGCGTGTGTTTCTTATTTTCTCTCTCTGTCTCTCCCTCTTTCACACACACACACACACACACAGAGAGAATAACGCAGCAAATCTTACAGGCCTGCTCCAGTTGTAGACTATGCATCTTACATCATTAACAGAATCTCAGAGTTTGCCTCCCCAACTCTGGGTGAACACCACCATCTCTTACATTTGTTTTTCCCAGAACTCCAACAAATAGGGCTTAGTGAGGGATTATTTTAATCTCTTGCTTCATGTAGGTGTTTTTTCCCCCCCAGACTGACGTTCATTTCCAAACAACAAAAATGAATCAGTGTATATGCCATGGATACGTGTCTGACTACTTTTAGGAGCAGAGAGATGTCACCCTTTACCTTTTGAAAAATATAATAACTGATGAAAACAAGTCATAAAATATGTTTGTTGTTGCAGAACAAGTTTTTTTTGTTCCAGCCTTTTCTATGGATTGGAACTTGGTGGTGCATAACAAGTCAATAGAAACTTGCCTGTTTGATCTGACACATACATCTAGAAGCATTATGAAATGTCCTCAGAAACAAGGTTACTGCTGGAGTTTCTTCACTCAGAAAGTACAATCTTTTCACTCAGAGGCAGAGAGACACAAGAAGGTAACATTTTCTAGTCCCTACCCTGTGAGACCTTTTCCAGAAATAAAGAGTTTTCAGATGTGCACACAGCTGAAGAGGAAGGAATGCATTTTGAATGCTCTGGGGGACAGTAAAGAATTGGAAATGTATGTAAATATAATTGGTAGCATAAATCAACAGAGACAGGTGTGAGCTAACATATACCACATCCACAAATTAATATATGATACATGAATAATTTGATTTTCAACACTGAGGCAACTTCTGCTTATTTACAGTATATGGATGGATGGTAATCCCATACAGTATATGGATGGATGATAATCCCATACAGTATATGGATGGATGATAATCCCATACAGAATATGGATGGATGGTAATCCCATACAGTATATGGATGTATGGTAATCCCATACTGTATGTGGATGGATGATAATCCCATACAGTATATGGATGGATGATAATCCCATACAGTATATGGATGGATGGTAATCCCATACAGTATATGGATGGATGATAATCCCATACAGTATATGGATGGATGATAATCCCATACAGTATATGGATGGATGGTAATCCCATACAGTATGTGGATGGATGGTAATCCCATACAGTATGTGGATGGATGGTAATCCCATACAGTATGTGGATGGATGATAATCCCATACAGTATATGGATGGATGATAATCCCATACAGTATATGGAATTCCCTGTGGAATGCTGACCCATGTTGACTCCAATGCTTCCCACAGTTGTGACAAATTGTCTTGATGTCTTCTGGATGGTGAACCATTCTTGATACACACAGGAAACTGTTGAGTGTGGAAAATCCAGCAGCGTTGCAGTTGGTGAACTGGCACCTACTACCATGCCCCGTTCAAAGGCACTTCAAACTTTTGTCTTGCTCATTCACCCTCTGAAGTGGATTTAACAAGACCAGGTGTTTCTGATGCTCTGAAGTGGATTTAACAAGACCAGGTGTTCCTGATGCTCTGAAGTGGATTTAACAAGACCAGGTGTTCCCAAAACCAGGTGTTCCTGATGCTCTGAAGTTGATTTAACAAGACCAGGTGTTCCTGATGCTCTGAAGTGGATTTAACAAGACCAGGTGTTCCTGATGCTCTGAAGTGGATTTAACAAGACCAGGTGTTCCTGATGCTCTGAAGTGGATTTAACAAGACCAGGTGTTCCTGATGCTCTGAAGTGGATTTAACAAGACCAGGTGTTCCTGATGCTCTGAAGTGGATTTAACAAGACCAGGTGTTCCTGATGCTCTGAAGTGGATTTAACAAGACCAGGTGTTCCTGATGCTCTGAAGTGGATTTAACAAGACCAGGTGTTCCTGATGCTCTGAAGTGGATTTAACAAGACCAGGTGTTCCTGATGCTGTGAAGTGGATTCAACAAGACCAGGTGTTCCTGATGTTTTGTACACTCAATGTATACTGCTATAATTGCGTGCGTAAATGTGTCCCAATTCTTATTCAATCACACAATGGCTCAAACTAGTCTGAACTCAGAGAAACAACTTTTCTATATCTAACTAGCCATGGGTGACATGCATAAATATTGGTGCCTGTGAATACATTCAACCTATAGAGAAAATAAAACATTATGAGCAGGAGCTGTAATCCTTTCTTAGGGCAGTTTAAATTGAGCTATTTTCATCTATATTTGGATAGGTGGGATTATCTCTGAGTATGCATACAGTATTTACCACAATTTAAGCCTCTGTGTTTTTGTTGCCTTTTCAGTACAATAAGTTAAATTATTGGTTTGTGTGCATACTACAGTGTGTGTATCTGTGTGTTCCTTAAGCCATATGCTGTAGTAAATTATGGTGAAACAAGCCTTAATTCAGAGCGCAATCATGACTGCAGGCTTATAGGAGGGATGCCATGATTATATTCTCCTTCTGATAATTGTGTAATACAAAGCCTCTGTCTTTCTCTCCATCTTATGTGTATTTCTCTCCAAGGATATAATCCCTGGGCTACAGACACAGACAGCTCTTTGTTGAAGCAGACACAGGAAAATCTTAAGAGCCCAGACATACATACATACATACATACATACATACATACATACATACATACATACATACATACATACATACATACATACATACATACATACATACATACATACATACATACATACATACATACATACATACATACATACATACATACATACATACATACATACATACATACATACATACATACATAAGACTGTGACATCCTCAGTCTTCTGCAGTCTACAGTCTATCTGTATATTGTAACATCTTAGTATAATACCAGGGTTTACAACATCTCCACCTCCCTATTACCAGTGTATATGTGGCCCAGGACCAGGACCAGGACCAGGACCAGGACCAGGACCAGGACCATCCATCTGACTGCATCCAGTCGCCTTGTCTGTCAATACCAGCTGGAGGCCTCACACATATCCCTGTGTCATGCTCAGTTTAATCACCGTTACAAAACAGACCTACAGCATTATGAAAAAATGTATAGGCCACTTAAGTATGAAATATATGCTTTATAGTCAAACATAAATGACCTAACTGAAAGAAACAAACAACAAATGAAAAGTGGCCCTAATCTACTGTTAACACTGAGAAGCATGTCTGTGGTGTGGAGGGATTTATACAGACCTTGCAGGTCGAAGGAGGAGCTATTCAGTATTCAAAAAGTCATCATCTGGTTTCCCTATTACCCATGTACTATTGAACATCAGGTGTTGATCAATAATTATTAACCTAAGGCACCATGCAGCAGTTTAGAACAACATAAGCAACGATCGAACTCACTGAGAAAGAATAGCTGCCTAAATTGTGAGAGTGAATTGATGTCTTATGTCATCCTGTGGCTGTGTTGTGGGAATGAGAGCTCTGGATAGTGTTGTATTATGCAGGGGTCATATTGTGCATTTAATGATTGATGAAGGATAAGATGAGCTTATGAGTCACAGAGGCATTGCCTCTGTCTGCCTGCCTGCCTGCCTGCCTGCCTGCCTGCCTGCCTGCCTGCCTGCCTGCCTGCCTGCCTGCCTGCCTGCCTGCCTGCCTGCCTGCCTGCCTGCCTGCCTGCCTGCCTGCCTGCCTGCCTGCCTGCCTGCCTGCCTGCCTGCCTGCCTCCCAGGCTACAACTCCTCATTCCTATCTGTTAGGGGAGCAGGTGCTGATGACAAAATTATACCAGCACCTCACACAGCTGTTGAAGAACAGTTAGGGCCACAGTGAAATGAGGAGATTTTTACGTTGGTTACGGTGACTCAAAAGATAATACATACAACCATCAGGACAAAAGTAAATAGGTAAGTGGGTAAATTAGTAATAGGCCCGTATGAGCCAGAAAAGCCCATAGGAGCAGGATTCCTGTTTCTGTAGCGTGAGGCAACTTGATGTACTTGAAGTACACCCCCTGGACAGGACGCTAGCCTATCGCAGGGCCTTACCCCCAATCTATATTCTTAATTCCTCAATGTTTTGGATTTCTGTGTATTGTTTTGTATTGTTAGGTATTACTGCAGGAACACAAGGATTTCGCTACACCCACAACAACATCTGCTAAATATGTGTACACGACCAATCATTTTTTATTTCTATTTGATCTACCGCCTTAATGCTGAGTGCCAATCAGGTCCCATGTTTATTGTCTTTGGTGTGACTTCAGGGAATTCCCTACCTTCCAATCTCAGGGCGGACACTAACCACAAGGACACTGAGTTGGTAGGACAAAAGGGCCACAAGTTGTTATTAAATCATAAGGGGGACAAATAAGGGTTGATTTGCAGATGTTGATTTGCTTCATGCAACACAACTCTAACAGAGTTCAGATGCAGACAGACTGTCTCAACGCAGATTCAATTAGATCTGGATGATCATGGATGTACTTATTATTGGACGTGTGTCATCCAGCTGTGAGGAGAGAGACAGATGATGTAGCTGCCATTCACCCACCAGCCTTGGGTTAGTTAGCTGGCGCTGCTGAATGGCAGACATTTGGCATTATTCACAACAGGCCTAGAATTATTCCCCAGAATGTCATTGAAATTAACAGACAGATGGTCTGGGCCAGAAAATACCAGCCTGCTGACGCTGGGGAATTTGAGTCAATGTCTAATGTCCAGGAATTACATTTTCAACATTCTAAATGTCTTGAATCACAGATTCAGGAATTACATTTTCAACATTCTAAATGTCTTGAATCACAGATTCAGGAATTACATTTTCAACATTCTAAATGTCTTGAATCACAGATTCACATTCTTCTTCCTCTTGAAAATTACTATTTAAACATTAACTTAGAAACATAGAACATGGTCACAATTATCCAGAGTCTGATCCAGTCTGATCCAGTCTGATCCAGTCTCTATAGTCCCCCCTCCTTCCCCTCTCTTTGTTTGGTCCTGAGGAGGGCAGAGATCCAGGTGATGGATGAGAGAACCAGCAGGAGTCTATGACAGAGGCACACCATAATGACAGAACCAGCAGCAGTCAGGCCTATAGCACTGGCTCTCCCAACCAAAGTCAACACTAGGAAAAGAGAGTGAAAGAAAAGCAAAGGAGACTACTTTACAGCCAGGCCCAAACAGTTCACTAGGGGTTGGACACGTAGAGAAACAAACATCTCCCTGTAAACCCCCACTGGCCGGGGTCAGACTTTGAACTGGGAGAGAAGATGGAGGATATGAGAGATTAAACAGATTCAGACGGATGACACTCAAGATGCTTAGAGCCATGGAGCCAGCCCTGGGAATGTGTTCAACAAAATGATTAATGTTGTGATTCTTCCTCCTTTCCTCATTTCCTCTCTTCCTCCTTTCCCATTTTACACATTTATGGATTTCCCATTTCTAGAAATAGGAATAAGGAAAGGGAACACAGAAAAAACAGTACAGTAGAGTACAGTAGAGTACAGTACAGTAGAGTAGAGCACAGCAGAGTACAGTAGAGTATAGTAGATAAGAGTAGAGTAAAGTAGAGTACAGTAGAGTACAGTACAATACAGTACAGTACAGTACAGAGGAGTAAAGTAAAGTAAAGTACAGTAGTGTAGAGTACAGTAGAGTAGAGTACAATAGGGTAGTGTAGAGTAGAGTAGAGTACAGTAGAGTAGAGTAGAGTAGAGTAGAGTAGAGTAGAGTACAGTAGAGTAGAGTAGAGTACAGTAGAGTACAGTACAGTACAGTACAGTACAGTACAGTACAGTACAGTACAGTACAGTAGAGTAGAGTACAGTAGAGTAGAATAGAGTAGAGTAGAGTACACTACAGTAGAGTACAGTACAGTACAGTACAGTACAGTAGAGTACAGTACAGTACAGTACAGTACAGTACAGTACAGTACAGTAGAGTAGAGTAGAGTACAGTAGAGTAGAGTAGAGTACAGTAGAGTAGAGTAGAGTACAGTACAGTACAGTAGAGTACAGTAGAGTAGAATAGAGTAGAGTAGAGTACACTACAGTAGAGTACAGTAGAGTACAGTACAGTACAGTAGAGTACAGTACAGTACAGTACAGTAGAGTAGAGTAGAGTAGAGTAGAGTAGAGTAGAGTACAGTAGAGTAGAGTAGAGTACAGTAGAGTACAGTACAGTACAGTAGAATAGAGTACAGTAGAGTAGTGTAGAGTAGAGTAGAGTAGAGTAGAGTAGAGTACAGTAGAGTACAGTAGAGTAGAGTAGAGTAGAGTAGAGTACAGTAGAGTAGAGTACAGTAGAGTACAGTAGAGTACAGTAGAGTACAGTAGAGAAGTGTAGAGTAGAGTAGAGTAGAGTAGAGTACAGTAGAGTAGAGTACAGTAGAGTAGCGTACAGTAGAGTACAGTAGAGTACAGTACAGTACAGTACAGTACAGTACAGTAGAGTAGAGTACAGTAGAGTAGAATAGAGTAGAGTAGAGTACACTACAGTAGAGTACAGTAGAGTACAGTACAGTACAGTAGAGTACAGTACAGTAGAGTAGAGTAGAGTAGAGTAGAGTAGAGTAGAGTAGAGTACAGTAGAGTAGAGTAGAGTACAGTAGAGTACAGTACAGTACAGTAGAATAGAGTACAGTAGAGTAGTGTAGAGTAGAGTAGAGTAGAGTACAGTAGAGTAGAGTAGAGTAGAGTACAGTAGAGTAGAGTACAGTAGAGTAGAGTACAGTACAGTACAGTACAGTACAGTACAGTAGAGTACAGTAGAGTAGTGTAGAGTAGAGTAGAGTACAGTAGAGTAGAGTACAGTACAGTACAGTAGTGTAGAGTAGAGTAGAGTACAGTACAGTACAGTAGTGTTGAGTATAGTAGAGTAGAGTAGAGTAGAGTAGAGTACAGTACAGTACAGTACAGTAGAGTAGAGTATAGTACAGTAGAGTAGAGTACAGTAGAGTACAGTAGAGTACAGTACAGTAGAGTAGAGTACAGTAGAGTAGAGTACAGTACATTACAGTAGAGTAGAGTAGAGTACAGTACAGTATAGTAGAGTAGAGTAGAGTAGAGTAGAGTACAGTACAGTACAGTACAGTACAGTAGAGTAGAGTACAGTGGAGTACAGTAGAGTACAGTACAGTAGAGTAGAGTAGAGTACAGTAGAGTAGAGTACAGTAGAGTAGTGTACAGTAGAGTAGAGTAGAGTAGAGTAGAGTAGAGTACAGTAGAGTAGTATACAGTAGAGTACAGTACAGTAGAATAGAGTAGAGTACAGTAGAGTACAGTAGATTACAGTAGAGTAGAGTACAGTAGAGTAGAGTACAGTAGAGTACAGTAGATTACAGTAGAGTAGAGTACAGTAGAGTAGAGTACAGTATAGTACAGTACAGTACAGTAGAGTTGAGTAGAGTACAGTAGAGTAGAGTACAGTAGAGTACAGTAGAGTACAGTACAGTACAGCAGAGTAGAGTGCAGTAGAGTACAGTAGAGTACAGTACAGTACAGTAAAGTAGAGTAGAGTACAGTACAGTACAGTAGAGTACAGTAGAGTAGAGTAGAGTACAGTAGAGTACAGTAGAGTAGAGTACAGTACAGTAGAGTAGATTAGAGTAGAGTAGAGTAGTGTAGAGTACAGTAGAGTACAGTAGAGTACAGTAGAGTAGAGTAGAGTACAGTAGAGTAGAGTACAGTACAGTACAGTAGAGTAGAGTAGTGTAGAGTAGTGTACCACCTACTCCTTTAGTTATACAAAATGTAAATTGTTTTTATCTTCCTCTCTTTGTTTTTATGGTCACATATTTTCATTTTTTTTTCACCATTAAGTCCTAGGTTCTGAGCTGTGTCTAGACGTCCAGTAGAATAAGACTGCACAATAAAGTACTGTCAAATACAGTACATGTGTAACGGATTAACCTTTACAGTGAGTGACACTGCAGTAAATTAAGACTCCTTCGGTTGTAGGAGCACCAAGATAGATAGATAGATAGATAGATAGATAGATAGATAGATAGATAGATAGATAGATAGATAGATAGATAGATAGATAGATAGATAGATAGATAGATAGATAGATAGATAGATAGATAGATAGATAGATAGATAGATAGATAGATAGATAGATAGATAGATAGATAGATAGATAGATAGATAGATAGATAGATAGATAGATAGATAGATAGATAGATAGATAGATAGATAGATAGATACTTTATTGACCAATGTGGCATCTCTGTATTCTTGATGCTGCTTTTGATTTTTATTTAAATGGCAGTTTTTGATCCGTAAAATTAATAATCCAAATTAGTCTCAGTGTGGGATGTAAATGTTTGCGTAATCAGATGACAGTTGAACAGACACTAACACAGTCATCAGTACCAGGCCAAAACCTTCTGAGCAGACTCTCCCTCACACAATGACTCGGAGAAGGATTTACCAAACATTCTTTAGAGGATGAAAGTCAAATCTGCCCATGCCTGTGGCTATGAATATATATTCCTAGTCAGACGTGATCTCACATAGCAGGATAGTGGGAGAATTAAAGACAGCGTTTTAGAGAGGATTTCAGTACCTCAACTCTCTGCCTGGGATATTAGCATTTGTCACATAGAGAATCCTCTCTTTGTTAAAGGCAGGGTAATTGGCAAACACCTGACTGAGTAATACTGGCATTATATGTTTTGTACATTAGTTTACGTACTGTGAGGAGAAAAGTGAGAACGTTCTCTCATTCTGAGGGGGTTTCTATTCAGTGAATAGAAAGACACAAAAATACTCCCGCCATCACACTCTACACTGGCATCCGTGGAGGTTACTGTTCCATCACGCTATTATGTACTTCTCCTTTCAAGAAAAGGAGAAATAACTGAGGTGAAAACATTTACATTGTGATGACACAACTCTTTCCACGCCACTCAAAGCAAGTGACAGAAACCTCTGGATATTTTCCTAAGTGCATTCTTCACATTCCGCATTCTGTTTGGACCCTCCCAACAAAAGAACCTCAACTCTCCCTGCTCCTGAGAGTTCTGTCTGCATGGATTTGAAAGACTGCATTGGGCTAACGAGCTGCTATCTACCTCCTTAACTCAATGTGATGTATAGTACTAATGAGCTATAGAGTAGCATTCAACAGAACATACAATTCAGTTGGTCTGTAAAATCTGACAACAACACTTTAGTGTATGTTTGTGTGTGAGAATGTAAGAGAGAGAGAGAGAGAGAGAGAGAGAGAGAGAGAGAGAGAGAGAGAGAGAGAGAGAGAGAGAGAGAGAGGGAGCGAGAGAGAGAGAGAAGGAGAGAAAGAGACAGACAGACAGACAGACAGACAGACAGACACAGACAGACAGACAGACAGACAGACAGACAGACAGACAGACAGACAGACAGACAGACAGACAGACAGACAGACAGACAGACAGACAGACAGACAGACAGACAGACAGACAGACAGACCTGGCTTCTGTACGTGTATTTCCCCATCATTCTGTTAGAATGTGCCCAGATCTAGTGTGACAGACAGACAGACAGCCCTGGCTCCTGTATGTATAATTCTGATTTAATCTCATTCCTGACAACCCCTTTCAAGTTGTGCATCAGAAGTCTGCCTCCTTTCTCCCTTAAAAAACACAAAGGAGTGAACAAGGCAAAAGTGGTCAAGAACTGAATTGGCCCAAATCCACCCCTGGAATAACCCTGTTTTACTTGTAACTTAGCCATGCAGTTGGTGCTCTGACACTGAGAGCCTGAGATCCTAGATGAGGCATGAGCTGAAGGGTACTCTGCTTTTGCGGATGCTGCCTGTCAGTGGGAGTGAAGCCAGACGTGAGGTGAGAGGTATAAGATGGTGGGGAGGTTATGTAGTGTATTGTCTCCTTCCTGCTGCAGTGTTCTGCTCTGTCTTCCCAACATGCCATGTCTCACCAGGCTGACATCATGGGCTGCAGAATGATTCTTAAGAGCTTCAGATCATCCTTCTCTCTAGACATGTTTTAGTAAAGCTTACTGTTTTAAAGAGAACAGGAAGCAGGGAACCCTCTCCTCCCTAATTCATATAGTCAATCAGACTGGCATGCATTAATCTCTCTCTCTCTCTCTCTCTCTCTCTCTCTCTCTCTCTCTCTCTCTCTCTCTCTCTCTCTCTCTCTCTCTCTCTCTCTCTCTCTCTCTCTCTCTCTCTCTCTCTCTCTCTCTCTCTGTCTGTCTGTCTGTCTGTCTGTCTGTCTGTCTGTCTGTCTGTCTGTCTGTCTGTCTGTCTGTCTGTCTGTCTGTCTGTCTGTCACATTAGGTCTGGACACATTCTGCTGAGCTCTACAGCTACTCATATCTTATCGCTCTCTGAAATACCTTACCTTGAGCCATACTAGCTACATGCACCAGCTCAGCTCCTTTTCTACTAGGAGAGGGGATATACTGAAAGGTAGACACATGGCTGAGGACAACAACACCCACACTATTCACTGCCATGACATGAGTTTTATAATTCTCATTGATGAAGTTCAACTACAGAAACTACAGTCTACTCCTGACTGTGAGTCAATAGCCACTAGATTCAGATATGAAATTCTCCCCCATCCCCTAGTCCTGGCCATGCTCCCCTCCCATGGTCCTGGCCATCCCTCCTCCCATCCCCTGGTCCTGGCCATCCTCCCCTCCCATCCCCTGGTCCTGGC
>CM042399.1:33345901-33433401 GCA_023634145.1 Thymallus thymallus
GCAGCAGCACTACAGACTGCTGAGGGAAGGATAAGGTCAACATCGATCCCTCTCAGGAGGCTGTGAGAAGTGACCTTTATCTCCTTAATAGACTTTGCAACACTCAGGTTTGTGGGTAGTGCATCTTCCTGACAGAAGACAAGGCCTATTGCAACGGTCATTGATCACCTGATGGTGAGACAGTTTGTGTGGAGGTGAGGGCTGGGCCGTGATAACACATGTGGCCTCACTGCTTGTTAAACAGGGGGAAAGTAAGCATTTCACTGTTAGTCTACACCCGTTGTTTACGAAGCATGTGACAAATCAATACGATGTGATTGATTGAAGCTAAAGAGACAGAGAGCCTTTGAAAATGGCATCAACTACTGGGTGAAGCTGCATGGGCCACGCAGAGGCATCAGTATTCCTTCATTACCTTTGGTGATATTGCTTTTTCAGTTAAGCTCCAGCACTAGGTGGCTTTGCTGTCCTCACTCTGTGTTTGGCACTGCCATGGCCGTTCAGGATGTGCACCTGGCAATGGGAACAGGACAACTGGGTCTGCAGGCATTCTGTGCTGCTGGAAAAAAAACAAAAAGATCTTAATCTCCTCAGGTGAGTCGACTTTCCTGTGTTTGCCATGACAACCGGAGACAGGGCACATACTGTGAAGAACAGGGCCAACAAGAAGCTTCTGTTCTCTTCTGCTCTTCCTGCTGATGTGGTGCTGGGGCACATTGCCCCTACGATTGTGCCTGACCAGGCTAAATTAATGTCTCCTCTAGCTGAGGTTCTGCAGTGGACGTTATGAATTATACATTCAGGAGTATAATCCTATGCTCACACAGACTGGCCTCGCTCGCACACCAAGGTTCGCTGGATCTGTTCAAGAACCCTGCACGGTTGTGACAACTTCAGGACTGCTAATGACCCACATTTTTACCCGTTTTGACATTCTTTAAAAAGATTTGCGGTGTGGTTTAGCAGATGAAACATGATGTGGTTGGTCAGGAGGAGAGAGCTGCTACCTGCAAATGTATCCAGTTAATTAGCCAATTAAACTAATCGAGTTAATGTGGAATGGAATAAATGGAACGGAATCAAACACATCAAACATATGGAAACCTTGTGGAAACCATATGGAAACCACTCAGTTATTTTTATTCCATTACAATGGGCCCGTCCTCCTATAGCTCCTCACAGGCTGGTGATGCTGATCAGGAAGGCTAGCTCTCTCCTGGGGATTAGCCTTGACACTCTAGAGGAGGTGGCGGAGAGAAGGATCCTGGCCAAACTGCTGACCATCATGGACAACGTCACCCACCCTCTGCATGCCATAGTTATGATGCAGAGAAGCACCTTCAGTCACAGACTGATCCCACCACGGTGTTCCAGAGAGCGCTACAGGAGGTCCTGCCTGCCGGTGGCTATTAGACTATTTAATGCCTCACCGGGGTGCCGTGCCGTCGGCAACACAGACCTGGAACTGTTGGGGTGTTAGGACCTAGTTTAACAATTAGGCATCCATCCGTGAGTAACTCTGGTCTGTAATCACTTATTCACTCAGGACTTATTCATTCAGGACTGTATATATACATTAATGTACAGTTGTTATATCATATCACATGCAATATTGTAAGTAATTCTTGGACTAAACGTACGTAGTCATTCACTCAGGAATGCATATTAGTATCCTGTCAGTTGTATCTTTTTTCATTGCTTTTAGTATATCGAATGTGCAATATGTGCATTTATCTGTAATCAAACCCTGCACTAAGGACTGTATTTTAAGGGAATTATTATTATTACCCTAAATTATATCATACGCACATTTAGCTATTTAAGTATAGTGTAGTTAACCATGGATATATTCCATATTTATCAATATCAACTTGCAATATTTTTATCATTTTTCCTCTGTAACAATGTATAGTGTACATATTCAGCCATCCACCCATACTATGCAATGTATTTATAGCATTTTGCACTCCAGCTTGTATTTTTTTCATACTGCCGCTATATGTATCTGTCAGGCTCTGGCCATAGAGAAGCTTTGCTTCTCTATATTTCTATGGTCAGAGTCTGGCAGTTCTAGTAATTCTACGTCTGTGTGGTGTTGTGTGTGGGATCCCTAATTAGAGGCAGCTGCATTGCATTACCTCTAATTAGGGATCCTACTTATATGTCTGTGTTCCACTCGTAATGCGTGGTTCATTGTTATGTTATGTTGTCTCGTGTTCGTGCTACGTGTGTTTGTTATATTCAGTTGTTATATTTGTATAGTTCGTCAGTTCATTCAATAAAAGATGTCGAACTATGGATACGCTGCGCCTTGGTCTCTCTACACACCCGAACGTGACAGTATCATGTATCGTGTATCTGTCTTTGTGTATTTTCGTTCTGGCATTTTGCACCTGCCCTGTGTTTTTTTGTAGCTGCTTGATGAAGAAATGTTCCCTCTGGGATCAATAAAATATCTATCTATCTATCTATCTATCTATCTATCTATCTATCTATCTATCTATCTATCTATCTATCTATCTATCTATCTATCTATCTATCTATCTATCTATCTATCTATCTATATCTCTATCTATATCTCTATCTATATCTCTATCTATATCTCTATATATATCTCTATATATATATATCTCTATCTATATATCTATATATATCTATATATATATATCTATCTATCTATCTAAGAATTACATGGCAATGCGGGAATTTTGAGAGGTCAAAGGAATGTGGGCCAGAAGGTTGTGGGTTCGCAGGCCACCGTGGACAAGAGTAGGGGTGGAAAGATCTCCTTTATAGTAAAAGCATTGCATAAATCTATCATCGTAACCCTAACCCATAAAAATTGACAGTCAGGCCTATGTGTTCATCTGATCATATTTCTCAAATGC
Source organism: Thymallus thymallus (assembly GCA_023634145.1). Lineage (NCBI taxonomy): Eukaryota > Metazoa > Chordata > Actinopteri > Salmoniformes > Salmonidae > Thymallus > Thymallus thymallus. The sequence goes on from CM042399.1 coordinate 33,348,790, forward strand.
CAAATCAGTGTCTTGTTTGCAACGAAACTGTCCATGTTCACAAATGATAGGTATCTGAGTATGGCACTTTAAAAAATGTAAGCTTTAACTGCTGGCTCTTCTTTCGTGGCTCAACCCAACAAGAGGTCACAAGTGTTTCCCTAAAAGATGTCTGTGTTTAAACATATTCTATTGTACAGAAAGTGAATAGCTTAAACAATTGATAGTGACAGAATTAGATTACTTCCCAAGCAAAGTCAGCCTCTGAATGTCAAAGAAATAAAACAATGATATCCCCATATGCATCGGAGTCACGTCTTTCCAGTGTATTTTACAGCTTGTTTCTAAGTGCTATTTCTAGCATAAAGCATTGCGGACCAAAGCGCTGTTATTGATCACTTTATATGATCGGATCCATTTTATTTTCTTCAAAATCTTAAGCTAACAAGGGGTAGGCCTGTGCTTTTTGCCATTTTCTTAAATATAAGGTTGACCAATTGCATACCCTCTCAATTTGAGTGCATGGTGGGTGGGGGAATTGACCGACAAATCTATATTTCATCTGTCAAACAGGTCGGCCTACCTCAAATAGGCTCCAACACAAAGCCCTCTTGTTGTTAGTAAAGTCTAATTAAAATGAAGACGTTTGAAATTTATTTTGCCTTATTGTGAGGTCAATAACTCTGATAAATACATAACGGGCAAGAAACATGTTGTTTTTAATCAAATAAATTATAGTAGTAGCAAATGTATCATCATAGTGGTCTCTGATTGGTGGTCATCATTTGGTGTGTCATCATAGTGGTCTCTGATTGGTGGTCATCATTTGGTGTGTCATCATAGTGGTGTCTGACTTGTGGTCATCATTTGGTGTGTCATCACAGTGGTCTCTGATTGGTGGTCATCATTTGGTGTGTCATCATAGTGGTCTCTGATTGGTGGTCATCATTTGGTGTGTCATCATAGTGGTGTCTGACTTGTGGTCATCATTTGGTGTGTCATCACAGTGGTCTCTGATTGGTGGTCATCATTTGGTGTGTCATCATAGTGGTGTCTGATTGGTGGTCATCATTTGGTGTGTCATCATAGTGGTGTCTGACTTGTGGTCAGACTCGCTCAGTTGGAACAAACTTAAGCTGTTTTTCAATGCTGATTTGAAAGTCATTTAGAAAACAGAAAGGTGTCATAATGTTTATTCTTCTGAATTTGAATGTAATCTAAGAAGTAATCATATAGTTTTTCAAAAGTATCTGTAATCTGATTACAACATTTTTGCTGGTAACGTAACTGATTACAGTTACAGTTTTCTTGTAATCAGATTACAATCCTGTTTACAACAATTGTTTCAGTTCTTAGCCCCATCTATCTTGGCCTTTTTACTAGCTTGTCCTTTCTATGACTGTCTATGACATTTTTTTTTTAAACGCTCTTCTCCAGTCGGGCCTTAATTAACTCTCCTCTCCAGTCGGGCCTTAATTAACTCTCCTCTCCAGTCGGGCCTTAGTTAACTCTCCTCTCCAGTCGGGCCTTAGTTAACTCTCCTCTCCAGTCGGGCCTTAGTTAACTCTCCTCTCCAGTCGGGCCTTAATGAACTCTCCTCTCAGTTAATTGTCCCAGTTCTGCTTGAATAAAGCAACTGGGACTTCCACTGACGTTAACATCCTTTTCCTCCACTGTAAGCTCTGACAGTGAACACACCATGGAGGCCACTGAGAGACACTGCTGACCAGACAGAGAACCAGTTCCCCACAAAAGTGCTCCAAAACTACAGCTTAGTCCACTGAATGATGACCGGTATGGTTTTCTCATCAGGGTTGAAAACTGGACTAACTCCAAGATGGCATCCTCTGTGGAGAGGAACAGAGAAAGTTCAGCTCAACATTTATCAAAGTAGGCACTAACTCATCATGACATGGACTAAACAACACCACTGCCAGGTTGGGTCAGTGGGGAAATGGCAGAAAAAAAAGGGTGTTGTAGTCATTGTCTCAACATTTAGCTGTTGATTTAGCCAAAAAACTGGCATCCTCTTATTTCAAAAGCAATGTGTTTCATTCAGCCATCTTAAAGATTTGTTGCAGTAATGCTTCCATGGACTCCATACATGCCTGACAAATCTTTCTTTCTGCACAGACATGTGTAGACAAACTCAGGCCCCCATGCTTAGCCCAAGCTTTGGTGCATTTATCTTACTTACAGGAGTCGTACAAAATGCTCACGAAAAGCAGACTTTAATACGTTCTCTGAATAATTAATTTCTTACACTAAATTAGAAGAATTTCGTAGAATCAGAAACTGGAGGTGAATCCAGATAATAGCCTGCCAGAGAACCCGAGGGGGGCCAAAACTCTGGACATTTTTAAAAGAGATCATTAAACACAACTTTTTAGCTTTGCTTTTCCTCAGGGTGCTTTTTAGTCTTTCAGTTTTTATTGTTATTCTTTAGTTATTATTCTCTTGTGTTTGTTGTGTAGTAAATATTTCAGCATTTATTTTCATTGTTTTTTTTATTTTTTTCCCTTTTGAAAAACTTTGTTGTATTCCATGTCTGAAATGTTCTGTATACAGTATTCAGACCCCTTAACTTTTTCCACATTTTGTTACGTTACAGCCTTATTCTAAAAATTATCAAATAGTCAATCTACACACAATAACCCCTAATGACAAAGCAAAAACAGTTTTAGACATTTTTGCAAATCATCACATTTACATAAGTATTCAGACCCTTTCCTCAGTATTTTGATGAAGCACCTTAGACAGTAATTACAAATAAAATTGAATCAAATAAAATTCAAATCAAATTGTATTGGTCACATACACGTGTTCAGCAGATGTTATTGCGGGTGTAGTTCTGACAGTACAGTAATATATAATAAGAAATATCTAACAGTTTCACAACAGATACGCGTAAATCAAGTAAGGAATGAGTTAGGAATATATACATATATGGACGAGCGATATCAGAGCGGCATTGGACTAAGATACAGTGGCGTAGAATAGAATAGAGTACATACATATGAGATGGGTGATGCAATGTATAAACATAATTGCCTAAGATACCGTAGAATAGTAGAGTACAGTAGTAGAGTACAGTAATAGAGTACAGTAGTAGAGTACAGTAGTAGAGTACAGTAATAGAGTACAGTAGTAGAGTACAGTAGTACAGTACAGTAATAGAGTACAGTAGTACAGTACAGTAGTAGAGTACAGTAATAGAGTACAGTAGTAGAGTGCAGTAGTACAGTACAGTAGTAGAGTACAGTAGTAGTACAGTAATAGAGTACAGTAGTAGAGTACAGTAGTAGAGTACAGTAATAGAGTACAGTAGTAGAGTACAGTAGTACAGTACAGTAGTAGAGTACAGTAGTAGTACAGTAGTAGAGTACAGTAGTAGAGTACAATAGTAGAGTACAGTAGTAGAGTACAGTAGTAGAGTACAGTAGTAGAGTAGTAGAGTACAGTAGTAGAGTACAGTAGTAGTACAGTAGTAGAGTACAGTAGTAGAGTACAGTAATAGAGTATAGTAGTACAGTAGTAGAGTACAGTAGTAGAGTACAGTAGTAGAGTACAGTAGTACAGTAGTAGAGTACAGTAGTAGAGTACAGTAGTAGTAGTACAGTAGTAGAGTACAGTAATAGAGTACAGTAGTAGTACAGTAGTAGTACAGTAGTAGAGTACAATAGTAGAGTACAGTAGTAGAGTACAGTAGTAGAGTACAGTAGTAGTACAGTAGTAGAGTACAGTAATAGAGTACAGTAGTAGAGTACAGTACAGTAGTAGAGTACAGTAGTAGAGTACAGTAGTAGAGTACAGTAGTAGAGTACAGTAGTACAGTAGTAGAGTACAGTAGTAGTACAGTAGTAGAGTACAGTAGTAGTACAGTAGTAGAGTACAGTAGTAGAGTACAGTAGTAGAGTACAGTAGTAGAGTACAGTAGTACAGTAGTAGAGTACAGTAGTAGTACAGTAGTAGAGTACAGTAGTAGTACAGTAGTAGAGTACAGTAGTAGAGTACAGTAGTAGAGTACAGTAGTACAGTAGTAGAGTACAGTAGTAGTACAGTAGTAGAGTACAGTAGTAGAGTACAGTAGTAGAGTACAGTAGTAGAGTACAGTAGTAGTACAGTAGTAGTACAGTAATAGAGTACAGTAGTAGAGTACAGTAGTAGTACAGTAGTAGTACAGTAGTAGAGTACAGTAGTAGAGTACAGTAGTAGAGTACAGTAGTACAGTAGTAGAGTACAGTAGTAGTACAGTAGTAGAGTACAGTAGTAGTACAGTAGTAGAGTACAGTAATAGAGTACAGTAGTAGTACAGTAGTAGAGTACAGTAGTAGTACAGTAGTACAGTACAGTAGTAGAGTACAGTAGTAGTACAGTAGTAGAGTACAGTAGTACAGTACAGTAGTAGAGTACAGTAGTAGTACAGTAGTAGAGTACAGTAGTAGAGTACAGTAGTAGAGTACAGTAGTAGTACAGTAGTAGAGTACAGTAGTAGAGTACAGTAGTAGAGTACAGTAATAGAGTACAGTAATAGAGTACAGTAGTAGAGTACAGTAGTAGTACAGTAGTAGAGTACAGTAGTAGTACAGTAGTAGAGTACAGTAGTACAGTAATAGAGTACAGTACAGTAGTACAGTAGTAGAGTACAGTAGTAGAGTACAGTAGTAGAGTACAGCATCGGGTGCTATGAGATGAGTAATGCAGGACACGGAAACATTATTAAAGTGGCAAGTGTTCCATTTCTTAAAGTGGTGAGGGATTTCTAATCTATGTCTATATTGAGCAGTCTTTGATGTGCTATTTACGGCTGTTTAAAACGTTGATGGCCTTGGGATAGAAGCTGTTTTTCAGTCTCAATTTGTGAGGGTTTAAGGTGTTAAGCCAAATTTCTTTAGCCTCCTGAGGTTGAAGAGGCGCTGTTGCGCTTTCTTCACCACACTGTCTGTGTTGGTGGATCATTTCAGTTTGTCAGTGATGTGTACGACGAGGAACTTGAAGCTTTCCACCTTCTCCACTGTGGTCCCATCGATGTGGATCAGGGGGTACGCCCTCTGCTGTTTCCTGAAGTCCACGATCATCTCCTTAGTTTTGCTGAGGTTGAGTGACAGGTTATTTTCCTGGCACCACACTCCCAGAGCCCTCACCTCCTCCCTGTAGGCTGTCTCGTCATTGTTGGTAATCAAGCCTACCACTGTTGTGTCGTCCGCAAACTTGATGATTGAGTTGGAGGCGCGCCTGGCCACGCAGTCATGGGTGAATAAACTCAATGTGAACTAGAACAAACAAGAACAACTTAGAACAAACGTAAATACACTTCCTCTACAGACTGACATGGGATACAATGACCCAAACACAGGTGTGGGACATACAAACATCAGTAGGCTCCCCAATTAGAGACAACGCATAGCAGCTGCCTCTAATTGGGGACCCAACACAAAACACCACACAGAACTATATAAACTAGATCTGTCAGGCTCTGACCATGGCCAAATAGATGAGCCAAAGGCTTCTCTATGGCCAGAGCCTGACAGCTATAGTAAATTAACATCATTCTTACATAGGTTTGCCTCTTGTCCAGATGGGTTAGGGCAGTGTGCAGTGTGGTGCGATTGCATCATCTGTGGATCTATTGTTCTCATTCTTCTCAAGGCCTGTGTTTTAGTGAGATGGAGAAATAGTGTCAGATCAAAAGCTCATATATGTGTTTGTAATGACACTACACACAATACTGTCAATCCAGAGATGGTACATGACCATGGGGCATGAAAGGGAGATCAGAGAATGGGACTTATTGATGTGTGTGATTATGCTTTGAACATAGACAAAATAGAAGTCACACTGACAGTCTTCAAGGTTTCCTCCATCTCTTTCTCTGTGTCAAAGATGAGTTCAGGCATCAGGCATGCGAATAGAGAGACACACACCACAACTGACCTCAACACTAACGTATTTAGATAGGTGTGGTATTTCAAAAGCAGTTCTGGTGACATTTTGGATACATTCATACTGATGCCCATTGGGCCATTACCATACCACTATTGTGATTCCATCCTGCATACAACCACACGAATAGTCCAGTCCAGTCCTGCCATCCCTCCCTCCACATTCTATTAATCTGTGTTTCCATAGGCATTACAGAACATGATTCATGAGCAACAATGGCAGGAAGCTCTGACATTAGAACTGACGGTTTAAATTTATGGAACAAAGTGAGGCTGACTTGGCTGGGTCGTGTTAGGCATACTAACACACCAGCCGTAACTACACAGAGCTCATTTATAGAGCTCATTTACAGAGCTCCAGGCTACTTGGATATTTACACAACGCAGTAGAGAAAGAGAATGCATACATTACAATAGTGATTCAGTGGCAAACTCATTTCAAACAGGAGTTAAACAAACCGTCCATGTGAGATATCCAGGAACCCTAATGAATGCAGAAACATGGCTCTGTTATTCTTCGTCTGGTTAGACTGTAAACTCAACTTCCAGACTCATATTAACCATCTCCAATCCAAAATTAAATCTAGAATCGGCTTCCTATTTCGCAACAAAAGCCTCCTTCACTCATGCTGCCAAACATGCCCTTGTAAAACTTACCATCCTACCGATCCTTGACTTCGGCGATGTCATTTACAAAATAGCCTCCAACACTCTACTCAGCAAATTGGATGTAGTCTATCACAGTGCCATCCGTTTTGTTACCAAAGCCCCATATAATACCCACCACTGCGACCTGTATTCTCTCGTCGGCTGGCCCTCACTACATATTCGTCGCCAAACCCACTGGCTCCAGATCATCTACAGTGGGGAGAACAAGTATTTGTTACACTGCCGATTTTGCAGGTTTTCCTACTTACAAAGCATGTAGAGGTCTGTAATTTTTATCATAGGTACACTTCAACTGTGAGAGACGGAATCTAAAACAAAAATCCAGAAAATCACATTGTATGATTTTTAAATAATTAATTTGTATTTTATTGCATGACATAAGTATTTGATCACCTACCAACCAGTAAGAATTCCAGCTCTCACAGACCTGTTAGTTTTTCTTTAAGAATCCCTTCTGTTCTCCACTCATTACCTGTATTAACTGCACCTGTTTGAACTCGTTACCTGTATAAAAGACACCTGTCCACACACTCAATCAAACAGACTCCAACCTCTCCACAATGGCCAAGACCAGAGAGCTGTGTTAGGACATCAGGGATAAAATTGTAGACCTGCACAAGGCTGGGATGGGCTACAGGACAATAGGCAAGCAGCTTGGTGAGAAGGCAACAACTGTTGGCGCAATTATTAGAAAATGGAAGAAGTTCAAGATGACGGTCAATCTCCCTCGATCTGGGGCACCATGCAAGATCTCACCTCGTGGGGCATCAATGATCATGAGGAAGGTGAGGGATCAGCCCAGAACTACACGGCAGGACCTGGTCAATGACCTGAAGAGAGCTGGGACCACAGTCTCAAAGAAAACCATTAGTAACACACTACGCCGTCATGGATTAAAATCCTGCAGCGCATGCAAGGTCGCCCTGCTCAAGCCAGAGCATGTCCAGGCCCGTCTGAAGTTTGCCAATGACCATCTGGATGATCCAGAGGAGGAATGGGAGAAGGTCATGTGGTCTGATGAGACAAAAATAGAGCTTTTTGGTCTAAACTCCACTCGCCGTGTTTGGAGGAAGAAGAAGGATGAGTACAACCCCAAGAACACCATCCCAACCGTGAAGCATGGAGGTGGAAACATCATTCTTTGGGGATGCTTGTCTGCAAAGGGGACAGGACGACTGCACCGTATTGAGGGGAGGATGGATGGGGCCATGTATCGCGAGATCTTGGCCAACAACCTCCTTCCCTCAGTAAGAGCATTGAAGATGGGTCGTGGCTGGGTCTTCCAGCATGACAACGACCCAAAACACACAGCCAGGGCAACTAAGGAGTGGCTCTGTAAGAAGCATCTCAAGGTCCTGGAGTGGCCTAGCCAGTCTCCAGACCTGAACCCAATAGAAAATCTTTGGAGGGAGCTGAAAGTCCGTATTGCCCAGCGACAGCCCCGAAACCTGAAGGACCTGGAGAAGGTCTGTATGGAGGAGTGGGCCAAAATCCCTGCTGCAGTGTGTGCAAACCTGGTCAAGAACTACAGGAAACGTATGATCTCTGTAATTGCAAACACATTTTTCTGTACCAAATATTAAGTTCTGCTTTTCTGATGTATCAAATACTTATGTCATGCAATAAAATGCAAATTCATTACTTAAAAATCATACAATGTGATTTTCTGGATTTTTGTTTTAGATTCCGTCACTCACAGTTGAAGAGTACCTATGATAAAAATTACAGACTTCTACATGCTTTGTAAGTGGGAAAACCTGCAAAATACTTGTTCTCCCCACTGTATAAGTCTTTATTAGGTAAATCCCCGCCTTATCTCAGCTCGCTGGTCACCATAGGATTTTGGTGACAACACCTACCCGTAGCACCAGCAGGTATATCTCACTGGTCACCCCCAAAGCCAACACCTCCTTTGGCCGCCATTCCTTCCAGTTCTCTGCTGCCAATGACTGGAACGAATTGCAAAAATCCTTGAAGCTAGAGGTTCCTATCTCCCTCACTAAGTTTAAGCATCAGCTGTCAAAGCTGTTTATCGATCACTGCACCTGTATATAGCCCTTCTGTAAATAGCCCATCCTACTACCTCATCCCCATATTTATTTATTTTTAACTTCCGCTCAATTTTGCACTCCAGTATCTCTATTTGCACATTCCATCATTTCCAGTGATTATGCTAATCTGTAATTTATTTTGCCACTATGGCCTATTTATTGTCTTCCTAACCTTACTGCATTTTGCACTACATTTGCACTCTGTATATAGATTTTCTATTGTGTTGACTGTACGTTTGTTTATTTCCCATGTGTAACTCTGTGTTGTTGTTTTTGTTTTTTTTGTCGCACTGCCTTGCTTTGTCTTGGCCAGGTCGCAGTTGCAAATGAGAACTTGTTCTCAACTGACCTACCTGGTTAAATAAAGGTGAAATAAAAAAATAAAAAAATAAAAAATTCTTCACCCCAGAAATGTGTATTATGTTGTTGACGTTTCTCCTAAAAACATTCAGGAGTACCCCAGAGTCATTCTCAAATCTAGCTACGATGAAAGTGGTAATATGGCAGTTGGGTACAGTCAAATCATGCCAGTTTTAAATACTTCACTATTGACTCTAGTCTTCCCCCACACTCCGGCTTTGCTATGTAACACAAGCCCACTGATTTCCCCCATCCTAACCTCACAGTGCAGCGCAGACTGGCTTGTGCCCGCAACCTGCCCTAACTAGTAACATTGCTCATAAACAGCCAGAGAGACTCAGGTACCAGACAGGACTCAGCAACCAGTGAGTCAGGTGCCAGCAGAGCTGTGTGAAACCACAGAGAGAGACTGGCGCCTCCGTCTCAACACAGAACACACTATTATAGGCTGTGTGTGTGTATGCGTGTGTGCGTGCTTGTATATTTGTGTGTGTGTGTGTGCGCGCGTGTGTGTGCGTGTGAGAGAGATGGACCAGCTCAATTCAATTTAATGAAATCCAATTTTTATTTATTTAATCGTAACTAACAGATTTCACTTTCTACATAACTTTCAAATATCAAAGGAGGACTGCTGTGTGTTCTATACTGCTGTGTGTTCTATAGTGCTGTGTGTTCTATACTGCTGTGTGTTCTATACTGCTGTGTGTTCTATACTGCTGTGTGTTCTATACTGCTGTGTGTTCTATACTGCTGTGTGTTCTATAGTGCTGTGTGTTCTATACTGCTGTGTGTTCTATACTGCTGTGTGTTCTATAGTGTTGTGTGTTCTATACTGCTGTGTGTTCTATACTGCTGTGTGTTCTATACTGCTGTGTGTTCTATACTGCTGTGTGTTCTATACTGCTGTGTGTTCTATAGTGCTGTGTGTTCTATACTGCTGTGTGTTCTATACTGCTGTGTGTCCTATAGTGCTGTGTGTTCTATACTGCTGTGTGTTCTATAGTGCTGTGTGTTCTATACTGCTGTGTGTTCTATACTGCTGTGTGTTCTATAGTGCTGTGTGTTCTATACTGCTGTGTGTTCTATAGTGCTGTGTGTTCTATACTGCTGTGTGTTCTATAGTGCTGTGTGTTCTATACTGCTGTGTGTTCTATAGTGCTGTGTGTTCTATACTGCTGTGTGTTCTATACTGCTGTGTGTTCTATACTGCTGTGTGTTCTATAGTGCTGTGTGTTCTATAGTGCTGTGTGTTCTATACTGCTGTGTGTTCTATAGGGCTGTGTGTTCTATACTGCTGTGTGTTCTATAGTGCTGTGTGTTCTATACTGCTGTGTGTTCTATACTGCTGTGTGTTCTATACTGCTGTGTGTTCTATAGTGCTGTGTGTTCTATACTGCTGTGTGTTCTAAACTGCTGTGTGTTCTATAGTGCTGTGTGTTCTATACTGCTGTGTGTTCTATACTGCTGTGTGTTCTATACTGCTGTGTGTTCTATAGTGCTGTGTGTTCTATACTGCTGTGTGTTCTCTACTGCTGTGTGTTCTATACTGCTGTGTGTTCTATAGTGCTGTGTGTTCTATAGTGCTGTGTGTTCTATAGTGCTGTGTGTTCTATACTGCTGTGTGTTCTATAGTGCTGTGTGTTCTATACTGCTGTGTGTTCTATACTGCTGTGTGTTCTATACTGCTGTGTGTTCTATAGTGCTGTGTGTTCTATAGTGCTGTGTGTTCTATAGTGCTGTGTGTTCTATACTGCTGTGTGTTCTATAGTGCTGTGTGTTCTATACTGCTGTGTGTTCTATACTGCTGTGTGTTCTATAGTGCTGTGTGTTCTATACTGCTGTGTGTTCTATACTGCTGTGTGTTCTATACTGCTGTGTGTTCTATACTGCTGTGTGTTCTATAGTGCTGTGTGTTCTATACTGCTGTGTGTTCTATAGTGCTGTGTGTTCTATACTGCTGTGTGTTCTATAGTGCTGTGTGTTCTATACTGCTGTGTGTTCTATACTGCTGTGTGTTCTATACTGCTGTGTGTTCTATAGTGCTGTGTGTTCTATAGTGCTGTGTGTTCTATACTGCTGTGTGTTCTATACTGCTGTGTGTTCTATAGTGCTGTGTGTTCTATAGTGCTGTGTGTTCTATAGTGCTGTGTGTTCTATACTGCTGTGTGTTCTATAGTGCTGTGTGTTCTATAGTGCTGTGTGTTCTATACTGCTGTGTGTTCTATAGTGCTGTGTGTGCTGTAGTGCTGTCATGTATAAATTCTGTCTAAACAAAATGTCAAATAAATGAGTCTTTTTCTTTTTTTTAAACATGTTTTTAACCTCAAAGGTAAAAACAAAAACGTTCCTCTGATGTCTCTTTTTGAAGAAGCCAAAAGAAAATGAAACATTTCCATTAAGAAAAAGCACAATACCACAGAATTTGGGAGTCTAAAAAAGCTTTGACATTTCATTCATCGAGTGCACATTCACATTGAGTGCACATCACGTGAGCATTCAGGAAGAGGGAGAGTAGGTCTCTCAGAGGTATCGGGCATGTTTTAATGAGCAGGGAGAGTAGGTCTCTCAGAGGTATCGGGCATGTTTTAATGGGCAGGGAGAGTAGGTCTCTCAGAGGTATCGGGCATGTTTTAATGGGCAGGGAGAATAGGTCTCTCAGAGGTATCGGGCATGTTTTAATGGGCAGTGAGAGTAGGTCTCTCAGAGGTATCGGGCATGTTTTAATGGACAGGGAGAGTGTATGTGTTGTAGTTCTTGGTACACTATAATGAGCTACTTAATAAATAAGCCATGAGCAGCCTGCTCTCTGGCTCAACACACTCAGCTCTGAGAGACGGGCCAGGGTATGTCTGTCCTCTTGTGTTCTGATGATAGATTTAAAAAGCTGTTCTCCAATGGAGCCATCACCTCCAACCCCCAACGTTATTTTATTACTCTAGTCCAATCCAAGATTTATGTTTTTTTGCACTTTCTTCTACAAGCTTCCCAGACAGCGAGTTCTGAGTCTGAATTTAATGGCTAAACTGCTGGCCCTTCTGGAATGGAAAATATAAGGACACAAAGCAGCAGTGAGAGAGAGATGGGAGAAGAGAGAAAGAGAGAGAGGAGAAGAGAGAGAGAGAGAGAGAGAGAGAGAGAGAGAGAGAGAGAGAGAGAGAGAGAGAGAGAGAGAGAGAGAGAGAGAGAGAGAGAGAGAGAGAGAGAGGAGAAAGAAGAGAGAGAGAGAGAGAGAGAGAGAGAGAGAGAGAGAGAGAGAGAGAGAGAGAGAGAGAGAGAGAGACGCCAGTGTTGCTGCCACCAGTACTATACCTACTCCAACCTGACAGCTATAAAGAGGAGCAGGCAGCATGTCAGCAAGGAGCCCTGTAACTGCCCCATGACTGGGCTGCTTATGATCAAGCTTGGAAACAGAAATCAAAGCCAGGAGCTGTAGCATTTAGGCTAGTTACTGTTGCAGCAAGCCAGAGGATAGTACACAGTGTTCGATGGGTACAAACACAAAGTGGTCTCAGAGCACTTCATATTATTCTGTACGTAAATCTGAGACACTCCATTTAGTATACAGTGGAGGCTGCTGAGGGGAGGACGGCTCATAATAATGGCTGGATTGGAGTCAATGGAATGGTATCAACACACATCAAACACATGGTTTCAATACTGATAATGGCGCCAGAGGTAATGGCTGCCGTTTTACGGGCTCCTAACCAACTGTACTATTTTGTTAGTTTTTTTGCGTTGTTTGTAAATTATTTTGTACATAATGTTGCTGCTACAGTCTCTTATGACCAAAAATAACTGCTGGACATCAGAACAGCAATTACTCACCTCGAACTGGACACCGATTTTTTTCTTTAACTAGTCCGATGCGAAGGATATACTGCTTTGTCGAGACCAGGCCCAAATCACCGTCATCAGCGTGAAGAAATCACAGAGAAAAAGGGAGAGGTCGGGCTGCCTTCTGAGAATTCGTAGGCGAGTAATTAAACCTCAACTACCATCCGTACTATTGGCCAACGTGTGATCTATGATTCAGAATATCCTACCAATGGCACATTAAAAACTATAATGTCTTTTAAACGATGACATGGATAATATAGAGCTGGCTGGGTGCATCGGCAGGACAGAGAAGCTTCGTCTGGTAAGACGAAGGGCGGGGGTGTGTGTCTATTTGTCAACAACTGCTGGTGCTCATGTCTAATATTAAAGAAGTCTCAAGGTATTGCTCGCCTGAGGTAGACTACCTAACGATAAGCTGTAGACCACATTATCTACCAAGAGAGTTCTCATCTATACTATTCATAGCTGTCTATTTACCACAAAAAAATGATGCTGGCACTAAGACCGCACTCAGCGAGCTGTATAAAGCCATGAGCAAACCAAAAAAAGCTAATCCAGAAGCGACGCTCCTAGTGGCCGGGGACTTATATGCAGGCAAACTTAAATCTGTTTTAACTCATTTCTACCAGGCACTTGTGCAACCAGAAGGAAAAAAACTCTAGACCACCTTAACCCCATAAACAGAGACGTATACAAAGCTCTCCCTCGCCCTCCATTTGGCAAATCTGACAATAATTCTATCCTCCTGATTCCTGCTTACAAACAAAAACTAAAGCAGGAAGTACCAGTGATTCACTGAATATGGAAGTGGTCAGATGAAGCAGACGCTACGCTACAGGACTGTTTTGCTAGCACAGACTGGAATATGTTCTGGGATTCATCCAATGGCATTGAGGAGTATACCACCTCAGTCCCCGGCTTCATCAATAAGTGCATCGACGACGTCGTCCCCACAGTGACCATATGTACATATCCCAAACAGAAGCCATGGATTACAGGCAACATCCGCACCAAGCTAAAGGCTAGAGCTGCCGCTTTCAAGGAGCGGGACACTAATCTGGACGCTTATAAGAAATCCCGCTACTCCCTCAGACTAACCATCAAACAGGCAAAGCGTCAATACAGGACTAAGATTGAATCCTACTACACCGGCTCTGACGCTCGAGCTGCCCAGTGACGTGAGCCTACCAGACGAGCTAAATGCCTTTTATGCTCGCTTCGAGGCAAGCAACACTGAAGCATGCATAAGAGCATCAGCTGTTCTGGACAACTGTGTGATCACGCTCTCGGTAGCCGATGTGAGCAAGACCTTTAAACAGGTCAACATTCACAAAGCCGCGGGGCCAGATGGATAACCAGGACGTGTACTCAAAGCATGTGCGGACCAACTGGCAAGTGTCTTCACTGACATTTTCAACCTCTCCCTGATCGAGTCTGTAATACCTACATGTTTCAAGCAGACCACCATAATCCCTGTGGCCAAGGAAGCAAAGGTAACCTGACTAAATGATTACCACCCCGTAGGACTCAAGTCGGTAGCCATGAAGTGCTTTAATAGGCTGGTCATGGTTCACATCAACACCATCATCCCGGAAACCCTAGACACACTCCAATTCGCATACCACCCCAACAGATCTAGATGACACAATCTCAATCGCACTCCTCACTGCCCTTTCTCAGCTGGACAAATGGAACACTTAAGTGAGAATGCTGTTCATTGACTACAGCTCAGCATTCAACACCATAGTGCCCACAACGCTCATCCCTAAGCTAAGGACCCTGGGACTAAACACATCCCTCTGCAACTGAATCCTGGACTTCCTGACGGGCCACCCCCTGGTGGTAAGGGTAGGCAACAACACATCTGCCACACTGATCCTCAACACTGGGGTCCCTAAGGGGTCTGTGCTTAGTCCCATCCTGTAGTCCCTGTTCACCCACGACTGCATGGCCAAACACGACTCCAACACCATCATTAAGTTTGCTGACAACACAACATAACCAATCTTCACACCCATTCACATGATGGTTTTATGCTTTTGCATGAAAAACATAACTTTTTATTCCAGTCTCTAGCCAAAATCCACTCTTAAAGTCCATATCTGTATTGCAACAACAGATTTTTGTTTTGGCATCATCTGAGGAAATGTGATAATGGCCGTAAACAGTGTTCTTATCTCTCCAGTCTAATTTTCTTGGAAACGGTTTGGACAGAAAAGTCCATGAACCATAAATGCCATGAAGGTTTCTGTCTCTAGCTGCAGCTGTGTGTATTTCCATAGGCAGTAACACATGGTTGACTGAAGCCCAGATCCAGTTACATCGGCAGAGAGCTATGTCGAATCAGGTGACTGCTGCCTCGTCTCCTAGGGCTAGATTCAAGCCCATCGCCCCTTTTCGGCTATGCACCTTTTAAATGCAATGTTTCCATTCGCATACGTAAACTCAATCGGAAATTACCATTAACGTTAATCTACCTATTTTCCGCAGTCCAGATTGAATCTAGGCCCTAGTATCCCTCAGAGAGCAAAGCAGAGATTGAATCTAGGCCCTAGTCTCCCTCAGAGAGCAAAGCAGAGATTGAATCTAGGCCCTAGTCTCCCTCAGAGAGCAAAGCAGAGATTTAATCTAGGCCCTAGTCTCCCTCAGAGAGCAAAGCAGAGATTTAATCTAGGCCCTAGTCTCCCTCAGAGAGCAAAGCAGAGCATGCTTCTATTCTCTGTCTGTGTAGTTATTTTCAGAACTGCATATTGAAAATATGCCCCAAATCGTCTGTTAGGTCTTCGATGGCATTGAGTGTGTGTGGTGGTGGCAGAGCGCTAGTATGTTGGGGTAATGATGTGAAAGTGGTGTACATGGTGTGTGTGTGTGAGAGAGAGACTGTGTTGTGTGTGTGTGTGAGAGAGACTGTGTTGTGTGTGTGTTAGAGATAGACTGTGTTGTGTGTGTGTGTGTGTGAGAGAGAGACTGTGTGTGTGTGTGAGTGTGAGTGTGAGTGTGTGTGTGTGTGTGTGTGTGTGTGTGTGTGTGTGTGTGTGTGTGTGTGTGTGTGTTGGCTCTGAAGACTCACTTATCCCGTCACACTGGCTGGCGTTTAAGGCGGCAACAAAAGGCTCTCCACTTCAGGCAGTCTCCGGCCATCTTCTCTACCATGCCCCAGTTCTGCTGACGTTGTTTGAGCTCTGTGTCCACTGTTCTGCGCCAGGTAATCTTGGGCCTCTCCCTCTGCTTGTTATTCACTCTGTCTCACAGAGGCCTAAACACAGAGGAAAGATGACATACAGTATCTGTGTGTAAGAAGTAAACCACTCTGGCGCTGACTTTCAAAAGAAAACTGTATGCGTTGTTGATCGATATAGTAACACTGGTGCTTCCAACTATTAAAAAGTTAGGAGCACCAAAAAAAAGAAAAAAAAATGGTAGATATCCTGCTGTATATTAAGTCTAGCAGCCTAGCCTATGAATCCTACTTAAGAAGCACATCTCCTGGAGTACCATCCAGGAGCCCGTTGACATAAACCATACTGGTCAAGTTGTAGGTTGATAGCTTGCAATTTTTACACCAGCATGGCCTACACAGATGGGCAAGTTGATAGCCAACTAGATAACATGTCTGGACACGGTTGTTAGTTATAAAACAAATATAGTTAATAAAGTCTGTGACATAGTTTATTATTGTATATTTTTAAATACAGATACAGTGGGGAGAACAAGTATTTGACACAACTGCCGATTTTGCAGGTTTTCCTACTTACAAAGCATGTAGAAGTCTGTAATTTTTATCATAGGTACTCTTCAACTGTGAGTGACGGAATCTAAAACAAAAATCCAGAAAATCACATTGTATGATTTTTAAGTAATTAATTTGCATTTTATTGCATGACATAAGTATTTGATACATCAGAAAAGCAGAACTTAATATTTGGTACAGAAACCTTTGTTTGCAATTACAGAGATATGACATACGTTTCCTGTAGTTCTTGAACAGGTTTGCACACACTGCAGCAGGGATTTTGGCCCACTCCTCCATACAGACCTTCTCCAGATCCTTCAGGTTTCGGGGCTGTCGCTGGGCAATACAGACTTTCAGATCCCTCCAAAGATTTTCTATTGGGTTCAGGTCTGGAGACTGGCTAGGCCACTCCAGGACCTTGAGATGCTTCTTATAGAGCCACTCCTTAGTTGCCCTGGCTGTGTGTTTCAGGTCGTTGTCATAATGGAAGACCCAGCCACGACCCATCTTCAATGCTCTTACTGAGGGAAGGAGGTTGTTGGCCAAGATCTCGCGATACATGGCCCCATCCATCCTCCCCTCAATACGGTGCAGTCGTCCTGTCCCCTTTGCAGAAAAGCATCCCCAAAGAATGATGTTTCCACCTCCATGCTTCACGGTTGGGATGGTGTTCTTGGGGTTGTACTCATCCTTCTTCTTCCTCCAAACACAGCGAGTGGGGTTTAGACCAAAAAGCTCTATTTTTGTCTCATCAGACCACATGACCTTCTCCCATTCCTCCTCTGGATCATCCAGATGGTCATTGGCAAACTTCAGACGGGCCTGGACATGCGCTGGCTTGAGCAGGGGGACCTTGCGTGCGCTGCAGGATTTTAATCCATGACGGCGTAGTGTGTTACTAATGGTTTTCTTTGAGACTGTGGTCCCAGCTCACTTCAGGTCATTGACCAGGTCCTGCCGTGTAGTTCTGGGCTGATCCCTCACCTTCCTCATGATCATTGAAGCCCCACGAGGTGAGATCTTGCATGGTGCCCCAGACCGAGGGAGATTGACCATCATCTTGAACTTCTTCCATTTTCTAATAATTGCACCAACAGTTGTTGCCTTCTCACCAAGCTGCTTGCCTATTGTCCTGTAGCCCATCCCAGCCTTGTGCAGGTCTACAATTTTATCCCTGATGTCTTTACACAGCTCTCTGGTCTTAGCCATTGTGGAGAGGTTGGAGTCTGTTTGATTGAGTGTGTGGACAGGTGTCTTTTATACAGGTAACGAGTTCAAACAGGTGCAGTTAATACAGGTAATGAGTGGAGAACAGGAGGGCTTCTTAAAGAAAAACTAACAGGTCTGTGAGAGCCGGAATTCTTACTGGTTGGTAGGTGATCAAATACTTATGTCATGCAATAAAATACAAATTAATTATTTAAAAATCATACAATGTGATTTTCTGGATTTTTGTTTTAGATTCCGTCTCTCACAGTTGAATTGCACCTATGATAAAAATTACAGACCTCTACATACTTTGTAAGTAGGAAAACCTGCAAAATCGGCAGTGTATCAAATACTTGTTCTCCCCACTGTATATGACCCCGAATCCACATAGAAAGAAACAATGTTATCTCCCGTATGAGTCATAACTTATGAATGGCTTGCGCTACAGAGACTAACACTTTTCTGCTTGTAAAGGTGCAATTGCCATGAAGGTCATGAAACGACAGTTACTGAAGTTGTAACTCCAGTTCTATGAGTGGAGCTCCGCCACATAGGGAGCTCTGCTCCTATTGGTTTACCTGCTCCTATTGGTCTGAGTAATGTATGCACGCATCTGCAGCCAACGGGAGTCCAGGTGCCCCTATATATTGGGATGTGTCCCCACAATCAGCCTCCCTATGGGGCTCTACTCCACTCATTGAACTGGAGTTACAACTTCAGTATCGATCATTCTAGATCTCCTGAATGTACTCTCTGTCGAGCCAAACACTTCCCACGTGATGAAAAGGTCAGGCCTAGTTATGGCTGGAGCCGAGTACAATAGCAATGTAATACAAGGTGCCACCATATACAGTGTCCTCATTCAATCCACCACGCCCAGTCTTTGAAAAAAACGATGACTGGTGGGTAGAAAATAAGGACATGAACCAAACTGAACTGAACTAGCAGACAGTAATCACGCTCCATATGTCCTTCCAAAAAAATGGTACAACAGAAATGTAACACGTCGGCATACACTGTGTCCTCAGTGTAAAAGGTGCAAGGTGCTAGGGTGTACCTAGCATTCCAGCACACGGTTTAACAGTTCTCTGCAGCTAGCGACTGGAACGAGCTGCAACAAACACTCAAACTGGACAGTTTTATCTCAATCTCTTCATTCAAAGACTCAATCATGGACACTCTTACTGACAGTTGTGGATGCTTTGCGTAATGTATTGTCATCTCTACCTTCTTGCCCCTTGTGCTGTTGTCTGTGCCCAATAATGTTTGTACCATGTTTTGTGCTGCCACCCTGTTGTGTTGCTACCGTGTTGTGTTGCTACCATGTGGTTATGTTACGTTGCTACCATGCTGTATTGTCATGTGTTGCTGCCTTGCTGTGTTGTTGTCTTAGGTATCTCTTTTGGTAGTTTTGATTTGTCTCTCTTGTCGTGATGTGTGTTTGGTCCAATATTTATATTTATAATTTATTTTAATTATAAATAGAGGCAATGCTGCGCCGCATTGCCTCTATTTGGGGAGCCTATTTACGTTCAGGATTCCCACCTGTGTTTGTGGGTTTTTGTGTGTGCACCAGTTCATGATCGCTGTTGTGCCTTTTGTTGGTTTTGGTATTTCTACGTAATAAAAGGAATGTATTTGCACCAAAGCTCTGCGCTTCGGGTCCTGTCTAACTGCAAACGTGACAGAAAAACCCAACTCCACGGGACCGAGCAGGGTTGGACAGAGGAGGAACTCCCCGGAGGTATGGAAGTTATCTCCCTGGAGGAGTTCCTCCACTGTTTAGCTCTGGGACAAGGTTGGATCCCAGAGCAGCGAGGACGTTGACGGGTTCACATTTCGATCTGTAAAACCTTAATGAAGGGCAGAAACACAGTCTTACTTTTAACCCAAAGCACTTTTATCTACTTCCACTGTCCTCCAAGAGTTGCCTCGCCACTCTCACAGGTGAGGTGAAATTACACCATACAATTTCGACTTTGCTCAATGGGGACAGGTTAAAAAAAAAAGACAATTGAGACATGGATTGTGTATGTGTGCCATTCAGAGGGAAGATGGGCAAGACAGAAGATTTAAGTGCCTTGAACGGGGAACGGTAGTAGGTGACAAGCGCACCGGTTTGTGTCAAGAACTGCAGTGCTGCTGAGTTTTCCACCCTCAACAGTTTCCTGTGTGTATCAAGATGATCCACCATCCAAAGAACAATATTAGGAAGGTGTTCCTAGTGTTTGGTATACTCATTGTGTTTCACAAGTAAATCAACAACATCACTTGACCAATTAAACACATCACTTGGCTCTGCCATCAAGTATAAAATGTGAAACATAATGGTGGTGATACCTTGGTGAGGCCTTCTCTGTACTGGTCACGCTAACACAGTGCACTAAATGACTGACACCACCAACATACAGTGGTGGGAAAAGTACCCAATTGTCATACTTGAGTAAAAGATACCTTAATAGAAAATTACCCAGTAAAATACTACTTGAGTAAAAGTCTAAAAGTATTTTGTTTTAAATATACTTAAGTATCATAAGTAAATGTAATTGCTCAAATATACTTAAGTAAAGGAAAATTAAAAATAATTTCACGTTCCTTATATTAAGCAAACCAGACAGCACCATTTTATTTTTTTATGAATAGCCAGGGGCGCACGCCAACACTCAGACATTATTTACAATCTAAGCATTTGTGGTTAGTGAGTCGCCAGATAAGAGGCAGTAGGGATGACCAGGGATGTTCTCTTGATGTGTGTGACTTGGACCATTTTCCTGTCCTACTTTTGGGTGTCAGGGAAAATGTATGTAAAAAAGTAAATTATTTTCTTTAGGAATGTAGTGAAGTAAAAGTTGTCAAAAATATAAATTTTAAAGTAAAGTACAGATACCCCAAAAAGACTACTTAAGTTGTACTTTAAAGTATTTTTACACCACTGCCAACATACAGTAAGTAGGCTAGACCTATCGCCTTTTTCCCACCAAAATGTTTGTACGGCTTAGAGTCCCACCTTTGGTTCAAGACCTGTAGGGCCTATGTCTGCTGGTTATTTATCTGGAATAACATTGGAAAAAGAAGCATGGGGATTTGTCCAGCTTTTTGGTGCCTAATACAGTAATTGATTGGTAGGCTACAGTTCACAAGTGACGTTGACACATGCTGCTTTTTTTCTCAAGAACTCCCATTGTCAACGTCTGACAGATCGTGTGTAACTACATATTTTGTGGTAAAAAGCATGAGCTGACGCACAACCAGCATTTTTTGTATAGGTGCTGACTAACAGAGAGTAAACTGTAGACAAAGAAAGAAAGTCACACACTCTATACATGCTCCCGTCTATTTAACGCATCAACATAACCAAAGCTATTTAATGGGTAAACCTAGCCAACGTTATTTAATGGGTAAACTTAGCCAACGTTATTAAATGGGTAAACCTAACCAACGTTATTTAATGGGTAAACCTAGCCAACGTTATTTAATGGGTAAACTTAGCCAACGTTATTAAATGGGTAAACCTAACCAACGTTATTTAATGGGTAAACCTAGCCAACGTTATTTAATGGGTAAACCTAACCAACATTATTTAATGGGTAAACCTAGCCAACGTTATTTAATGGGTAAACCTAGCTAACGTTATTTAATGGGTAAACCTAGCCAACGTTATTTAATGGGTAAACCTAGCCAACGTTATTATTTAATGGGTAAACCTAACCAACGCTATTTAATGGGTAAACCTAGCAACCGTTATTTAATGGGTATTTGACATTTTAAAAGGGCTAGGGTTAGGGTAGGGATTAGGGTTTAGGGTGGGGATGTCCCAAGGATCCCGGATAGCACAGATCCTTGCCAGTACCACCCATCTTCTTCTCCACAGCCACTACCTGCAGCATGTCCCGGACAGCATAACAACCTGTATGCACACAAGCATACACAGGCACACAAAGTGAAACAGAAGTGTTTCATATTCTTTTTTAACATCTTACAAGGATTATATTGGCTCCTCAGTTTTTATTGTTGTTTCAGTATTCTGCTCTTGTCTTGCGTGAGCTCTCTGATACTGAGCAGGCCAGTTGAAACCTAGCCATAGAAAAGGCTACCTGTATCTGGGTATCACTCACAAACAACACTCCCTCACTCCGCCATTCTGGGTACCAGGCACACATGGGAGGCCAGGGCCTAGTGGTGTCACAGAGGGCTGTGATTTCACACTTCAAAAACACATGCAATTATATCCTCCATTGCTTGCACACAGAACGCTGACAAATATTCCCAATCAAAATCAAGTCCAGAGAAATCAACAAAGGCTCTCTCTGGACTGTGTTATGGGTAAATAGTGCATCCATGTTACATCCTCACAATCATCAGAGAGAGAGAGAGTTTCAGAAGAACCAGATGTCCAAGGGGGGCTTCAGCTTGGGGAGTAACCGAAACAGCCACCCTTATGGAACTAGAGCAAGATGTGGAGGACGGCATGCCAGCTTCACACACAAAAGGGGGATTCTTACACGTACGTCGGTCCCTGAGATTTGATTATAGCCAATGAATTGACCACATGAGCTGCAGAGGGACATGAAGGAAACAGAGGGCAGCTGGCCAGGCAAGTCAGGAAGAGTGAGGTAAATATGATAACTATATCATAAGAAAAGCCATTTAGCAGACGCATTTATCCAAAGCGACTTACAGTCATGCGTGCATATATTTTACATACAGTGATCCCAGGAATCAAACCCCCTATCCTGGTGTTGCAAGCGCCATGCTCTACCAACTGAGCTACAGAGGACCACTATACAGTTTACATACACCTAAGCCAAATATATTAAAACTCAGTTTTTCACAATTCTTGACATTTAATCCTAGTAAAAATTCCCTGTCTTAGGTCAGTTAGGATCACCACTTTATTTTAAGAATGTGAAATGTCAGAATAATAGTAGAGAGAATTATTTCTTTCAGCTTTTATTTATTTCATCACATTCCCAGTGGGTCAGAAGTTTACATACACTCAATTAGTATTTGGTAGCATTGCCTTTAAATTGTTTAACTTGGGTCAAAAGAATTTTGGCCCATTCCTCCTGACAGAACTGGTGTAACTGAGTCAAGTTTGTAGGCCTCCTTGCTCGCACACTCTTTTTCTGTTCTGCTTACACATTTTCTATAGAATTGAGGTCAGGGCTTTGTGATGGCCACTCCAATACCTTGACTTTGTTGTCTTTAAGCCATTTTGCCACAACTTTGGAAGTATGCTTGGGGTCATTGTCCATTTGGAAGACCCATTTACGACCAAGCTTTAACTTCCTGACTGATGTCTTGAGATGTTGCTTCAATATATCCACATCATTTTCCTTCCTCAAGATGCCATCTATTTTGTGAAGTGCACCAGTCACTCCTGCAGCAAAGCACCCCCACAACATGATGCTGCCACCCCCGTGCTTCACGTTTGGGATGGCGTTCTTCGGCTTGCAAGCCTCCCCCTTTTTCCTCCAAACATAACGATGGTCATTATGGCCAAAGAGTTATATTTTTGTTTCATCAGACCAGAGGACTTTTCTCGAAGTAGTACTATCTTTGTCCCCGTGTGCAGTTGCAAACCGTAGTCTGGGTTTTTTATGGCTTTGGTTTTTGAGCAGTGGCTTCTTCCTTGCTGAGCGGCCTTTCAGGTTATGTCGATATAGGACTTGTTTTACTGTGGATATAGATACTTTTGTACCCGTTTCCTCCAGCATCTTCACAAGGTCCTTTGCTATTGTTCTGGGATTGATTTGCACCAAAGTACGTTCATCTCTAGGAGACAGAACGTGTCTCCTTCCTGAGCGGTATGACAGCTGCGTGGTCCCATGGTGTTTATACTTGCGTACTATTGCTTGTACATATGAACGTGGTACCTTCAGGCATTTGGAAATTGCTCCCAAGGATGAACCAGACTTGTGGAGGTCTACAATTTGTTTTTCTGAGGTTTCTTTTGATTTTCCCATGATGTCGAGCAAAGAGGTACTGAGTTTGAAGGTAGGCTGTCAGGCTCTGGCCATAGAGAAGCCTATTTGCTTCTCTATGTAGCTATGGTCAGAGTCTGACAGTGTCTTTCTTTTCTGTTTCTGTGTCGGGTTGGGGTGGATCCCTAATTAGAGGCAGCTGCACCGCATTGTCTCTAATTAGGGATTCCATATATGTTGAGTCTGTCCCTCACTCGGGTGTGGGTTGTTATCGATGTATGTCGCAGTCACGGTGAAGTAAGTGTGTTTCTGTACGTCCGTTAATTAGTGTGTTTTCTTAACGTGACGTTTTTTCCCTGTAGTGTTTGTTTTCGTTTTTGTATAGTTCGTCGTAGGTTGTGTCTATACATAGTATTTATTTTATACATAGTATAATAAAGCTATGTCGAACTATTATCCCTGCGCTGCGTCTTGGTCTCTCCATACACCCACTCGTGACAGAACAACCCACCACTTCGAGACCAAGCGGCGCAATGCGGGAGAGAGAGAAGCCCGAAGGCAACCCCAAGAACATTTTGGGGGGGGGGCTATGGGGGTGGTCTGGTGGCGAGGTCGAAGCTCCAGTACCACTCTCCATGAGCGAGGCGCCGAGGCTGGAGGATAAAGGGGGAGCGAAGTGCCGTGAGGAGGTGAGCGTGGGGGAAGGCAAGGGAAAAGAATGGAGCGAGTTAAGAGCGTGGTTCAGGCGAGGTTGGGAGGAGTGTGTGAGTCAGAGGAAGGAGCGGGAGTTAGGGGGGCCCAAAGTGAGCATCCCCAATCCGGGTCCGGTCGTCGGCTCTACTCCCATGCCAGAACGGTCCGCTCCACCGGTGCCCAGTGTGGGTCCGGTCATAAGCTCCACTCCCAAGCCGGAGCAGTCCGCTCCACCGGTGCCCAGTGTGGGTCCGGTCGTAAGCTCCGCCCCCAGGCCAGAGCATTCCGCTCCACCATTGCCCAGTCCGGGTCCGGCTGCCTGCTCCGCTCCAGTGCCAGAGCGGTCTGCTCCACCGGTGCCCAGTCCGGGTCCGGCTGTCTGCTCCGCCCCAGTGCCGGAGCGGTCCGCTCCACTGGTGCCCAGTCCGGGTCCGGCCGCCTGCTCCGCCCCAGTGCCAGAGCAGTCCGCTCCACCGGTGCCTAGTCCGGGTCCGGCCGTCTGCTCCGCCCCAGTTCCAGAGCAGTCCGCTCCACCGGTGCCCAGTCCGGGTCCGGCCGTCTGCTCCACTACCAAGCCAGAGCAGTCCGCTCCACCGGTGCCCAGTGTGGGTCCGGTCGTAAGCTCCACCCCCAAGCCAGAGCATTCCGCTCCACCATTGCCCAGTCCGGGTCCGGCTGCCTGCTCCGCCCCAGTGCCAGAGCAGTCCGCTCCACCGGTGCCCAGTCCGGGTCCCAGTCCGGGTCCGGCTGTCTGCTCCGCCCCTGTGCCAGAGCAGTCCGCTCCACCGGTGCCCAGTCCGGGCCCGGTTGTTTTCCCCGCTCCGTGGCCGGAGCCGATGGCCCCACCGGTGCCCAGTCCGGGCCCGGTTTATTGCCCAGCTCCATGGCCGGAGCCGTTTGCCCCACCGGTGCCCAGTCCGGGCCCGGTTGTTTACCCCGCTCCATGGCCGGAGCCGTTTGCCCCACCGGTACCCAGCCCGGGACCGGTGATAAAAAAGGGACATGGGACAAAACTGTCCAACTCACCGGAGCCAGAGCCGCCCCCGAGGGACTAGTCTTCCCTCCCATTAACCCCCCCCCTGTTTTGTGTGTTTTGATTTTTTTGCGTCCGGGAGTCCGCGCCTTGGGGGGGGGGGTGCTGTCAGGCTCTGGCCATAGAGAAGCCTATTTGCTTCTCTATGTAGCTATGGTCAGAGTCTGACAGTGTCTTTCTTTTCTGTTTCTGTGTCGGGTTGGGGTGGATCCCTAATTAGAGGCAGCTGCACCGCATTGTCTCTAATTAGGGATTCCATATATGTTGAGTCTGTCCCTCACTCGGGTGTGGGTTGTTATCGATGTATGTCGCAGTCACGGTGAAGTAAGTGTGTTTCTGTACGTCCGTTAATTAGTGTGTTTTCTTAACGTGACGTTTTTTCCCTGTAGTGTTTGTTTTCGTTTTTGTATAGTTCGTCGTAGGTTGTGTCTATACATAGTATTTATTTTATACATAGTATAATAAAGCTATGTCGAACTATTATCCCTGCGCTGCGTCTTGGTCTCTCCATACACCCACTCGTGACATAGGCCTTGAAATGTTTAAAGGCACAGTCAACTTAGTGTATGTAAACTTCTGACCCACTGGAATTGTGAAATAGTGAATTATAAGTGAAATAATCAGTCTGTAAACAATTGTTGGAAGAATTACTTGTGTCATGCACAAAGAGGATGTCCTAACCGACTTGGAAAAACTATAGTTTGTTAACATGAAATCTGTGGAGAGGTTGAAAGATTTTAATGACTTCAACCTAAGTGTATGTAAAATCCCGACTTCAACTGTATGTCTGCTGTACTGTAGATGGCTGAGGACAGTGGATGTTAGTTAGGGTTACCGGGTGTATATACTCTCCCAGTGGAGGGTATTTGGAGAAGCTCTCCACACAAATAGGCTTCCGAGGAATCATCTCTACGATGACAGCGTCCTTAGACTTCAGGGCATTAGGGTTGACTTCCAGCTTCTTCCCCGAGCGGTGGTCTATAAATACTTTAAATCAGGTATTAGATCTCTGTGCTTTATGTTTATGTTGTTGTGAGAATATTACTTTTGTTTAGTGTTTAGAGTAGCAGCCTTACCTCTTATCTTGTAGACGTCCTGCATTGACAGGTGAGGGATTTATCTGTGGGCCGTTGGTGTCCAGAGCCTCTAGCAGACTGGGTGCTCCTGTCTGTCCAGCTTCCAGCCTTTGAACCAAGGCATCTGGACAGAGTGACAACACAGAGTAACAACATGGACATCTGTGTGTTGAATTTGTTTGGAAGTTGGGGTATCAGTTGATTGAGCAACAGGTAAATGCATTTTATATGGACATGAGGACATCTGGTGGAGAATTGAAGAACTACACAGGGGCGTAGTGGCACTAAAGCTTTGAAACCTGGAGTTCAAGATCACATATTTTTAATGCTATACAATGTGATGTTATTCAGGCCAAAATAAGATACTCACATTGGGGGAGGTAAGGGTTATGGCTAGGGTTAGGGTAATGGTAGGGGTTAGGGTTTAGGGTGTTGTCCCCATGCCAACCGGAGATTGAAGGGCACAGCGTTGGTGTTGTAGCAGATCTTCATGATGTAGACGCTGACTACCTTCACCATCTCATCATAGCGCTTCTCACTGTAGGGCATCTTGTTGACCCCTACAATGAGTTGCTGGACCCCCAGGGTGTAGGCCAGGAGGGCATGATCCCTGGCCTTTTCCTCCTCCATATTTTCTACAAAACGTGAAGGATGTAAACATCATGTACACATTATGAAAACTCTTAAAGTTACAATGTTTTCGTCATCACGTCTTCAACTTTTAATGACAATATAAAACAGACATTAATTTTCATAGGTCAATGTTCCAATCTCCCCTTTTATTGACATAAAGGTTTTGGCGGCAAGAGTCCCTGAAACAAAGGACTGTTTGTATCTTGCATACTGTAGTAGAGGGTGGGAGAGGGCTGCCAGAGCTTCATCCATCCTGATCTGTGAATACTCAAGTCATGACACTCCTTACCTGAGATGTCCCTACTTACAGTGCCTTCAGAAAGTATTCAGACCACTTTACGTTTTCGTCATTTTGTGTGCTCTCTGGAACACCGTGGTGGGATCAGTCTGTGACTGAAGGTGCTTCTCTGCATCATAACTATGGCATGCAAAGGGTGGGTGACATTGTCCATGATGGTCAGCAGTTTGGCCAGGATCCTTCTCTCCGCCACCTCCTCTAGAGTGTCAAGGCTAATCCCCAGAACAGAGCTAGCCTTCCTGATCAGCTTATTTACACCAGCGTTAATGTTGGCGCCCCAGCACACCACTGACTGGTAGAAAGTATGCAGTAGTTTACAACACACGTTGAAGGACCTCCACAGAAATTAGAGTCGGCTCTGGCCCTTTTTGTACAGAGCCTAGGTGTTACCAGCCAATTCCAGTCTGTTGTACATATGGACTCCCAGGAACTTGTTTGACCAAACCATTTCCACATCCATCCCCTGTATAGGGACTGCAGTTAGTTGGGCCTTGATTCTTCTGAAGTCCACCACCATCTCCTTTGTTTTGCTGATGTTGAGCTGAAGGTGGTTCTGCTCACACCACACCATAAAGGTCATTGACTGTGCTCCTGTACTCATCCTCCTGCCCACCCCTGATGCACCATACATTTGCGGAGTCATCCGAGAACGTCTGTAGGTGGCATGTTTCAGAGTTATATCTGAAGTCCGAGGTGTAGAGGGTGAACAGGAAGGGGGACAGGACCGTTCCCTGGGGGTCCCCTGTGTTGCTCACTGCCTGTTCTGACACACAGCTCGGTAGCCACACACATTGTGGCCTACTGGAAAGGTAGTCCATAACCCAGATTCAGTATCGAACCTGTTAAAAATTGGTTCACCTCATTGGCTCTGTCCTGGGTCCACTCCGTCTGCCCACTGTTTGAATTTTTGAAGCCAATGATATTTCTCATACCCTTCCACACCTCTCTCACCTAGCTCTGCCTCAGCTTGTCCTCCATCTTCTCCTTATATCCTCTCTTCCCCTCAGCAATCCGCAACTTCAGCTCCCTCTGGACGCATTTCAATTTGTCCCTGTCCCCCTCCTTGAAGGCCCTCTTCTTCTCATTCAGCAGGGCCTTCAGGTCGCTGGTGACCCAGGGTAAGTCTGTAAGACCATCAATGTCCTCCCCATGAGCCTCATAGAGCAGATCCCAGTCTGTTGTTTCAAAGCAGTCCTTTAGGGCCTCATTCACCTTTGGGGACCATCTCCTAATGGTCCTAGTGGTCGCTAGCTGCTGTTGGACCAGAGGCCTGTAGAGTGGGGTGAGGTGGAAAAGGTTGTGATCCGATATACCGAGAGGGAGTGCAGTGGAGTTGTATGCATCCTTCACATTAGCATATAACAAGTCCAGAGTTGTATTATTCCTGGTTGGGCACTTCACGTAGAGAGAGATGCATGGTTAAAATCCCCCGAAATGGCAAAGAAGGCACTTGGATGCATTTTCTGTAACCTCGCGATAACAGAGTGGATGACGTCACACGCTGTGTTTGCATCCGCGGAGGGCGGGATGTAAACAATAACAGCAATGACCGCCGTGAATTCCCTCGGAAAATAGTAGGGTCTCAGGCTAACGGCTAACAGCTCAATGTCTGGGCAACAAAACTGTTCCATAACAGTAATATGTCTCGGATTACACCATCTGTTGTTAACTAATAAAGCCAGCCCCCCCTCCCTTACTCTTACCGGAAGAAACGCTATCCCTGTCCACTCTGATGGTCTGGAAACCGCCGATATCTATCCCTGGCTACAGTCTATGCCCTGACTAGTCTATCCCGACTAGTCTATGCCCTGGCTACAGTCTATAGCTACACTGAGCACATAAAATGTTACAAAATGTTTCATCAAGGTATAGATTTATTCACTGAGAAGATCTCACAAACTACTAATAACAGAGCTTGTGTTTATCAATAACTAAGTTACCATATATCAATCAGGCTCAGAGATATTTTATGGAGCATTAAAACTGATGTTGGTGATAATGTCTTTCATATTCAATGGATAGCTGAGTGCTTCTAAACCTCATTTGGATTTGCAGTAGGTCATATCAGAACATTGCGAGGTTAGAATGTCATGCAAGACGGTAAACAGGCTCGTGTGTCAGTGGCATCAATGTTTATCAGATGATCTTAAGGTTTTAACTGTAATCAGAAGCAATTATGTATTTAAAAAAAATAATAATTGAACAACATCAGACATCGTAATGTTCTAGTCTTATTGGAGGAAGACATTTGAACATTTCAATAAAGCATTCAAACTGTTATGGTCACCTTTAATGTGAATACACAAAAGTGTAGCAGAAGCTGCAGACAGTTTACTTCAGCACAGGCAGCGGATCTGCTTGAAGGTGGCAGAATTGCTCAATGCCGGCACCCCATCCCCCTTTGGGTGCGGTAAGAGATGGAGGGAGAGGCAAAGCCTGCAGCAGCTCCGAATGGGGGGTGGGGAAGAGAGAGAGCATACTGGGAAGAAACTGAAAAACTGTTTTAATAAAGTAATCCTTATCAGTCAAATAAGAGTTTTCAATTAGTATCAACTAATTACAATGGTATGGAGCGCTGCAATTACGAGTCCCAGGGAGTACGTAGCCAGGGAGTATGTAGTCAGAGTACGTAGCCAGGGAGTACGTAGTCAGAGTACGTAGCCAGGGAGTACGTAGTCAGAGAGTACGTAGCCAGGGAGTACGTAGTCAGAGAGTACATAGTCACTGGCATATCACTCTGGCTTAATACAAACAGATTTGCCTCCCGAGTAGGCACCTGGAAGTTCAGCCCCACAGCAGAGATTAATGAACAAATGCTACACATCATGAAACCCCATTAGAATACACTGTTGAATTAATGAGCTAGTCACAAACTTGGTCAAAACTAATTTAATGGGACACACCTTAAAAATAAACATGTCAAATTAATAGACAAAAAAACTAACCTCAAATGGATGGAGGCTACAGCTACACATGTTTATATTATTCGGAAAAGTCCGTCTTTGACACAGACAAAAAAAATACTTTTAGCAATTACTAAAACATGCAATAATCCCCAAGGACAAAATACATAAGACAATGACTGTAGGAAATAAGGGACGACCGCCATTTTGTACAAATGTCAACTACATTCTATACAATTAAGGAGGCACAATGACAATCTGGTTGGCAGTCACTGGAAGAGCTACTCTACGCTACCATGAGTAGCTCTATGATGTGTTTACAACCACGTGTAGCATATCAGAACACACACAAAAAAAGAGAATTAGCGCAAGCGTCCAGACAGTAATACACGGTGTATTGCTGTGATTTAGTAGTCCTGGATTTCTCCAAAGCCAAGCAGGATAACTTCACAATAACTCAAGCCTGAACACAAGCACTAGAACCATTACACTTATTCTGATGTCAGAACAGAAGCATTGAGCCGAGGACTAGAGGGAGGGGATGATCACCAGCTGCTGTGACAATGTATTGATAACCATGACCGATAGGATTCAGTGTTGTTTTCATCCCATTGCTATTGCGGTGTTGCTTTTTAGAGATTGTGTGGCAATGGGGAATGCTATATCTTTCTAGGTGTTCTGAGAACATAATATAAGTCTAAATGCAGCTTCTGTGGTGCTGAAAGTTCTTCATGTCGTCTCCTGGATACCTGTGCACAAATTCAGCATTGTCCAAATAGCTTCTCTATTGTCCGACTCATCAAACGCCACTCTCCCCCTCCCTCCCGGCTTCACAGATGAGTCTCTCCAGTCCCAAGTCTCTCCAGTCCCAGGTCTCTCCCCCTCCCTCCCTCCAGGCTTCACAGATGAGTCTCTCCAGTCCCAGGTCTCTCTCTCCCCCTCCCTCCCTCCCTCCCTCCCTCCCTCCCTCCCTCTTTCCTCCAGGCTTCACAGATGAGTCTCTACTGTCCCAGGTGTCTCCTCCCCCTGGTGTATCCTGCTCTCTGCAGTGGCTGATATCTTGAGGGCGCCTCCTGGTGGCTTGGCCTACGTCCTTCTCCGCTTGGCCCCACCGGGGCTGGAGGGGTTGCTGCTGGAGTTGAGCACCTTCTCAGTGGCACGGTTCCTCTTCCTCTTGTCTGCTGCCTCCTTCCCCGGGCCACACTCAGTAGAACCCTTCTCTCTGTCTCTCTCTCTCTCCTTGTCTTTGCTGCCGGCCCTCTCTGTCATCTTCACCGAAGAGTTGCTGCCTGAGAGAGAGGAGAGAAAGAAAAGATTGAGGGGAGTTGTCAGGTAAAGGGAGGGAAGTTTTGGAAATGATTGAAGGTTCAAAAGATTCTGCATCACTCAGTCCAAGTTCTGAAAGTTGACCTGTGAAACCAAAAGCTTTTGATCTTCTCTCAGGTCAGTGAAGAAGGCAGCAAGTGACTACTACTACAGTGGCAGTGACTTTCTAGTTGTTATTCTAGTGTCTGGCGGTAGGCTAGTGTTTGCTGTGTCTGTACATCCAATGGGAATATCATGTACCTTAGAGCAGGGTCACAGTGGTGGATAAAGAGGACCAGAGCTGAGCTCAACAGACAAATGACATTCAAATAGTATAATGAAAGGAATGGCAGAAGAGAGAAAAGGCTGGTTGAAGAGCACCATCACCGCCCATTTGAAGCTTGCCATTATATCTTCTTTATATCTTTTAAGTCATAAAACTGCATCAAAACAATATAGAATTATAAATAAAAAAAATGTACATGCCATGCTTGAAAATGTTCTCAACCTTAAGTTAAAAGAAGAGAAAAAGAGAAACTGAAATAAAGAGAGACGCACATTTTCTGTGTACTAGGCGGGCGGTCACTCTAAAGAACCTCTGGTTATGTGCTGGTCTGTACCGAGGTCAAGCTGGAGTTTTGGAACAGAGCGAACGAGTTCTTCTGTCCATACCTCTCAAAATCCTGGCCAGCAGCCATACAGGGACTCAGACCTTTAAAACGAGCCAAACGACCAGAGTTAGGGATGCCGCTTTGTGTGCCAGAGGAGAAGAGATGCACGGACGTAGTCAAAATAAGGCTCACGTCAGACAGAAAGAGGAGAGGAGCACATGAGGTGAAATACAGCGAATATAATTGTATGAGGGAGAGAACCTTCTTCATGCGTGGCTGGGGAGGCTCGTTCTTCTCTCAACTCGTCATTCATGTCGTCCTCAGACACCAGTTTACCTGTCCAGGGCAGGAATAATATATTCCATTTAGCAGTCTAACAGCATCTTACAGTCATGTGCGCATACATTTTACGTACGGGTCGGGTGGAAGAGAGATGTATTAATTTGTATTTATTATGTTTATTTGAGCAGGGACAATGTACAACAAATGTCTAAGTAAACTTGAGAAATTATGCGTTGTACCAGATTTAGCTAGCAGCTAATTTCCATCCTCAGCATTTTTGTAAGTATAGCGGATCCTGAAGAGAGTGGGTTTACCTTCTTTGACTTCTTGAATCATCTCCTCTGGAAGATTGAAGCTCTTCTCTGAGTTGGGAAATGGCAATATTTCTGACTCATGCTGCAGTGGACAGAATGTGTGAGAGTATTCAGTGTTACATTACAGAGGAAAGA
Organism: Thymallus thymallus; assembly: GCA_023634145.1. NCBI lineage: Eukaryota > Metazoa > Chordata > Actinopteri > Salmoniformes > Salmonidae > Thymallus > Thymallus thymallus. Next base: position 33,381,777 of record CM042399.1, read on the forward strand.
AAACAGCTGACTGAATCTATAAAAAATCTATTTCAAAAGGCCAGAGACAAATTAGGATGCTCTACTCACCAAGGCTGACATGTCATACATAGTTCCCAGGTGGTCCCAGATCACCTTTGATGACACTTGCCTCCCAATATTCTGGCTGAATTTATCCCGGATGCAGATCATGTGAAAGTGGCGATTTACCCCTGCAGAGAAAATAACTAACGTTACATTAGCATTGTCTTCAAAAAAGTGGGAGGGCAGGATGACAATCTGACAACGGATCATTATGCTGCGTTATTAGCTACCATTATGTGCACAAAAGTAAATATATGATAGCCCCCATGTCACGCCTTTACCATGGACACAACCTCTTCTGTTATTGGCTGTTTAATTAGACTATTATTGATTCTTGTACTGTAATGTTGATGGAGCTAGAAAACAAGATTTCGCTGCGCCTTTTATAGCTGCTGCAAACGGTGTACGTGACGAATATAATGTGATACTACAGTAGTAAACAGCATGGGGGTAAAAAGGAAACGCACTTGAATTTGTCACAAGAATCAGCTTGTGTTATGATTTCCAGATTTATGTCAGCCCAGGAAGTTCGATTGGATTGGTACAGTAACAAGCTAATTTAGTTAGCCATCTCCTTGAATACATTTGGCCAACACTTTAAGACAAGAACATGCAGATGTTTGACTAGCTAGCCAACAAGCTAAAATAGCAAAGGACTGTGCGAGTTCATTGCGATATGTCATTGTCTGACTTTGAATAGCTGGCCAGCTAACTTCTTGGGGGTTTGTTGTGGTCGGCAGGCTCTCGGTCTTCACGTCGGGTCTCCATTTCAGCCCGGGGATTTTCAGGCCTACACGGTTAACACGCTAGCTAACTAGCTAGCTAACGTTATATTCTTACCTACGGGTTTATGACCTAGCATTGCATGGAATAGGCACACCTCGACTTCTTGACTCCATACCACCGATTCTTCGATGGTACTGATGCCCGAGTCTGCCTGTTTTCCGTCGGCTGGAACAAGCTCGGCTTCCCCCATGCTGTTGTCCTTCTTCAAAAACAAAACACTGCAATCAAATATTTTTACAACTGACCAAAATTAACCCCAAAAAAACACAACAGCCTGTCTTCTTCTTCGATGACGTTAACACAGCGGTTGGCATCCAAAATGTTGCATTACCGCCCCCTACTGCACAATAGTATAGATCCATTACACTTTGTGATACAAAAATGGGAACGAGGAAACGGGAAAAAAATGTAAATAAATAAAATAAAATATACATTTATTACCCTACACTCATTAAAACCCTCCACCTTATTCCACTACTTTAACCATATCTGATCCTACTCCAGGCCAAAGACCTGAGAGGACGGGACACTACCACCTGTAACTCTTCGGAAGTCAAATATCGTACCCTCAAGTACTTCTCTGCAGCTGCCACCACAACATCTATGTTATATGACTTACGTTCCATCACTGCGGTACAGTTGATAACCATTGCCTTGAACACTAAGAGGGTACCTTACTGAAACATACAGTGCCTTCGGAAAGCATTCAGACCCCTTTTTCCACGTTTTTACGTTACAGCCTTATTCTAAAAGTTATTAAATAAATGCATGTCCTCAGCAATCTACACACATAATGACAAAGCAAAAACAGGTTTTTACATTTAAAAAAAAAAATGTTTTAGCTTTTTCATTATGGGGTATTGTGTGTAGATTGATGAGGATTTTTTAAATGTGGAAAAAGTCAAGGGGTCTGAATACTTTCCGAAGGCACTTTATATCACTCATTGGCCTATCCTTCTATTCTGACACAGATCACAGGGATCCTCTCAGAATCCCTCAACCTTGATCCACCCTCTTCTACCTTCTCCACTGCCTCAGCATACGACATCTTCTGCACTACTCTGGCACCACAGCATGTCGTTTCCAATGGTAGCAAATGAAGTATAGTGGCAGAACATGCAGACAGTGGGCAGAGCCAAGCTCAAGCTAGAGAGATTTGTGTATTTGTCTTAGGGAACACGTGCTGTGAAGTGTGCTTGTGCATTACCTACATTCGCCCTTGCACTCCTTCAAAAAAATAAATAATATATATATATATATAAAAAATGAAGTCCATTCTGTTAGTAACAGATTAGCACATTGATATGGTACTGGTTCTCCCTGTATATAGCTCAATTTCTGTGTATTGTATTGCAACATCAAAATCCCCACTACTAAGTGCTTGTTCAGGCAGTACATCAACTGACTCATTCCCCTCCGCCTCCACATGAGCTGGGACCAAAGTAAATCTTATTTGTCATTTGACATCTGTCTAATCCTTCCATGGGTTTGTAGTACATCATAAAGCAAGTATTGTCTGCTACGTGAGCTAAAGGACTGCAGACTCATCAACATTGCACATGAATCAGAGCAAATAACTGTTCTGTCTGGCTTGACTTCCTCCAACCACTGCAAGGCCAACAGTACGGCCATCAGCTCCGCTGCATATACAGCCAGATGATCTGTAATACATTTCCTTACTGCCACCCCACATTCCTGCACTACAAATGCTGACCCAGTACGTCATGTCCTTGGATCTTTTGAACCATATGTGTAAATGGCCACAAAATCCTGATACACAGTATCCAGACATCTCTTATACAAATCAGATGGATCAACACCCTCCCTATCTTTTTGTAGTCTCTCCAAAACTTCTAGATCAACTACTGGAGGTGGGAGTAGCCATGGTGGATTTACAGGAATAGCTACCGTTGGACTAAACTCCCTTCCGTACAGTCCCATCTCCCTCGCCTGAGTATTACCCACCCACCTTGGGCCAAGAAACACGAGCAATGCACATTAGACCGGTGGAAATTTGTTCTTCTGGAGTCCAAATGTTAGATTTTTGGTTCCAACCTCAACCAAATTTAGATGGTTGGGATGAGTCAGTGAAGGAAAAGCAGCCAAGTGCTCAGCATATGTGGGAACTCCTTCAAGACTGATGGGAAAGCATCCAGGTGAAGCTGGTTGAGAGAATGCCAAGAGTGTGCAAAGCTGTCATCAAGGCAAAGGGTGGCTATTTGAAGAATCTCAAATGTAAAATATATTTTGATTTGTTTAACACTTTTTTGGTTACTACATGATTCCATATGTGTTATGTCATAGTTTTGATGTCTTCACTTTTATTCTACAATGTAAAAAATAGTGCAAATAAAGAAAAACCCTTAAATGAGTAATATTCCAAACCTTTGGCCTCCAGTGTACATGGTCCTCAGTGAGGAACGCCCAGTACCCCACTCCTTCCCCGTCAGACAGCGCATCACATTTAGCACCTTCTTACACTTTCCCACCACTCTCTCAGTGTGTTCTGCCCGGGCAAGCCTAGTGTTAAAGTACACCCCAAGGAACCTGAAGGCTCCCACCCTATCCATGTTTCTCCCATATAACCTCAAGCGTACCTCATCTTCCGCCTTCCTCCTGATAAAGAACACTGTCAGAATTTTCTCTACAGAGAACCTGAATCCCCACATTAATGCCCACCGCTCTACCTCATCAATTGCTTCCTGTACCTTCCTGACTATGTATGGCACATTTCTTCCCCTCTTCCATAAGGCCCCATCATCTGCAAATAAAAACCTCCCAATATCCGGCCGTAGGTTTGGCCGGGATAGGCCGTCATTGTAAATAAGAATTTGTTCTCAACTGACTTGCCTAGTTAAATAAAGGTTCAATTTAAAAAAATTATAATCATGATTGAGAACAACAGAGGACTAATCACGCTCCCCTGCGGTGTACCGTTATCCACTAGGTAGCTGCCTGATATCCTTTATCCATTTGTACATTCTTCCTCCTACGCCCATAATATCAAGCTTGATTAACAACCCCTCCTTCCACATCATATCATACACATTCTTCACATAAAAAAGACAGCTGCAACAGACTCCTTGTTCACGTGAGCCTTCCTGACATCTGCTTCTAAGAGAGTACTGGGTCCATAGTTCCCCTACCCTTCCTGAACCCACTCTAATATGGCGATTCTAGCCCCCTGCTCTCCAGGAAGTGAATTAGCCTCTCTGTAATCATACAGTCTGATGTAGTGATACTAGCCCCCTGCTCTCCAGGAAGTAAGTTAGCCTCTCTGTTATCATACGCTCCATAATCATACATACATGTGATGTTAAAGCTATTGGCCGATAGCTTGTTGGCCTCGTTGGGTCCATCCCTGGCTTCCGGACTAGTACCACTACTGCCTCCTCCCACACTCTGTTCTACAGCCCCAATACATTATCCAGTGCCTCATCACTAAGATGGGCCAACATAACATAGCACACCTCATCTTTCCCAGGTGAAGTTAACCCAGCCTTACCTATTGTCCTTTTCACCTCTGCCATGGTAAATGGTGCATTCAACACATCATTAACATCCTCCCTCCTATCCAGCACTCCAGGATGCTCCTCTCTCGTTCTCTCTCTCCCCCTCTGTCAAATTTTCTGAGCTATGCACTTGGATAAATGCTTTGTCAATCATCTCTGCCTTCTCCTCATCTGTTACTGCCACATCCTTCCCACTCGTCAACACATGATAATCCCACTCCCTTCTAATCATCCCCCACACTTCTCCCCCAGGTGTCACCCTACAATGGTGTTACAGAACCGACGCCAACATGACCTCTTTGCCTGAAGTATAGTTCTCCTCAACAGGGCCTGGGCCTGCTTATACTGAATCAGATGTTGGAAGTTATGTGTCCTTTTCGTTACTCTAAATGCCCTGTTCCTACTCCTCACCATTGCCCCACACTCCTCCGTCCACCATGAGACTGGTTTAGCCACAGTAGCTGCCCCCACTAAAGCTGTTTAGAGTGGAAATTTCAACTGGATGCTTCAGATGTATACATCCAGTGAAACATCTGGCTCCTTGTTCTTTCTGCGCTTCTAACAGCACAGTGAGACAGAGAGCAGCGCCCCTATCACTCTGTTAAAACAGTTAGCCAACTGGGATGCTCTTTCACCCAGAAAGGTTTGATAGCCATCCAATACTTTGATAGGCTAGAATAATATAGTTGTTTTTTCGTTACTTCTATTGTAGGCTCACAAACTGAGGTAAAGTAAATAAATGTACTGTATCTCTATGACATGGATACACAAGGATACATTTCAGCAGGGCATTCCATCTTGGTGTCCCTCCACGTGGACAGAGGACGTGTCTAGTCCCATGCCACTGCTTAGGGTTACATTGTTGCACTGTGTCCAGTCTAGAGTCTACAATCATGATAAAAATTCGATCACTTTATCGCAGGTCAAGGCTGTCTGTACGATCCATGTACCAGCACAAGAGGGCGCTATACAACCTTGTGTCTGCTTGCTTCAGTGCACTAGAATTGACAGCTACTCGTCATGATTTTTTAAAATAAACCTTTATTTTACTAGTCAAATCAGTTAAGAACAAATTCTTAATTACAATGACGGCCTAGGAACAGTGGGTTAACTGCCTTGTTCAGGGGCAGAAATACATAGTTTTTTTTACCTTGTCAGCGCGGGGATTTCATTCCGCAACCTTTTGAAGGATATTACGTATCTTGATTAGACAAGCTTATGAGCAAAGTGAACTATTGTAACTATTGCACATCATAATTTGCACATTTTTCATTCCTGTGTTAATAATGATAATTCTGTAATTTATGTCACCACTATAGTCTATTTATTGTTCTACCTCCTAACCTTACTGCATTTTTGCACTACATTTTGCACTCTGTATATAGATTTTTCTATTGTGTTTTTGACTGTTTGTTTAATGTGTAACTCTGTGTTGTTATTTGTCACACTGCTTTGCTTTGTCTTGGCCAGGTCGCAGTTGCAAATGAGAACTTGTTCTTAACTGACCTACCTGGTTAAATAAAGGTGAAATAAAAATAAAAATAAAAAAAGAGTGTTGCTCACTTGGCCATTATAGCCTATTATCATACAAGATGAGACAAATGCATCTACGGTTTCTTTTTCACTGTTTCACATGACCTCAGCGCTTTATAACACATTAGTTTTAATGTTCATGGCGCAATAATGGAAATCCAACAGAAGTTAAAATAGCTCAACATGAGTCCGGAGACTGCAGGACAAAGCTATGATAGATAGTAGCCCTCTATTCAAAAGTTGTATTTATTTCCACTCCCAGATCTAAATCCCCTGCAGTACGCACAGCTGCGGCGCTAATGTTTTAAAGCCGAGTCAGTGTGGGATTGTGTTTGTGGGATAGCATCCTGCCAAGGGCAGGCGGGCCCAGACGGAGTGGCGCCGCCGCACACCTGGCGAAATTCAGGTTAAGTAGCTTCACATTCCTCGGCGCACAGCTGATTGAAACATTAACAGTAATCCGTGAGCCAGGCTGCATACTCGCTGTGTGTGTGTGTGTGTGTGTGATGGAGAGAGAGAGAGAGAGAGAGAGAGAGAGAGAGAGAGAGAGAGAGAGAGAGAGAGAGAGAGAGAGAGAGAGAGAGAGAGAGAGAGAGAGAGAGAGAGAGAGAGAGAGAGAGAGAGAGAAAAAAATAGCAAAAGTTATAACAACTTTGAAACTGTGAATATGAGAAAATAAAAAATGTTGTATAATATTGGAAATAAATCATGTTCATATAGTCTCTAAACCAAAATCATTTAGAATGTCATGAATATTCATTAACCATTTTTAGGGCTATGCTGAATGCCTTGGTACATTCTTAGAAAAAAAGGTTAACCACACACTCCCCTCGGACCAAAAATGGGGGACAGCCAAATAATCCTTTTAGGTTGTAGATAGCAACTTTTTTTCCTAAGAGTTTAGGTTATTTCAATTAGGAGGCAGCTTTATATTAGAAGTAGGCCTATGGTGGTACACAATGGTAAAGGTATATTATGTAAACCTACAATAGATTTACCTATGTTGAATTCTCTCTTATACATGTTATAATAGTTTGGATAACATTCAAGTGTAATAGCTGTGTAAGTAACTAATAATAACTATATGTTAAGCTCATTGACGTTTTCATGCTCTGTGAAGTAAAAATACATATATTCAATATGGCAGTAAAGGGTCACTTGTCATATAATGCCAATACAAGTATTGTGATCACCTTATAGTGATTGAAGAAAATACTATAGTTGTCATGATTTGGTTACTTAGTAGATCCAAAGACATGCTTCTGTAAATGGATTAGCTAATTGTAATTGTCCATGCCTGCCAAAACAACTTTCTGTCTGGATATCTAACTGCTACAAGTGAATGTCTGACCCTCAGTTCAAACCAAAGTAGTAGGTCTAAAGCTACTGTATCGATGTGTGATGCGAATAAACAGGCAACATTTAAATAATGAAGAAAAGTGAAGGCATTGTTCTCAACTAACATATCTGTTTTAATAAAAACACCAGAAGTACATTGTTATAAAAACAATTTTGGGGATCACATCAGAATCATTGTAATATACAATACAAATATAGCTCAGCAATCTGAGAAATTGACATTTTAAAATATACATATCTCCTACATATACATTGCTCAAAATACAGAAAAGAGAATAAGGAATGACAGATTATTTCACATAAAGTCCAACATGTATCAACATCTAAGAGAGTTCGTTGGGTTTAGGATTCTATGTCTCAACTCGACCAACATGCTTGTCTTCGCGGCGCGCGCCACTCTTCTTGGTGACAGCAGGACACCTGTGGCTGCGTGGGGACAGCTCTCCTGACCAGACACTTCGTATAGTTTCAACTCAGAATGTTTATCTAAGCACATCATGGACTTTCACGTCGATACACTCCTTGATGCAAGACATAAGATGGGACGAAATGTCATCCATGGCTAGCCAACATCGTTCTTCACGTTGCTTCTTCTAATGGATCTATCTGTTGCTTGATCAGCGGCAGAGAATTCTGTCATCAGAGCATCCGTTCTATGAAAAGGAAGAGGGATAATGGTAAGTTTTAACACACAGATAAAAACTTGATTTCAACACATAAAGCAGTGGTGTCCTTTTACACTTGAATATGTCATCCCTGGCAATAATATATTTTCCAGAAATTGCACTGATGGAATTGTTCTGTACACATACCTCCACAGAGATGCTGGCGATTTCTGCATTGAGGGTTGTCAGAGGGGTCCGGGGTGAATCTGCGGCCTGCTGTTTGCCCGGTGCGTCCAGCTCAACCTGTAGGTCCCAGATATAGTCGATGACATGCTGCAGAATCTCCATTTTACTGGCTTTCTTGTTGGCTGGCAGAGTGGGCACCAACTCCTTCAGCTTGTTGTAACAGCTGTTCATGTCCTGCAGAAATACACCCATCTGCTCGTCCAGCAGTGGGATCTTGCACTTGGAGATGGCCATACTCTGTTCAGAGAGACACCGGACCATTTCTTCGGTGTTCTTGAGGGTGCAGGTAGATCCGACAACTTTCATTTTCTCTTGTTTTGACGTCTTGAAGAGTGGAGAGCAAAAATGGTCTCTAAAGGCTATATATATAAAAAAGATAAAGTTCTGGTATCCTCGTGAGAATTCTCAGGCTGTTACTTTGAAGCTAACTTTGACAGTTTGTGGCTCTGAAGTGAACTCAAGCTGCATTTATCTTACCAGGAGGATTCGGGGAGTGACTGAAGCGGGTACATTTTGAAGCGTTGGACCAATGAGAAACTCCCGCCCGCAAAGGGAGGGGCGGGCTTCCAGTCCTCTTGCTACCATTAGAGGCAGGGTGTTTATCAATCTTTACAATCTGCTAAATGATGGTGTTACAAATGGAAACAAATTTTCACGGTGTCCTGTGTGGGAACCCAGCTGTCCTTTGCCCGCGGACTCTGCAGGTGTAGAGACCGCCCGGAGACGTGGGTGGGGAGCTTAGTCATGAAGAATGCTGCAATTACTAGATGAATAGGCTTTTAATTGTAGACCGATTGGAACTAATTCTTACGGTAAATAGCCAGACCTGTCACGACAATATAGGTTTTTATTGGTGATGTCTGTAGCCTACCGAAAAAATGCCAGTCCATTGATAATCTCGATAAAATAGAGTAGCCGACCTAAACATTCTGCGCATGTCAACTCTGCAGAATCCTTTCCTACTCTCAAAAGTTTATATTTGTTTATGTATAAGTATTATATTTTAATAAACTGAAACGTGCATAATATCACATTGTATTATAAACTACATTCATCATTCTGCGTATGACCATTCAACAAAGCCTATCCAAATTAATGTTTTAATTGCATCAATTAATTTGGCAGTGATTTAGCAGCTATAGATTTTGCATTATGGTATGCAAATCATGATTTGAAGTATAGGATAAAAACTTAAAATGTATTTAAAATTACATTTAATTAGTAGAACAATCTCATATGGATTCACCTATTCACCTTCATCCTATGCATTAAATATCTTTCAAATAACAAATCGCATAGTTTACACATTAAGCTCTAAATCTTCCAATGAATAGTTTCACAGATTCGTTCACATATTCCCACTGTGCGCTGGGCAGTGTGTGAGTGCGCGCATAGCATTGCTCTGCTTTGAATCTTCCCCAGATAGTCCAAACAAGCCAGCGCAGACTGCCAGGCGCCAGTGCCGTGACGTCATCCATTCATGCAGTCCCTGACTGCTGTCAGCCTGGCGCCGGGCGGGCGGTGTCCATGGAGACCTCAAACAACGGGCTCACACTCCCCCATTCACCTGCACAGCACAAACCCTGAGAACAAACTATCTGCCCAAGATCATTATTCATTTATCACGTTAAACCACTCAGTGAAGAGATTACTGCCCCACACACCTGCAAACTACCATTGTCACTAGCTTGCTCACTCAAGTTCCAAAGGCTAGTGAAAGAAAAAAGACAGAGGGCTTTGAATGTATACTGACAGTTCTTGAATTCCTTAGGTACTCCCTTCTTTTTTTTTTCATAAGAAAATTCCTCAAGTAAAACATAACCATGCTTACATTGTATATTTTACACTGATATAAAATAAGTTACAATGTTGCAATTTCAGTGCCTGTCTGTCTGGCTGTAGTCCACCAGAATTAGGGGTCTGCATACTTTTCATTAGTTTTTCTTTTTGCTTAATAAATAGATTAAATAAATGTTACAACTTGTATAATTGTGCTGAGTTTGCAACAAACTTGCAATTCATTTGGAGACAGAGAACCAAACAAGAGAAGCCATGAAAACACAAAGTGAAAATGGAGAATAATGTAATTGTTAGCATCTGGAATTCCCCCCCAAAATATATGCGGTTTGAACGAGTAATTCAGTACGTCTATGTGAAATACTCAAATAATGCACTCAGAAAATATGGCATGTGGAACTTTCATTTCTGATCAAAGCATGTATCCTAATAAAGTGCATGGAATTGATTATGCAAGTGTAATTAAATCAGCCTTTCTTTCCTGGACAATTAACCCTCTCAAAAAAAAAAATCCCATGCATTTGCTTCAACTCACTTAGCAAAACTGATCTTCTTCTCCAGCATCCAGAGGGAGTTGTGCCTGTGTGAGGAGAGTGACATCTTCTTTCGCAGGTCATGTTGGGGATGGGGAGAGCCAGTGGCCTGAAACAATGGGAGTGCAGAGCAAGTATTGTGGGAGAAAATCTTGTCTGGAGCCAGTGAGTCTGGAGCACCCCTCTGCTCTCTCATCCAGCTTTTGTTCAGCTGCAGAAGCTATCAGCACTTCCTACTGACACCAACAATAACCCCACACAGCTGGGCTCTTTTAATTCTGTTCTGTTTACTGCAACTGAGTTGTTGTGACAGTGACACACACTGGTTTGGAAGCAGTTGGTTGTTGGTTGGTTGTTGATTGAATGACATGAACTGTCATTCAATTATTCTCTCAACCTCTTCAACTCATGTTTTCCTTTTCTTTTCTTTTTAAGAAATTAATTTGGTAAAAAAAAAAGTAATAATTTGATCTTATCCCAGCACGGCTGCAGACTGTGGACAGGAAACAGAGAGTGAGAAGCTGGACAACGGGTTGACGATAAGGAGGAAGGAAGGACATTCCAGGAATGTTTTGCCTGTTGCCATCTTCTCCCACCACATCAGTTTTTGTTGGCCCTATCTCTACATTACATTGTATTACTTTCACTGGAATGAAAGCTTTTTGCACAGTTTTCCACAGAATGCTGAAAGGAGTGTTTTTTCTGCTTTAATTTACTGTAGTCTAGTGATTCCTTGCTGGTGGAGGAATCTAGGAAGAGGTTTATTCTGTTACATAGACTCCTTATGAACAGAGTAGCAGCAGCGTATGTGAAGAGTGTGAAAGTGTGTGTGTGTGTGTGTATTGGGCATCAATGTGTGTGTGTGTGTGTGTATGTGTGTGTTGAAGTGTCAGTGTAGTATTTGTGAGTGTGTGGGTAGAGTCCTGTGAGTGTGTGGGTAAAGTCCAGTGAGTATGTGGGTAGAGTCCTGTGATTGTGTGGGTAGAGTCCAGTTAGTGTGTGGGTAGAGTCCTGTGATTGTGTGGGTAGAGTCCTGTGATTGTGTGGGTAAAGTCCAGTGAGTGTGTGGGTAGAGTCCTGTGATTGTGTGGGTAGAGTCCTGTGATTGTGTGGGTAAAGTCCAGTGAGTGTGTGGGTAGAGTCCAGTTAGTGTGTGGGTAGAGTCCAGTTAGTGTGTGGGTAGAGTCCAGTGAGTGTGTCGGTAGAGTCCAGTGAGTGTGTGGGTAGAGTCCAGGGAGTGTGTGGGTAGAGTCCTGTGAGTGTGTGGGTAGAGTCCAGTGAGTGTGTGGGTAGAGTCCTGTGAGTGTGTGGGTAAAGTCCAGTGAGTGTGTGGGTAGAGTCCAGTGATTGTGTGGGTAGAGTCCAGTTAGTGTGTGGGTAGAGTCCAGTGAGTGTGTCGGTAGAGTCCAGTGAGTGTGTGGGTAGAGTCCAGGAAGTGTGTGGGTAGAGTCCAGTGAGTGTGTGGGTAGAGTCCAGGGAGTGTGTGGGTAGAGTCCAGGAAGTGTGTGGGTAGAGTCCAGTGAGTGTGTGGGTAGAGTCCAGGGAGTGTGTGGGTAGAGTCCAGGGAGTGTGCATATAGCCGGTGCAATAAATTGTATATTAGACTGGCCTTGGTGGGAGATAATTTCTTCCTCATGCTGTCTCATGCTTCTAAACATATCTGCATATAATTTTTGTGGGCGTCTGTCTCTCTAGCCCTCCATAATATTTGTTGGTCAAAGTTCAACCCAAGCTGAGACGTTACCACAGTTTAACTTCTCTGTATATAGTATATCTGTCACACCCTGATCTGTTTCACCTGTCCTTGTGATTGTCTCCACCCCCCTCCAGGTGTCGCCCATCTTCCCCATTACCCCAGTGTATTTATACCTGTGTTCTCTGTCTGCTAGTTGCCAGTTCGGCTTGTCTTGCCAAGTCAACCAGCATGTTTTTCCGTGCTCCAGGTTTTCCTAGTCTGTTTTTTCTAGTCCTCCCGGTTCTGACCTTTTGCCTTCCCTGACCTCGAGCCTGCCTGCCGCCCTGTACCTTTTGGACTATGACCTGGTTTATGATCTTCTGCCTGTCCAGGACCTGTCTCTTGCCTGCCCCTTGTTTTATAATACATTTCAGAGACGCAAACTATCTGCCTTCTGTGTCTGCATCTGGGTCTCGCCCTGTGTCGTTATAATATCAACATTCCAGTCAACTCATCAGCCCGTGACGGAGCAGTAGGCATAAGGATGCATTTTTATAGGCATGTCCCATTTAGCTAAAGGATACATTGTGTTTTCCATGTTCTCACCATTCCTGCTTGACTGATAATATTTATTTTATTTATTTCACCTTTATTTAACCAGGTAGGTCAGTTGAGAACAAGTTCTCATTTGCAACTGCGACCTGGCCAAGACAAAGCAAAGCAGTGCGACAAAAAAACAACAACACAGAGTTACACATTAAACAAACAGTCAAAAACACAATAGAAAATCTATAAACAGAGTGCAAAATGTAGTGCAAAAATGCAGTAAGGTTGGGAGGTAGGACAATAAATAGACTATAGAGTAGAAATAAATTACAGAATTATCATCATTAACACAGGAATGAAGGATGTGCAAATTATGATGTGCAAATAGAGATACTGGAGTGCAAGATTAGTGAAAAATAAACGAAAATAAATATGGGGATGAGGTAGTAGAGTGGGCTATTTACAGAAGGGCTATATACAGGTGCAGTGATCGATAAGCAGCTTTGACAGCTGATGCTTAAAGTAATTGAGGGAGATAGGAACCTCCAGCTTCAATGATTTTTGCAATTCGTTCCAGTCATTGGCAGCAGCGAACTGGAAGGAATGGCGGCCAAAGGAGGTGTTGGCTTTGGGGGTGACCAGTGAGATATACCTGCTGGAGCGCATGCTACGGGTGGGTGTTGCTATGGTGACCAGTGAGCTGAGATAGGGCGGGGATTTACCTAATAAAGACTTATAGATGACCTGGAGCCAGTGGGTTTGGCGACGAATATATAGTGAAGGCCAGCCAACGAGAGCATACAGGTCGCAGTGGTGGGTAGTGTAAGGGGCTTTGGTGACAAAACGGATGGCACTATGATAGACTACATCCAATTTGCTAAGTAGAGTGTTGGAGGCTAGTTTGTAAATGACATCGCCGAAATCAAGGATCGGTAGGATAGTCAGTTTTACAAGGGCATGTTTGGCAGCATGAGTGAAGGAGGCTCTGTTGCGAAATAGGAAGCCAATTCTGGATTTAATTTTGGATTGGAGATGGTTGATGTGAGTCTGGAAGTTGAGTTTATAGTCTAACCAGATGCCTAGGTATTTGTAGGTGTCCACGTATTCTAATTCGGATCCGTCGAGAGTAGTGATGATAGTCCGGTGGGCGGGTGCTGGCATTGTTCGATAGAAAAGCATGCACTTAGTTTTACTAGCGTTTAAGAGCAGTTGTAGGCCACGGAAGGAGTGTTGTATGGCATTGAAGCTTGATTGAAGGTTAGTAAACACAGTATCCAAAGAGGGGCCAGATGTATACAGAATGGTGTCATCTGCGTAGAGATGGATCAGAGAGTCACCAGCAGCGAGAGCGACATCGTTGATGTATATAGAGAAAAGGGTTGGCCCAAGAATTGAACCCTGTGGCACCCCCATAGAGACTGCCAGAGGATCGGACAATAGGCCCTCCGATTTGACACACTGAACTCTGTCTGCAAAGTAGTTAGAGAACCAAGCAAGGCAGTCACTTGAGAAACCAAGGCTGTTGAGTCTGCCAATAAGAATGCGGTGATTGACAGAGTCGAAGGCCTTGGCCAGGTCGATGAAAACGGCTGCACAGTACTGTCTTTTATCGATGGCGGTTATGATATCGTTCAGTACCTTGAGCGTAGCTGAGGTGCACCCATGACCAGCTCGGAAACCAGATTGCATAGCAGAGAAGGTACGGTGGGATTCGAAGTGGTCAGTTATCTGTTTGTTAACTTGGCTTTCGAAAACTTTAGAAAGGCAGGGCAGGATGGATATTGGTCTATAACAGTTTGGGTCTAGAGTGTCTCCTCCTTTGAAGAGGGGGATGACCGCGGCAGCTTTCCAATCTCTAGGGATCTCAGACGATACGAAAGAGAGGTTGAACAAGCTAGTGATAGGTGTTGCAACAATTTTGGCTGATAATTTCAGAAAGAGAGGGTCCAGATTATCTAGCCCAGCAGATTTGTAGGGGTCCAGACTTAGCAGCTCTTTCAGAACATCAGCTGTCAGGATTTGGGTGAAGGAGAAGCGGGGGGGGGGCTTGGGCAAGTAGCTGCCGGGGGTGCAGAGCTGTTGACCGGGGTAGGGGTAGCCAGATGGAAAGCATGGCCAGCCGTAGCAAAATGCTTATTGAAATTTTCAATAATCGTGGATTTATCAGTGGTAACAGTGTTTCCGAGCCTCAGTGCAGTGGGCAACTGGGAGGAGGTGCTCTTATTCTCCATGGACTTTACAGTGTCCCAGAACTTTTTGGAGTTAGTACTGCAGGAAGCAAATTTCTGTTTGAAAAAGCTGGCCTTTGCTTTTCTAACTGACTGGGTGTACTTGTTCCTGACTTCCCTGAATAGCTGCATATCGCGGGGGCTATTCGATGCTAATGCAGTGCGCCACAGGATGTTTTTGTGTTGGTCTAGTGCAGTCAAGTCTGGGGTGAACCAAGGGCTATATCTATTCTTAGTTCTACGTTTTTTGAAAGGGGCATGCTTATTTAGGATGGTGAGGAAAGCACTTTTAAAGAACAACCAGGCGTCCTCTACTGACGGGATGAGGTCAATATCCTTCCAGGATACCTGGGCCAGATCGAATAGAAAGGCCTGCTCGCAAAA
Source organism: Thymallus thymallus (assembly GCA_023634145.1). Taxonomy (NCBI): domain Eukaryota; kingdom Metazoa; phylum Chordata; class Actinopteri; order Salmoniformes; family Salmonidae; genus Thymallus; species Thymallus thymallus. Next base: position 33,397,044 of record CM042399.1, read on the forward strand.
GTGTTTTAGGGAGCGTTTGACAGTGATAAGGGGTGGTCGTTTGGCCGCTGACCCATTGCGAACACAGGCGATGAGGCAGTGATCGCTGAGATCCTGGTTGAAAACAGAGGAGGTGTATTTGGAGGGCAAGTTAGTCAGGATGATATCAATAATGGTACCCATGTTTACGGATTTTGGGATGTACCTGGTAGGTTCCTTGATAATTTGTGTGAGATTGAGGGCATCTATCTTAGATTGAAGGACAGCCGGGGTGTTAAGCATATCCCAGTTTAAATCACCTAACAGTACAAACTCTGAAGATAGATGGGGGGCAATCAATTCACATATGGAGTCCAGGGCACAGCTGGGGGCTGAGGGGGGTCTGTAACAGGCGGCAACAGTGAGAGACTTATTTCTGGATAGGTGGATTTTTAAAAGTAGAAGCTCAAACTGTTTGGGCACTGACCTGGACAGTATGACAGAACTCTGCAGGTTATCTCTGCAGTAGATTGCAACTCCACCTCCTTTGGCAGTTCTATCTTGACGGGAAATGTTGTAGTTGGGGATGGAAATTTCCGAATTTTTGGTGGCCTTCCTAAGCCAGGATTCAGACACAGCTAGGACATCCGGGTTGGCGGAGTGTGCTAATGCTGTGAATAAATCAAACTTAGGGAGGAGGCTTCTAATGTTAACATGCATGAAACCAAGGCTTTTACGGTTACAGAAATCAACAAATGAGAGCGCCTGGGGAATAGGTGTAGTACTGGGGGTTACAGGACCTGGGTTTACCTCAACATCACCAGAGGAACAGAGGAGTAATAGAATTAGTATTCGACTAAGGACTTTAAGAACTGGACGTCTAGTACGTTGGGTACATAGAATAAAAGGAGCAGATTTCTGGGCGTGGTGGAATAGGTTGAGGGCATAATGTAAAGACAAGGGTATAATAGGATGTGAATTCAGTGGAGGTAAACCTAGGCGTTGGGTAATAAAGAGAGAGGTTGCATCTCTGGAGACACCAGTTAAGCCAGGTAAGGTCTCCGCATGTGTGGGGGGAGGGGCAAAAAAGCTATCAGAGGCCAGTTGAGCAGGACTGGGGGCTCTACAATGAAATAAAACAATAATAGCTAACCTAAACAACAACAGACAAGGCATATTGAAATAAGAAAGGGGCAGAACATAAAATAAATAAAATGACAGTTAATTAAGAGGGCTAAGACAACGACGGGTAAAGGCGATGAATGGACAAAGAGGGTCAGTTAGAAAGAAGTGATGTACTACACACAGGACCTGAGGCCTGATAGTTAAACAGAAATAAATACCATAAAACCAAACAGTCCTGCAGGCATCAGCTGTGGAGCTGAACAAGCGTAGGATCCGATGAAAAAGTAAAGTGGTGAGCCGGGGAAATCAGTTCAATGGCACGGCGTTCAGAGTGTTAGCAGGCCGGGCTAGCAGGCCGGAGCTAGCAGATGAATCTTCGGCGGCGTCGCAGAGGAGAACCCTGTTGAGACCACGTCGGACAATTACGTCGGCAGACCAGTCACGGTGGCTCGGTGGGGCTCCGTGTCGACAGTAGAAAGGTCCAGGTAGGTTGATAAAGGTACTGGAGCCCGGGAGAGTAGCTAGCACACGTCGGCTGTCCGGGAGATGAGCCTAGCTCACGCTAGCATTGGAAGCATGTACACAATGGAGCTTAGCTGTAAACGTTGGTCAGTCGAATGCAGCTAGCTAGCTGTGATGATCCGGTGTGGTGGTCCGGTACTTTCAGTGGAAATCCGGAAAGTGGAAGGGAACGCAGTCCGATAAGCGCTGGGTTGGTAGCGCGCTGAGCAGACTGGCCAATATTGTCCGAACTGAAAGCTGGCTGATCAGCCAGAGCGGAGGTGAAGACCGGTAGCAGTGGTTAGCGATGGAAGGTTAGCAAGCTAGCTAGCAGGCTAACTTTTGACTGCGGTTCGGTTAAATAGTGGAAAAACACGGATATTTGACCCGATATTTGACCCGTTTCACGTTAGGTAGGTGGCTTGCAGGAGGGGTAAATCGGGAACAAATAAAAATGTATGGAAAGACAAATTACAAACTATTTACACGAGACGAGACGGGACAAAACAAAATACACGTCTGCACTGTTACTGTCTGCACTGTTACGCCATCTTGGAATCAAGATAACCATTCCTGCATGACTGATAATATCACCATTCCTGCTGGACTTATAACATCACCTGTGAGCAGGTGTGCTGTGCGTTCCGAGGGGGTGGGGCCATGGCCTAACATAGGCCCTGGGAAAATGACCTTAGTGTTACTCTCTTCGGTTTCAGCATATTACTCTGACATTTGGCCCATATGGCAATTTCTTTTTCATATAGCCCATGTAATTTTGGATGGGGTGTGTCACTGGAGCTCAAGGTAACGGAAGGGAAGCGAAGAGAAGAGAAGGGAGGGCGGGGCTGTGTCGTCCCGGGAGGTCTATGTTCCCCAGGACAAGCTGAGATGGACACCAATCATTGACCTCTGGTGTCAGAAACTAATTGTCATGGTAATTTAGGTCAGGGTCAGCAGATTATAAGGGCTTTAAAGATCTCAAATAGGCAGAATTTACTTAGGGGCTCTCTTTTCTTTCTCATGGAGAAAAATAGATTTTAAACCCTGCAAGTATAGGACAGGATATGAACCTACATATGTAGGATCTTAATTTGATCACCCTGTTGCAGGAGAACTTTCCTTAAAACATGTAGTATATTTGAGGTTTTAAAAGGCTTCTGAAGTTTGTAATTTCCACTTTAATATTTCAAACTGGTTTTTCCCTTACAAAAAGGATCAACCGCTACAAAACTCTTCATTAATTAAAATCCACATAATAATTCACATTTCCTTTTGCTGCAGGATTATTTTCCTGCTGTATCAAACTTTCTCAAATTAAGACCCTACATCTGTAACACGGAGTGGAATGTTAGCAATACAAGTTGTGGATTTCAGGCTAATGCAATTGCCAGCTCGTAGCTGATAGGTTTCCACTGAGGATCACCATGCAGGCAGATTGCAGCCCTCTGACAGGCAGCTAATGAGCATCCTCCTGTGGCTGTGCTCTGACCTTTGACCCCTGCCACCAATCTCACTGACGCCTCACCCCCACCGCCTGAGAGCTGCTTGTTGCAGGACCCAGATATTGGAGGGAGGGGGTTGTATTATGCTTAGGTATGTGAAAGTATGCAGCCCCATCTTTGACCCGCACCCAATGTAGGCTACTGTTGCTTGTCCCAGCATTTGAATGAGGCTGCCTCTCCCTGGCTTTCCTGACAATACTATGACACTCACTCCGGCATATGGGGGGGGGGATCATACAAAAACCATTGTCCTTTAACAGTGTCCACTGGTCTTCCCAGGGCATCCCTGCTCTCCCCATGGTGCTCCCTTTCTCCCGATGATGCTTGATTCCACAGGGCTGCCCCTCTCTCCCAGACTCGAGGCTTTGGTTGGGGCAGTGGCAACAGCTTGTCTGGCTATTGAGGGCCCTGAGCACCGGGCTCCTACAACCAGCCTGGTTCCCACACATAATAGCTTCTAATTAGCTCGCCATCTGCTAGTGACAGTGCACCAATGGCACGCAAAGATCTATTGAGAGCATAGACATTGTGCGGTGGGATCCTTTCCACTCCAATGGTGAATGCTTGGAGAAGCCCAGGATCTGGGGGCCATACACAGTCAGGGCCTTTTCTAAGGGGGGGTCGACACAATAGGAGACACTGTAATAGCTTGTAGCAAATCTAATAATGCCTGGAGCCTTTATAGTGCTCAGCACAACACTGCCCAAGCCAACCCCCTGCTACTCCTCTCTGACCTCCTCCTCCATCACCCCAGCATGGGCTAAAGCACTGACTCTTCCTTCAGTCAGTGTATACCACATTATATGCAGTGGAATGTGTCAGACAGACCTGCCCTTTGACCCCATCTGTATGTTGATAAGTTGTAACCAGTTCCTCCATTGCAGCGAATGGATCAGATGGCACTTCAAACCCATTCAAACCCATTGGTAATATTGTGCTAAAGAGCAACTGGTGGATAAGGGGTTTGAATCAACAGGTCTAACCCTGTATGTGGGAGTCTTCTTACGAGCAGGTAGCTGTCAGTGTGGAGATGGTCCTCTGTGGCTTAGTTGGTAGAGCATGGCACTTGCAACAACAGGGTTGTAGGCATTGATTCCCGCTCAGTCCACCCATACAAAAAATGTATGCACGCATGACTGTAAGTCACTTTGGATAAAAGTGTCTGCTAAATGGCTTATATTATTATCAGTGGCGACCCGTCATTCAGGGCAGGTGGGAAAGAGCCCCCCAGTGCCCCCCTGTTTTGTATGTTATTTTGGCATTAATTGCAAACAATGCACAAAATAAATCAAATCTTTGAGTTAGTAAAGCTGCAGACAAACATGGTCTCTTTTTTGCTTTCTTGAGTAAGGCAGCTTCAAAATGCAGGTGTTTCAACCTAGCTCAGTGCTTTCTGTTGTGGTGGGGCAGCCAGCAGAAAATACGGAGCGTAGGTGTTGGTAATGTTCTCTATTTGCGCCGTGATTGGCTCAGTTTTCTGTCACTCATGGGGACACTACTTCACCGCCAAGTCTAAGGGTAGAGCTCGAAAAGTCAAGCCCCTTGGGTGCTGCCATAGAGTTACATTAGAAGTGCCCATCCTCGAAGGCTCAAGGTCATTGGCCACAGGTAGAATTAAGTCAAATATGAAGATAAATAATTAAGAGAAATTACTGATAAAACGTATCGGTGCTCATCGGCCATTGGACAAAAACATTACACAACAAGTTGGAAATCGCAAATTCAACAATGAGTGGTTTGGCTAACTGCAAGCATTGCAAAGCAATCACTAGCCTGCTATTCAGTGAAGTTGGCCTCACCCTAATAATTCGGTCTATTTTCTCCTCTTAATTTTGCTTACTGTTCTGAACTGGTGGTGCACATGTAACCTATAACCTGTTTTAGAGAAATTTAATCATAGAATATTGTAAGAGCTTTCATTGTCTGCTTATATGCCCCCTTTATTTATCCTACTGCTCTGACTTGGTGCTCGAAGGGAGAACACTGTAAGAACGGCCCATGTTCTGAATTCTGTCACTGTACATTTCAAAAGTGCTAAACAAATTGTTTACGTTATATTGACTGCGTCCGTCCTAGGTCGCTCATTAATTACGGATTGCCTCTTATTCGCTTGGCGTCCCCTTATGGCATAGTTTATACTTCTCAATTGCCATTATAAACCACATTTCAGCCATATCAGCTATGACTTTTTAAAAGGCATTAAATCAGGCGGAATGAACTGTTTCGCTGCCAGATAAGGCTCCGCTGATGTGTAGCAGTGGTAAGATGTAGCAGTGGTAAGATGTAGCAGTGGTAAGATGTTGGGACTGCTGTTGGGACTCTGCTGTTGGGACTCTGCTGTTGGGACTCTGCTGTTGGGACTCTGCTGTATTTAGGCTCTAACAGTTTTGGGCATCTTTTGCACCGTTTGTTATAGTGCAATTAATGTATTGTTTAGTGTTGTGTTGTGTTGTGGCTTTACTGGCATGCATCCCACTTGTTTTGTTTTGTTTGCCCCACCAAGATTTACATGTTAAAATCGCCACTGATTATCATATATTAGATGTGTGGGGGTGTTGGAAAGGGGTACCTCTCCATTGATGCTTGCAGTCCATTATTCAGCCCTACTGCTGAAAATGCTAATTCCTACCACCATTGGGTTGAAAAATGAGGTAAAGAATAGAATCCTTTTCATCCACCGCTCCTTTGAAATGGAAGCATCCCTTTCAATATCCACAGATGTGAAGTGGGAGAGGAGAGGTTTTAAAATCCGTTTTGACAATCACATAGAGCTCAGAGAGAGATTAGCTAGAAATATGCACAAAAGCTTCTCAAGAAGCTTCAACTCTTTCTTCTTTTTATTAGGTAAGAAGAAGAAAAACTCAAACCAAGTTCAGCTTGAAATAAAAAATGGCTTCCTAAAAGTGACCCCTCGTCAGGCAATGTGACAACAGATTTGTCTGTGCTAAGTGACTCTGGAGAAATGTTAACTAATTTACAGTGAGCCAATGACCCTGGTCTAACAAGCCCCCTCTTTAACAACTGTTTCTGCAAACACCTCCAGATGAGCTCAACAATGTGGCTGTGTCTTGCTGCTCAAAGTCCCCGGGCGGCGCAGGGGGGTCCCTTTAGAGGGACCAGCTGTTCACAGCTGGCCAACGGCACCACAGCGCTCCATCCTCAACCACCCTGAGATTAACAGCCAGTCAGCAGCTGTCATTCAGAGACAGGGAGGAGGAGATGGAGAGAGAGAGAGAGAGAGAGGGAGAGAGAGAGAGTAGAGGAAAGGCTGTGCAGAACCAGGGACAGAGCTGCATTTCCTGACAAAATGTAAAAAATATAAAACTATCAGAGAGAGTCACTTCCCCAAATTCGAACAAGTAGTCCGGGGCTTTGAGGACCTCTCTGAAATAGAAAGGCTGCCAATCCTTTTGGGGTAGACATGGACAGCTGTTCGCTGGCAGCATGCTATGGTGCTGCCTGCCACAAGTTGAGGGACAGTGCCTGACATATTTAATTGAGAGAGAGAGAGAGAGAGAGCGCTCTTCCTCTCCTCTCCTCTCATCACATAAACACTAAGTCCTCCTCTGCCCATCTGGACAGCACCAATAAGCTATAACTGTCTAGATTCTGTTCCCAACACAATTGTATTTTGATGTTCAGATGAGAGGTACCTGGGAAACTTTTGAACAAACACACTTAAAACTCAACAGTTGATCATCTCACTCACACACTGAGCAAACAACATTTATCCAGGCCAAACTACAAAGCTTACCATCTTACACATCATCCATTTACGCAGCTGGGCATGCACAGAGCACTATGTACACCACCAGGGATGGGAACCAATGGTCCATTACCAGGTTATGAAGGAGATGACCGCAAGTGTTTAGTTAGGCCGTAGAACAGGTGTGTCAAGGTTCTAGCCACAAAAAAGCCTTCCCCCTTGAGAAAAGACTCTTAACAATCAATTTGCTGCAGGCTGATGGGTAGTCAGTTGTCCCTCTGTGTACTGTGGTCTCTCTGTGTACTGTGGTCTCTCTGTGTACTGTGGTCTCTCTGTATACTGTGGTCCCTCTGTGTACTGTGGTCTCTCTGTGTACTGTGGTCTCTCTGTGTACTGTGGTCTCTCTGTGTACTATGGTCCCTCTGTGTTCTGTGGTCTCTCTGTGTACTGTGGTCTCTCTGTGTACTGTGGTCCCTCTGTGTACTGTGGTCTCTCTGTGTACTATGGTCCCTCTGTGTACTGTGGTCTCTCTGAGTACTGTGGTCTCTCTGTGTACTGTGGTCCCTCTGTGTACTGTGGTCCCTCTGTGTACTGTGGTCTCTCTCTGTGTACTGTGGTCTCTCTGTGTACTGTGGTCTCTCTGTGTACTGTGGTCCTTCTGTGTACTGTGGTCCCTCTGTGTACTGTGGTCTCTCTCTGTGTACTGTGGTCTCTCTGTGTACTGTGGTCTCTCTGTGTACTGTGGTCCCTCTGTGTACTGTGGTCTCTCTGTGTACTGTAGTCTCTCTGTGTACTGTGGTCTCCCTGTGTACTGTGGTCTCTCTGTGTACTGTGGTCTCTCTGTGTACTGTGGTCTTTCTGTGTACTGTGGTCGCAGGTGCTCTGGCAGCCATACAGATCACACTCTATGATCTAGCATTCACTCTGACCTTCCTGTTGCCGGGAACAGCCTCTCTTTCACACACACACACACACACACACACACACACACACACACACACACACACACACACACACACACACACACACACACACACACACACACACACACACACACACACACACACACACACACACACACACACACACAGAGATAAACACAAACACGCACACACAGACAAACACAAACACACACGCACACAGACAAACACAAACACGCACACACACAGACAAACACAAACACACACACGCACACAGACAAACACAAACACACACACGCACAAAGACAAACACACACACGCACACACACACAGACAAACACACACATGCACACAGACAAACACAAACACGCACGCACGCACACGCACACAGACAAACACAAACACACACACACACGCACACAGACAAACACGCACACACACATTCCTCCTAACAAACGGACTGAAGCCAGCCGCAGGTACACTGGGGTCCCAGGATGTGGTGAGGCTTCAGGTGTGAGACAATAGACCCACATTGGGCCTGTTTGTTATTCAGTGTCACTGCTGTTGTTTTGTTTTTTTATGTGTCTTTTTGGAAATATTTTGTTTAACATGACCTGGCTATGCAGAGTTAAAACTGCCACCACACAAAAACAAAGCTGAAACCCTCTAATAATGAGGCCATGGGAAAACGCTGTGCTTTTGTAGGCTGGTGCAGGGCCACCTGTCCAGCTGCTGTATGGGCTGCTTTGTGAGGTGACTGGACCACAACAATGTGCACAAAGCCCCACCCTCCATACAAACCCTGAGAACAGAGTACAGGTGTTCAGTCCTGGCCAGCCGCCTGCATCATGAGTACACAGCACAGAGAGAGAGGTATGGAGGAAGGGAGGTACAGAGAGGTAGAGAGAGGTAAAGGGATGTAGAGAGAGGCGGAGAGAGGCGGAGAGAGGCAGAGAGAGGCGGAGAGAGGCGGAGAGAGGCAGAGAGAGGCGGAGAGAGGCGGAGAGAGGCGGAGAGAGGCGGAGAGAGGCGGAGAGAGGCGGAGAGAGGCGGAGAGAGGCAGAGAGAGGCAGAGAGAGGCGGAGAGAGGCGGAGAGAGGCGGAGAGAGGCGGAGAGAGGCAGAGAGAGGTAAAGGGATGTAGAGAGAGGCAGAGAGAGGCGGAGAGAGGCAGAGAGAGGCAGAGAGAGGCAGAGAGAGGCGGAGAGAGGCGGAGAGAGGCAGAGAGAGGCAGAGAGAGGCAGAGAGAGGCAGAGAGAGGCGGAGAGAGGCGGAGAGAGGCAGAGAGAGGCGGAGAGAGGCAGAGAGAGGCAGAGAGAGGCAGAGAGAGGCGGAGAGAGGCGGAGAGAGGCAGAGAGAGGCGGAGAGAGGCGGAGAGAGAGAGCAGGGCCAGTGAGAGAGATACAGACCATAGAAGGCAGGTGAGGAACAGAGAGCTAGAAAGAATGTTGATAAAAGAGTGACCATTCAATAACACTCATGGCAATTGAACAGCAGCGCCATTCCATTCTTGCAAGTGCCATGTGTACTGCCGCTGCACATCCAAACACACCTATGATGATTGGGCAAATTCAAGCCTGATGGTCAATACCAAAGCTGGGTGTTTTAGGACCAGGACACACAGTATCCAATGGCAACAAGAAAAGAGCCATCTGTCCCAGTGTGTTCCCGCTCAGAGTTCCAATGTGCCCCCCCAACCCCCCCCCCCCCGCGTTCTCATAATAAAGACATTACTACCCTATGCTCTGTGTATATCCTGCTACACCCCAGCCCCCCTCTCTGAGCTAGAACCCCCTGTGTCATATAGAAAGTATTCATTTGGCATTCCTTTGTGAGAAAATATGCCTTATTTTTGGGCTCTATATAGAAGAGTAGGACTTAGGGATGGGAGGGGATTAAAACAGGACATATAGCCCAGAGGGAGGTACGGAGAGGAGGGTAGCGGGGGAGACAAACAACAATTCCTGCATGTGCCCTATTGAAGTACTTCTCCCGCCTTTTTTTGCCCTGGGAAAATCAAACAGGTGTTTTTTTTGCCCTGGGAAAATCAAAAAGGTGGTTTTTTTGCCCTTGGAAAATCAAACAGGTGTTTTTTTTGCCCTGGGAAAATCAAACAGGTGTTTCTTTTGCCCTTGGAAAATCAAACAGGTGGTTTGTGCCTGGCTGTCAAGCTGCTGTGGCCAGCGGTGGGCTGGCCCAAAGGCTGCGGGGACTATCAAAAGCACTTCAGCCCAGCTGTAGCCCCACAAAGAGTGAAAGAGGAATGGCTTAATTATCATGTGAATTCTGGGAACTATGAGCAGAGAGAGAGAGAACATATCACTCTTAGATCCCCCCCCCCCACCAAACCACCCCCTGCCCCATAGTGACACTGTGTTGCTGCCCATATGCCTCAGCTCCCTCTCTGTCTGGGCTGCTGGGGAGGAGGGATCATGGACCCTTCCATAGAGAAGCCGTGGCCTTCTTTACGTCCCAAGTCCCAGTGTCTTAGCAACTGCTCCACATTCCTCCGACAGAGGCCAGGATGACCACACAGAGAGGAGAGTGGATGATCAGCGATCACCACATCCTCCTGGTGGGGTACAGCCCACTGCCTGGTTAACGTGGCCCACCAGCCCCTCTACAGCACCTCTCATCTGTCATGTGGTTGTTTTGGCTGTTTTATTTGTTCGATTTTTTTCCTTTTTGGAAGTAAGCACTCTTGCAAAACCTTAACCCTATAACTTATACAGTATACCTTTCCAAATTACATAACTTTTAGCTGGATGTTAAACAATATATTTGTGTGATAAATATACTGTATGTATATGGCACAGTGACTGACTGATCCCAGCTAATAGAAAACTCTTTACAGTAATTTCAAATCTTAACTGCCAGCCAGCTGCAAAGGGAAGAGGTCAGGTATTTCTATTCCTCCCCCTAAAGCAGCTCCACTGGTTTGAGGTGACATAATATTACACACACTAATAATAAACCAAGCTGCATTCCCTCATATGGCGAACACACACATACACACCAGCTGCTCTCAAGAACCGACAGCCTGTAAACCTTGTTCCACACTAGCAGAAATTGTAGCCCAATTACCCCCCCCCCCCCCCCCAATTAACCAGTGGTTTCTTCTATTTGTCTAGAGCAAGACAAGGCTTGGCACAGATTCAACCCACTTATCACTCTACGATGAGTTTTTTTCAGCTTATGGAAAGACTAGACATTTGACTGCATGCATGGCATGTTATTGCATGTTATGCATGTGTCTTACTTTGTTTCCCACCTGGACAAGAGGAGCACCTACGTGAGAATGCTGCTCATTGACTACAGCTGAGTGTTCATCTCCATAGTACCCTCCAAGCTCATCACTAAGGACCCTGGGAATGAACACCTCCCTCTGTAACTGGATGAGGGTAGGCAACAACACATCCACCACACTGACCCTCAACACAAGGGCTCCTCAAGGGTGTATGCTTAGTTCCCTCCTAATGACTCCAACACCATCATGAAGTTTGCTGACAATACGACAGTGGTTGGCCTGAAGTTCTACAGCTGCACTATTGAGAGCATCTTGACTGGCTGCATCACCACTTGGCATGGCAACTGCTTGGCATCCGAGCAAAAAGCTAAAGAAAGATTGTTCTCTCTGCTACAGCACAGAAAGTGGTACAGATGCACCAAGTCTGGAACCAACAGGACCCTGTGTAAGTTCTACCCCCAAGCCATAAGACTACAAAATAGTTAGTGTGGGTAGCTATTTGGTCAACTTTTTTACTATCTACATTGACCCTTTTTGCACTAACTATTTTGACCTGTTGCCTAGTCACTGTATCCCTACCTACAATATATGTACATACCTACCTCAATTACCTCATACCCATGTACATGGACTCAGTACTGGTACCCTGTGTATGAAGCCAGTTTATCGTTACTCATTGTGTATTTATTCCTTGTTATCGTTTATCTTTTATTCTAGGAATGGCCGTCAGTCAGCATTTCACTATAAGTCTACTCCTGTTGTTTACCAAGCATGTGACGAATAACATGTTATTTTATTTTATTGTGGATATGATGTTTATGTGTACACAGACAGACAGACAGACAGACAGACAGACAGACAGACAGACCGACCTGACCCCACTGCCCATGCTGCCTCTGCCTGACCCCCACTGCCCATCTGCTCTGCCTGACCCCCACTGCCCATCTGCTCTGCTCTGCACACAACCTGGAGACAGCTGGGCCACAGGGTGGGTGGACGGGGAACCCAGGCTTGTGGATCTACACACACACACACACACACACACACACACACACACACACACACACACACACACACACACACACACACACACACACACACACACACACACACACACACACACACACACACACACACACATGCACAGATGCACACTCATCGGTTCTAGAGGTTGGTGTAAAAATCTAAAATCGGATGTATCCGTTACCTTTTCCTGCTGCTATGTTCAGTCAAACCTAAGAAATATTCAGTCAAACCTAAGAAATATTCAGTCAAACCTGATAAATATTCAGTCAAACCTGATAAATATGAAATCAAACCTAAGAAATATTCAGTCAAACCTAAGAAATATTCAGTCAAACCTGAGAAATATTAAATCAAACCTAAGAAATATTCAGTCAAACCTAAGAAATATTCAGTCAAACCTGATAAATATTCAGTCAAACCTGATAAATATTCAGTCAAACCTGATAAATATTCAGTTAAACCTAAGGAATATTCAGTCAAACCTAAGGAATATTCAGTCAAACCTGATAAATATTCAGTCAAACCTAATAAATATTCAGTTAAACCTAAGGAATATTCAGTCAAACCTAAGGAATATTCAGTCAAACCTAAGGAATATTCAGTCAAACCTAAGGAATATTCAGTCAAACCTAAGGAATATTCAGTCAAACCTAAGGAATATTCAGTCAAACCTGATAAATATTCAGTCAAACCTGATAAATATTCAGTTAAACCTAAGGAATATTCAGTCAAACCTAAGGAATATTCAGTCAAACCTGATAAATATTCAGTCAAACCTGATAAATATTCAGTTAAACCTAAGGAATATTCAGTCAAACCTAAGGAATATTCAGTCAAACCTAAGGAATATTCAGTCAAACCTAAGGAATATTCAGTAAAACCTAAGGAATATTCAGTCAAACCTGATAAATATTCAGTCAAACCTGATAAATATTCAGTTAAACCTAAGGAATATTCAGTCAAACCTAAGGAATATTCAGTCAAACCTGATAAATATTCAGTCAAACCTGATAAATATTCAGTTAAACCTAAGGAATATTCAGTCAAACCTAAGGAATATTCAGTCAAACCTAAGGAATATTCAGTCAAACCTAGGGAATATTCAGTCAAACCTAAGGAATATTCAGTCAAACCTAGGGAATATTCAGTCAAACCTAAGGAATATTCAGTCAAACCTAGGGAATATTCAGTCAAACCTAAGGAATATTCAGTCAAACCTAAGGAATATTCAGTCAAACCTGATAAATATTCAGTTAAACCTAAGGAATATTCAGTCAAACCTAAGGAATAGTTACCGTGAGAAGCTATCACGACATCACGTGCTGCTAATGCTATTGCTGGCTGTGTGTGTTTTGGCAACGTTGAGAAAGAGCTTTGACAGGATGTCCAAGACGCTTCAAGAATCAGAGGTCGTACAGTACACGCTGACACACTGCCCGAAAATAGAGCAAGTCCTTTCTTTCATCTCGCTCTCTCTTTTACTATTAATAAGAGCACAGCTGAACACAGTTGCCCAATGACTCTCTGCATAATGCATTGTTTATCAGCCAGCAGCAGAGCAGCCCAGAGGCCCTTAGTGACGCTAGCTGTGGAGGGTTACAGCTCCTGGTTGAGAGGAGATGAGAGGAGAAGGGAGGAGTGGAGAGGAGAGGAGATGAGAGGAAAGCCCTGGCCTGAGGACTGGCCTTGGGCCTTAAGGCACACAGCCCTCAGCAACACCAGCCGACGATGAACAGAGCCTGAGCCAAAGCCAGGTGTTGTGGACAGAGAGGCAAAACTCACACACGTTTGCCAAGGCAACAGGCAAACAAGCAAGTAGCAATTAGCAAGATGAGTCAACAGCAACAACACCTGGGCCAGTGGTTATAACTTTGTGTTTATCAGCTCAGCTCAGAGGACATCACATTAGATATCTCTTGTTATCTCTGCTGTGCCAGACAGGCACTACTTCAGGTTGTTATGTATGCCCTTGCAGGTGGTACTATGGCAAACCTAAGCTCTTGTGGACAGAGCACGTATCTGACCAAATTACGCAAGATTTAGTTCTGGGTTAACCGAGATTATGGTGAACCAGAACACTGCTGGGGCACCATACCCTGCTCTTCTCATTGCTATGGAAACCCATAGACAGACCAGATATCAAAGGGACCAAGTCACACTGTTTACAGGCCAAGATTCTCTGTCATACACTGCTTTATGATGGCTTGCTCATGAATCTAGAAAGGTTTTGTTTTGTCCTTTATGTATGTACTTACTGAAAAACAACCCCAGGGGGATTTTGGATCCCAAACAATAGGGCAAGCCTCATGCAGTGAGTTACCAGATTTACTGTCATTGCCCAATGCTGAATGCTGAAAAGAATACTTACTTTCATCTTGCTCTTCATTACTACAACATTTGGGGCTTCCCAGCTATGTCGCAAGCCAGCTGCGAACCAGTGCAAAACACTTCAGCCAGGATGGCTACAATAGGCACATTCAACTGTCCCATATTGCTGTACAGGCTTCCTGTTCATGATTAGAGTTTACAACCAGAAATCCTAACCCCTGTACCAGTACCTCCCTCTCTTTACGTAGGCAGCGTTTAGTCTATATCAACCTCTGGGCTTCCCTGGAGGGCACGATCAGCTGATCTCCATCCATCATATGAGCTGAGGTGTAATTTACACAAAGAGGCTAGTCTTCCCATCAGACTCCACTCCTCCTGGTATAACATTTCTCAGAAAGACTCCTCAAATCCCACTGAGCTATCCTCCAGTCTTTCCAAATGAGAGGCACCTGGGGAATTTGGGTGCAGTGGTCAGGGTAAGCTTGTATTCCTCATGGGGACAGTCTGCTCACATTGTCAGATTAACTTTCTTGTCGGGATTTATGACTCTTCAGCAGTATACTCTTAGAAATTCCCATAAGGGTGCTTCAGCTGTCCCTATAGGATAACCTTTTTTGGTTCCAGGTAGAACCCTTTTTTGTTTCAGGTAGAACCCTTTTGGGTCCCATGTAGAACACTCTTTGGAAATGATTCTACATGGAATCCAAAACGATTTTACCTGTAACCAATAAGGGTTCTTCGAAGGGTTCTCCTATGGCGACAGTCGAAGAACCCTTTTAGGTTCTAGATAGCACATTTTTTTCTAAGCGTGTTGTCACTTGTAGTTTGCATAGTGCAACATTCTGTACTGAACACCTGTGGCTATCTGTTTGAGTGTGAACGATCCCTATGTTTGTTTAGCAGGCACGAAATGCACACATGCGCGCACGCACACACACACACACACACACACACACACACACACACACACACACACACACACACACACACACACACACACACACACACACACACACACACACACACACACACACACACACACAGTGAAACTCACCCTGCAGCTGTAGATCAGGTCCACATGTTTAACAGTCACTGCTGTCATTGTTTTGCTCCATTATTCCGTCAGTCTGGGATACCAGTCAAACCAATTCTCCACTCAGGATTATTCAATACAAGTTATTATGCTTAGGACTGAAGCCCCTGTTACTTCACAATATGCCTAACCCGTTACTTCACAACATGCCTAACCCCCTTTTACTTCACAATATGCCTAATATCCTATTTTATTAGGACTGAACCCCCTGTTACTTCACAATATGCCTAATATCCTATTTTATTGGGACTGAACTCCCTGTTACTTCACAATATGCCTAATATCCTATGTTATTGTATTACCATTATTAAAATTGTCTATATTATCACAAGTCCTCTGTAGCTCAGTTGGCCGGGCATGACGCTTGCATTGTCAGGATAGTGGGTTCAATTCCCGGGACCAACCGTAGGTAAATGTATGCACACGACTGTATGTCGCTTTGGATAAAAGCTTCTGCTAAATTACATATATTATTATATGTACTGTGGTTTAAGGACTGGAGAGAGCTCAGCTCAGGTCTCTCTCCAGTCCTTAAACCTGTGGTTGGCTAATATAACGTCTCTAACAAGGAGAGGAGGGGAACTCTGGTATGTTGAAGAGTGAACTTGGGGGAACTAAAGAGCGGAAGAGCTCAGTAAAAGTGACAGGCTGGTGTCAGTTACAGGCCGTATTTAACAAAGGCAGTGTGGCAGTAAAGTCAGCGGCCGGGTGTGTGTGAAGGCTACTGATGAGGCCTCATTATGGGCTGTAAAGGGTGCATCTTTAAACAAGCTTGTTATACTGGAGATGGCAGCCTGTCTGACTGTGGCTCCCTGACTAGCTAGTGTACTGTCACTGTGTCACAATGACAACCAAGTCTGGTGACTGTGTCTCAACGACAAAATAAAATAGCAGAGACTTCACTGGTCTGCTACTGCCATGGCTGATATGAACCCTCCATGTTGTGACTGTGGCTGTTATAAAGCTGCATGAGATGTGAGAGGCCTGGCCAAACGCCTTCTTACTTTTCACTCTCCTCTGCTCAACGCAGCCAAGATAAATGACATGGATCTGGGTAAAGGTCTCTGTGGAGTAAATCCATCCTAATGTATGGCTTATGATTGTTGCTGTTGGGTAAGGCTATCTGGGCCTGTTTGGGGTCATGCAAACATGTTACATGAGTTATTCATCTGACCCTTTACCTTATAAGGATATACATGTATGTGCTCATGTATACATGCATGTATTGTATGTCTGTACTGTTTGTAGCTTACACGTTTGTGCTTTACTGGCCGTCAATTGCTGTCACTTTTAACATTATTTTAAGTGGCTTGATTTATCAGTATTTGAGTGTTTGATTAGTTAAACAGTCAATAATTAACCAATTAGTTTAACCGTAAATGTCCATGGTTATCAGGGGTGCAGCTGGGAATACTTTGAAAATCAAGTTTAAGACACTTCAATTTTCCCCCCCAAAAAACCTGCCCTTCTCTGAAAAGGCAGTCACTTGTTTCTTTTTTAATCTTGCTGCTTCTCTGGGCTTCAATGCAGGGCTCTCAACAGATGGCAAAGCCTCCAAAACAACAAGAAACACACAAGAGGGTGAGAGAGAAAGAGAAGACGGGGAAAGAATGAGAGTGAGTGAGTGAAAGAGCGAGGGAGTGAAAGAAGGACGAACACAGAAGAGAACGAGAGACCCTGCTCATTCCTCTGTGTGTGTTTCTGTCTCTGAACTCCTTCTACCTCAGATGTTGGGAACTCCTTCAAATGCTAATAGGGCGGTTTTTCTCCCTCCGAGAAGCTCTTAGCATTACAATGCTGGGAAAGTTGTGGACCTAAACTCCCCTCATTGTGCTGTGGAGTGAAAGCATTCCGAGGCCCTTGGAGGAGGCTGGGGTGCCTCTGCCGGTCCTTTACAATACAGCAAATGAGCCTGGAGAGCCAGTAACCAAGGCACAGCGGAGAGGGAGAAGCCTGCTAGTGCTTGCCTGACTATGTGCATGACTATAACAGTGAAGGTGTGTAGGCTGAGACTTAGCCATCTGGCACCAATGACAGATATGTTGTTTATTTATCTCAGCCACTCACTACAAGGCCACCAGCAGAAATCCAGAAATCTGCATTGGAGTTGCATGGTGGAAAACCTCCATTTCCCACAGCCATGGGAGTCAAGAGGAGGGGTGGGTGGGTGGGGCAGTGGGTGAGGCGATAGACCACTTCCTTCATGGTGGGAATATGGATGTGTTAGTTGTCGGTGTGTTTCCTGTTGTTTTGGTAAATGCCTCCTAACTGCTCAGCAATGATCTGTCAATGTCCCAGTAACACCTCCTCTAAGTTCCTCCTCCCCTTACTGTGCACTTCAACAGGTTGTATAGGAGATATGTCCCAGTAACACCTCCTCTAAGTTCCTCCTCCCCTTACTGTGCACTTCAACAGGTTGTATAGGAGATATGTCCCAGTAACACCTCCTCTAAGTTCCTCCTCCCCTTACTGTGCACTTCAACAGGTTGTATAGGAGATATGTCCCAGTAACACCTCCTCTAAGTTCCTCCTCCCCTTACTGTGCACTTCAACAGGTTGTATAGGAGATATGTCCCAGTAACACCTCCTCTAAGTTCCTCCTCCCCTTACTGTGCACTTCAACAGGTTGTATAGGAGATATGTCCCAGTAACACCTCCTCTAAGTTCCTCCTCCCCTTACTGTGCACTTCAACAGGTTGTATAGGAGATATGTCCCAGTAACACCTCCTCTAAGTTCCTCCTCCCCTTACTGTGCACTTCAACAGGTTGTATAGGAGATATGTCCCAGTAACACCTCCTCTAAGTTCCTCCTCCCCTTACTGTGCACTTCAACAGGTTGTCTACGAGATATGATCTTTTCTCTATACGTTTTAACACTATAGTCGTTGTCCCTCATGAGAATGTAATGAATTGTAGAGATATCTTATTGTAGAGATGGTGACATATTGTAGAGATATCTTATTGTAAAGATGGTGACATATTGTAGAGATATCTTTGTCAGGCCCTGACCGTAGGGATGCCTCTAGGCATCTCTATGGTTGTCTGGTGGATGCGTTCAGGGTTTGACAGAAGAGATGCCTCTAGGCATCTTTATGTTTGGTTTTTGTTTGTCCCCGGTTAGAGGCAGCTGCCCTACGTTGTCTCAAACTGGGGATCCTATTTAAGTGGATTAGTTTCCTACCTGCGTGTGGATCTTTGTTTGTGCAAAGTGCATATCAGTTTGTTGTTTATTCCTCTGCTTTTTTGTTGTTTTGGTGATACAATAAAGGAATGTTGATATATTACTGCTCAGCGCCTCGTGTCCTGCCTACAAAGAGCCCCTGCCGCGACACTCATGGGGGTTCGTTGAAGAGTCCCTGCAGCCATGGGAGCAGGGGTACAGAGAGGCGTCAGAGGAGGACGACGATGTGCTCCTGTCTCCCAACTCATGGGGGCTCTTGGAAGAGTACCTACAGAGTCCAGAACAGGATTCAGGGCAGCGGCAACGCTGTTGGGATCCACTTTGGCGAACCAGAGCGCAGGCCCCGCGAACAGCCCAGAAGACCCCCCCATACAGGTGCCGGCCCCTCGCTCCAGGGCTCCAGTGCCGGTTCCCAGGCTGGAGCTCCCTGAGGCGGTTCCCAGCCCGGTACCTCCAGTGCCGGCTCCTCGCACAAGGAGCCCTGTCCTGCTCCGGGGGCGGAGGCTCCTGACCCGGCGCCCTGTCCGGATCCGGGGGCGGTGTCCTCGCAGGATCAGGTGGCCAGTCCTGCTCTGAGGAAGGAGCCTCCAGCTGACACCCCCCCATCTAGGCATTTTTATGTTTGGTTTTTGTTTGTCCCCAATTAGAGGCAGCTGCCCTAATTGGGATCCTATTTAAGTTAATTAGTTTCCCACCTACGTGTGGATCTTTGTTTGTGCAAAGTGCATATCAGTGGTTGCTTCCTCTCCTTTTTTGTTGTTTTAGTGAAGACAATAAAGGAATGTCTATACATTACAGCTCAGTGCCTCGTGTCCTGCCTACAAACCATGACAATCTTATTGTAGAGATGGTGACATATTGTAGACATATCTTATTGTAGAGATGGTGACATATTGTAGACACATCTTATTGTAGAGATGGTGACATGGTACCACAAAATGGTAAGCTGTCAAAGGGAAAAGATGTTGTGTAAAAGTATTGGGCATTGTTCAGTGTGAATGTACAAGAGGTTTCATGTGAGAGCTTGTACATGAAGGGCAGGGGTGTCAAACATAAGGGGGTCCAATTTCTACGTACACATCACTATCCCTCTATATATATTTGAGGGGTAAACAAACTCAATATACTTTAAAATGACTAAAATCAACTTTAAACTGTGTAGAAATGATAATGTACCTACATGTATACTGTTTATTGACTGTGTCCAGCTCACTAATAATCACCAAAATTAACGCTATACAGTCAGGGAGTATCGAAAATTCCAGAAAACAATGTATAGAGGACATATTTTGACGGCGAGAAAATACAACACATTTTCAGTGCGGCCTTCCAGACCTCATTGAAGACAGAATTTGACACCCTTGGGCTAGGGTGTAGGGTGAAGAGGCAGTGAGGTGCGTTAAAACACAGATAACCGTTACAGGACCTGTGGAGAGGAGATGATCCTTCCTTTATGGCCCAGCTGTGGGGTTCTGTGGAGAACAGGCCCAAGGAGAGAGGGAGTGGGGAAGAGGGAGAGTGGGAGGGTCCAGCCACCACATGACCTTACTGAGGAACCCACATCTGGCCCAGAAGACATCATCCTCTCCCATGTACACATCACTATGCCTCTACATATACTTGAGATTACAAGGCATACCATGGCTCTGGAGAGAGTGTTGTTGATGATCCTTTACATCAACCTTCCTTGAGATGAGATCACTTTCTGAGTCAAAATGCAAGCCGAGATCTACCGTTATAATTTTTTTACATGACTTGTAAAATAATATAAGGTTTGTTCAGCAGGCTATAGGCCCAAAACATTATCACTGCATATTGGCATTGCTTGAATTGCCCTGCCAATGCATTGTTGTTCTTCTCAGACCATTTAAAAAAATAATGTTTCAACATTTGAGGTAGGCTTTTGATCACACCAGTAATATATCAGTTGTTGATTACTTGTGAGGTACAGCTCTGGAAGCATACATTTAAATTAGCTTTTTTTATTTTTATTTTACTGGGCTGATGGTGCCTGCATCTGATAGTCTCAGGGAGAGAGCAGCAGACTGAGAGTCCGCCTCTCAACATCCCTCCGCTCTCTCTTTCCTCCACTGACACTGACCAAAAAGGGAGTTGCACTGCATTATTTCTGCCTCGTACAAATTCATGTTGTTACTCCTATGACCAGAGAAAGTGAAATATTCCTCGATATTAAAAAAGACCCAAGCCACTAATAATAACAACACAAGCCTATCAATACCCTTTCCTACTCATTCATTGCTGCACCAAAAAGCACTGTGGGTGATATGAGGCATGTGCTGTATGGGTGAGCAGACAGGAAAGCCCATGGGGAATGTGTGGGCGGCATGTGGCAGGGAGTCTGGGATGGGTCTGGCTGGGTTGTTCTGGGCTGGGCTTGGCCTGACTGGGTTGTTCTGGGCTGGCACTGAGCTGGGCTTGGCTGGGTTGTTCTGGGCTGGGCTTGTGCTGTCTGTGGCATATCAGAGAGCCACGCGAAACACAGCGGTGGCGACACAGTGCCGGGCTTCAGTGCCAACCAACTTTAACGAGAGGCGCTGAGTAATGACCCACAGCTGGACTGAAGTAAGAGTGGGGAAGGGGCAGAAATGGGGTTGCAGAAGCTGCTGTTTGGGGTTGTAGAGAGTACACCTTTCCCTGGGGAAAGGAGCACCCTGAGTGGGAGGGGAGCCTCTCCCTGCCCCTGGCCGGTGCCCTCGCGTCCCACCCCAGACCCACTGGAGCCAGACAGCAGGCCCTCACTTCCTCCTGTTGTGTGTGACATACTGCCGCGCCCTGCTGATTAGGCCTTAAAGAGCTCTCTTCTTGAAGCCCGGAGTCCACTTCCTGTGGGCAGCTGCCGCCGCAGCCAGCACTGGGGAGATAATATCTACTCTGCTCTCTTCCTTTGTCAGTTTTTTTTTTATCCTGTTCTTTTTCTAACCTCTTTTTCTTATATATACTCCCACTACATTGCAAATTACAAGGCTATTTTTTTTCTTACATGGGCTGGTTAAAAATAAGAATAAAAACAGCAAAACAATAAACCAAGGCAGTGGCGGAATTAGATGTGACCGTTGAGACTGCTGTGTAGTGCCATTATGAGGTCATTTGTCACACAACATAATGAAAGGCCCCCTTCAAAGAGCAAGTGTTGAGATGACAGAGGGGACACCAAACTTCCTTTGTCCAGGGTGATGTCTTGAGAGTGAAGCTACAGGAGCCTCCTTTGTAGTTAGTACACTCATTGATAGAATATGTCAGTTAGGTCAGGCTCGCTGTGCTTTTAGTCAACCCTCAGGTGTTGAAGAACAACCTAGGAAACTGGCAACGAGGTTGAGTAAAATGACTGGCAGTAAGCTACCTATTTACAGTATCTTAACATGATGGATCACTGTGAGTATCATAACATGATGGATCACTGTGAGCTCACTGGAAAGAGGGAGAATCTACCACGGTTATTCTATGGAATTCCATGAGGTGTTGGTGCTTGTATAGAGGTTAGGGAGTATACCCAGAGGACACTGCTCTCCTACCCTTTCACTAATGAGACCCAGACAGGCAGACAGGCAGACAGGCAGACAGACAGACAGACAGACAGACAGACAGACAGGCAGGCAGGCAGACAGACAGACAGACAGACAGACAGACAGACAGACAGACAGACAGACAGACAGACAGACAGACAGACAGACAGACAGACAGACAGGCAGACAGCACGGTCAGACAGACAGGCAGGCAGGCAGACAGACAGCACGGTCAGTGTGGAGAGAACGGGATAAAACTGTAACTAACGAGAGCACAGACATCCACTGATGCAATCCCATATGCATTGATGATTAATGGAAGTGGATGTGTAAAACATACAAACCTGTTAAACACAGGTCTAGCAGAAGTCAATTAAGAGAGCATTCTCCTCATCAGACAAGTGAGAGGTCACATGCGTGCTATGTGTGTGTGTGTGTGTGTGTGTGTGTGTGTGTGTGTGTGTGTGTGTGTGTGTGTGTGTGTGCGCGCGCGCGTGTTTCCTTGTATACTCCAGTCATCTGGGATATGATGCTTGCTAACAAACTGTCTCTGTCTCTGTCTCTCTTTCTACCAATTCAATTCAATTCAAGGGGCTTTATTGGCATGGGAAACATATGTTAACATTACCAAAGCAAGTGAAGTAGATAATAAACAAAAGTTAAATAAACAATAAAACAGTAAACATTACACTCACAGAAGTTCCAAAAGAATAAAGACATTTCAAATATTATATTATGTATATCTCTCTCTCAATTCAAAGGGCTTTATTGGCATGGGAAACAGATGTTTCCATTGCCAAATCAAGTTAATTTATTTATTTATTTAACATTTACTTAAGTAGGCCAGTCAGTAAAGAACAAATTCGTATTTACAATGACGGCCTACCAAAAGGCAAAAGTATAGGACAAAACACACGACAAGAGAGACATCACAACACTACATAAAGAGAGACCTAAGACAACAACACAGCATGGCAGAAACACATGACAACACAGCATGGTAGCAACACAACATGACAACAACATGGTAGCAACACAACATGGCAGCAACACAACATGGTAGCAGCACAAAACAGGGTACAAACATTATTGGGCACAGATAACAGCACAAAGGGCAAGAAGGTAGAGATAACAATACATCACGTAAAGCAGCCACAACTGTCAGTAAGAGTGTCCATGAATGAGTCTTTCAAATAGATAATAAAATGTCATATTATGTATATATACAGTGTTGTAACAATGTGCAAATAGTTAAAGTACAAAAGGGAAAATAAATAAACATACATATGGGTTGTATTTACAATGGTGTTTGTTCTTCACTGGTTGCCCTTTTCTTGTGGCAACAGGTCACAAATCTTGATGCTGTGATGCACACTGGGGTATTTAACCCAGTAGATATGGGAGTTTATCAAAATTGGGTTTTGTTTTTTAATTCTTTGTGGATCTGTGTAATCTGAGGGAAATATTATTGTAATTCTCTTTTTACTTGTTTTAACAATTGTTCTCTGAGGCGTCTTCAACTGGTTCAAAATGCCGCAGCCAGGCTTTTAACAGGAACAAACAGAAGGGCACACATTACTCCTATTTTATTTACTCTCCACTGGCTACCGGTAAAATACAGAATTGATTTTAAAATTTTAATTTTAACTTTTAAAGCACTACATGGACAGACGCCTCAATACATCACTGACATGTTGACCCCTTACTCTTCGTCTCGTATTCTTCGCTCCTCAGGTCTGAATCTCCTGATGGTACCTAAAACCCGCCTTAAAACTAGGGGAGATCGTTCCTTCCAGGCGACTGCTCCAAAATTGTGGAATGCCCTGCCCTTGTCGTTGCGTGTGGCCGATTCTATTGTTTCTTTTAAAAAGCAGCTGAAGACACTACTATTTAGACAAGCTTTTAATTGATTGTGCTTTTATGTTTTATGTTTTTATGTTAGTATGATGTTTTTTAAATGGTATACTTGCTACTTGTAAAGCACTCTGTGATTCTTTCTGTGATGGGTGCTATATAAATAAAGTTTATTATTATTATTATATATGTGTCTCTAATATGGTCATACATTTGACAGGAGGTCAGGAAGTGCAGCTGTTTCCACCTAATTTTGTGGGCAGCCTGTCTTCTCTTGAGAGCCAGGTCTGCCTACGGCGGCCTTTCTCAATAGCAAGGCTATGCTTTCCTTAATGTTGGGTCAGTCACAGTGGTCAGGTATTCTGCCACTGTTTACTCTCTGTTTAGGGCCAAATAGCATTCTACTTTGCTCAATTTTTTTTTGTTAGTTCTTTCCAATGTGTCAAGTAATTCTCTTTTTGTTTTCTCATGATTTGGTTGAGTCTAACTGTGTTGTTGTCCTGGGACTCTGTTTGTGTTTGTGAACAAAGCCCCAGGACCAGCTTGCTTAGGGGACTCTTCTCCAGGTTAATCTCTCTGTAGGTGATGGCTTTGTTATGGAAGGTTTGGGAATCGCTTCCTTTTAGGTGGTTGTAGAATTAAACGTCTCTTTTATCGATTTTGATAAATAGCGGGTATAGGCCTAATTCTGCTCTGCATGCATTATTTGGGTCTCAATTTGTTGTTTGTCCCATTTTGTGTATTCTTGTTTGGTGAGCGGACCCCAGACCTCACAACCATAAAGGGCAATGGGTTCTATAACTGGTTCAAGTATTTTTAGCCAGATCCTAATTGGTATGTCGAATTTTATGTTCCTTTTGATGGCATAGAAGGCCCTTCTTGCCTTGTCTCTCAGATCGTTCACAGCTTTGTGGAAGTTACCTGTGGCGCTGATGTTTAGGCCAAGGTATGTATAGTTTTTTCTGTGATCTAAAGAAATGGTGTCTAGATGGAATTTGTATTTGTGGTCCGGGCAACTGGACCTTTTTTGGAACACCATTATTTTTGTCTTACTGAGATTTACCGTCAGGGCCCAGATCTAGGTGCTGCTGTAGGCCCTCCTTGGTTGGCGACAGAAGCACCAGATCATCAGCAAACAGTAGACATTTGACTTCAGATTCTAGTAGGGTGAGGCCGGGTGCTGCAGACTGTTCTAGTGCCCTCACCAATTCGTTGATATATATATGTTGAAGAGGGTGAAGCTTAAACTGCATCCCTGTCTCACCCCACGGCCCTGTGGATAGAAATGTGTGTGTTTTTTGCCAATTTTAACCGCACACTTGTTGTTTGTATACATGGATTTTATAATGTTGTATGTTTTTACCCCAACACCACTTTCCATCAATTTGTATAGCAGACCCTCATGCCAAATTGAGTCAAATGCTTTTTTGAAATCAACAACGCATGAGAAGACTTTGCCTTTGTTTTGGTTTGTTTGTTTGTCAATTAGGGTGTGCAGGGTGAATACGTGGTCTATCGTACAGTAATTTGGTAAAAAGCCAATTTGACATTAGCTCAGTACATTGTTTTCACTGAGGATGCTGTTAGTTATAATTTATAACTAGTATGCTGTTAATTATAATGCAGAGGATTTTCCCAAGGTTGCTGTTGACGCATATTCCAAATATTTCAAATTTGTCTCCAAATTGGGGTGATCAGTCCTTGGTTCCAAATATTGGGTGTAACGAATGCCCCGCGCAGAGCACCGGTCCCTCCTCCTCTCCAGCGATCATCCTCACCGGCGTTCTAACCGGCGGTCGGGGGAAGATGGTAGCAACACCCTGATGACCCACACCTGTTCCTCATCGGTCATCAGGGTCACTATTTAACTCCATGTTTTCTGTTCAACCCTTGCGGGTTATTAGTCTTTCTTTGTGTATTGCTGTCTTTCATGTTTATTAAATCCTATATACGTCTGTTTCCTCTTTCTCGCTCATTCTTAGCCTCATCACTCACTTTCACCCCTCGCAATATCACATTGGGGAAGATGCCAGAGCTAAGGATGATGTTATAGAGTTTAAGTATAGACCATTGGAATTTGTGGTCTGTATATTTTATAATTTCATTGAGGATACCATCAACACCACAGGCCTTTTGGGGTTGGAGGGTTTGTATTTTGTCCTTCAATTCAATGTAATTTTGTAGTTCATTCAATGTAATTGGAGAATCCAGTGGGTTCTGGTAGTCTTTAATAGTTGATTCTAGGATTTGCATTTGATCATGTATATTTATTTGCTCTTTGTTCTTTGTTATAGGACCAAAAAGATTGGAGAAGTGGTTTACCCATACATCTCCGTTTTGGATAGATTTTCATGTTGTCGTTTGCTCAGTGTCTTCTAATTTTCCCAGAAGTGGTTAGTCTATGATTCTTCAATCACATTGAGCTGTTCCTTCTTTTTCCGTAATGTATTTCTGTATTGTTTTAGTGATTCACCATAGTGAAGGCTCAGGTTTTCTGGGTCTCTATGTTTTTGGTTGGATAGGTTTCTCAATTTCTTTCTTAGGTTTTTGCATTCTTCATCAAACCATTTGTCATTGTTGTTCATTTTCTTCAGTTTCCTGTTTGACATTTTTTGATTTGATAGGGAAGCTGAGAGGTCAAATATACTGTTTAGGTTTTCTACTGCCAAGTTTACACCTTCACTATTACAGTGAAACGTTTTGTCCAGGAGATTGTTTAGAAGGGATTGAATTTGTTGTTGCCTAATTGTTTTTTGGTAGATTTCGATACTACTTTCCTTCCATCTATAGCATTTCTTAATATTATTAAGTTCCTTTGGCTTTGATGCCTCATGATTGAGCATTTCTCTGTTCAGGTTTAGTGTGATTTTGCAGTGATCTGATATGGGTGTCAGTGGAATGACTGTGAATGGTTGAAGAGACTCTGGGTTGAGGTCAGTGATAAAGTAGTCTACAGTTGTCACGTTCGGGTGTGTAGAGAGACCAAGGCGCAGCGTAGCGATAGTTCGACATCATTTATTAAACTAATAAACTATACTGGATGCGAACCATACAAAATAATAAATGCAATAGATAATGAAAGTAACACACTTAGCACGAACACGGGACAACATACAACATAACAATGAACCACGCCAAGGGAGTGGAACATAGACAATTAAGTAGGATCCCTAATTAGAGGTAATGCATAGCAGCTGCCTCTAATTAGGGATCCCACACACAACACCACACAGATGTAGAATTATAGATCTGCCAGACTCTGACCATAGAACTATAGAGAAGCAAAGCTTCTCTATGGCCAGAGCCTGACAACAGTACTACTGCCAACACATGAGCTATATGTGTACCTACCGTAGGAGTCCCCTCGAAGCCTACCATTGACTATGTACATACCCAGCGTCCGACAGAGCTGCAGGAGTTGTGACCCGTTTGTGTTGGTTATGTTGTCGTAGTTGTGTCTAGGGGGGCACATGGGGGAGGGAATGCAGTCACCTCCAGGTAGGTGATTGTCCCCATGTATGCTGAGGGTGTCAGGTTCTTGTCCGGTTTCTGGCATTTAGGTCGCCACAGACTAGTACATGTCCCTGGGCCTGGAAATGGTTGATCTCCCCCTCAAGGATGGAGAAGCTGTCATCGTTAAAGTATGTCTCTCTCTCTCTCTCTCTCTCTCTCTCTCTCTCTCTCTCTCTCTCTCTCTCGCTCTTTCTCTCTCTCTTTGTCATACACATGATCATACCTCCTCTCATTGCTCCTCTCGTAGGAGGAGAATGTAAAGCAGAGGAACTGTGATAAAACAGTAAAACAAGGAAGAGATGAATGTGTCCCATCCTTTTAAGGAACTGTGATAAAACAGTATAAGTTCATAAAATGATAGGAGTGAAACCTATAATGGAACCTGGTAACCTATTCAGACAGAGCTGAGCCAGTTGTTGTGGTTCTAAAAACTTATGATCATGACATGAACAATGTGGCCTCTTCCTATCCCCCAGGCCATAGCCATGGGAAGTAGGGGTGCTGAGGGTGCTGCAGCACCCCCTGAAAAATCAGATAAATAAAAAAAATATATATATAAATTCTCACCAAAGTAGTACACTGGGCCTTTCCTATTCCGGATCTCCCCTCCCTACAGAGCTGTTGGGACCAGTCTCAGGCCGGGTCACCTTCTCTGTATGATCCATGTGTGTGACATGCCGGTAACAAAGCAAAGCATGGCCTCCAAACTGGTAGTGACGTCAGACTGTGTCCCCTCGCCCCTGTGGGTCACAGTGATGAGTGAGGAGGGACAGGCAGATGGCTCGTTCCTTCAAACAATCAACTTCCTGTGCCACCGGCCTGCTCGCCTCTGGACAGGAAGTACCCGCATTCCGACAGCAGCAGAATAGAGAGGCGACCTGCGGGCAGCGGCAACACGCTGTGTTCTCCCTCTTTTGTTTTTCAGATCCTCTCATTTTATGGACGTGTGACCCAGATGAGAAGTTTTGTGAGGGGACATGTGTGTCACAGATTAGCGTGAAGAGAAGGATGGACTGTGTAGAAAGGTTCCGTACTTTTGTGAAACATCACAGAACAGTTGAAATGGAAATCCAATATGGATGGTGTTAAGAGATACAGTTGAAGTCGGAAGTTTACATACACCTTAGCCAAATACATTTAAACTCAGTTTTTCACAATTTCTGACATTTAATCCTAGTAAAAATTCCCTGTCTTAGGTCAGTTAGGATCACCACTTTATTTTAAGAATGTGAAATGTCAGAATAATAGTAGAGAGAATGATTTATTCCAACTTTTATTTATTTCATCACATTCCCAGTGGGTCAGAAGTTTACATACACTCAATTAGTATTGGGTAGCATTGCCTTTAAATTGTATAACTTGGGTCAAATGTTTCAGGTAGCCTTCCATAAGCTTCCCACAATAAGTTGGGTGAATTTTGGCCCATTCCTCCTGACAGAACTGGTGTAACTTAGTCAGGTTTGAAGGCCTCCTTGCTCGCACACACCTTTTCAGTTCTGCCCACACATTTTCGATAGGATTGAGGTCAGGGCTTTGTGATGGCCACTCCAATACCTTGACTTTGTTGTCCTTAAGCCATTTTGGCACAACTTTGGAAGTATGCTTGGTGTCATTGTCCATTTGCAACCAATCTTTAACTTCCTGACTGATGTCTTGAGATGTTGCTTCAATATCTCCACATAATTTGCCTTCCTCATGATGCCATCTATTTTGTGAAGTGCACCAGTCCCTCCTGCAGCAAAGCACCCCCACAACATGATGCTTCCACCCCCGTGCTTCACGGTTGGGATGGTGTTCTTCGGCTTGCAAGCCTCCCCTTTTTTCCTCCAAACATAACGATGGTCATTATGGCCAAAAAGTATGATCTTTGTCCCAATGTGCAGTTGCAAACTGTAGTCTGGCTTTTTTATGACGGTTTTGGAGCAGTGGCTTCTTCCTTGCTGAGCGGCCTTTCAGGTTATGTCAATATAGGACTTGTTTTACTGTGGATATAGATACTTTTATACCTGTTTCCTCCAGCATCTTCACAGGGTCCTTTGCTGTTGTTCTGGGATTGATTTGCACTTTTCGCACCAAAGTATGTTCATCTCTAGGAGACAGAACGCGTCTCCTTCCTGAGCGGTATGACGGCTGCATGGTCCCATGGTTTTTATACTTGCGTACTATTGTTTGTACATCCACAGGTACACCTCCAATTGACTCAAATGAAGTCAATTAGCCTGTCAGAAGCTTCTAAAGCCATGACATAATTTTCTGGAATTTTCCAAGCTGTTTAAAGGCAGTCAACTTAGTGTATGTAAACCTCTGACCCACTGGAATTGTGATATAGTGAATTATAAGTGAAATAATCTGTCTGTTAACAATTGTTGGAAGAATGACTTGTGTCATGCACAAAGTAGATGTCCTAACCGACTTGCCAAAACTATAGTTTGTTAACATGAAATCTGTATGTATGTAAACGTCCGACTTCAACTGTAGATTGGAAGGGTTGAATGGAGCTGAAGGGTGGGACTGAAAACAACAAGATAACAAAGGTAAAACATACAGGGTCTGTAGAATGTATATAGGCTCAGAACTATTGTGAAACAGCACAGTTAAATGGCAAACAGAAATCAAATTGGATGGATATTAGAAATAGAGGAAGGCCAGGACTAAAAACAAACAAAATATATACATACACACACCCACATATATACATATAAACATTCATACATATATATATAAAATGTGTATAGTATGTATAAGCTGGAAGTAGAAGCCTAAGTGTTTATTAGTATACTCCAATTGGGGGAGCAGTGGTATTTGCCCTTTATTTAACTAGGCAAGTCAGTTAAGAACTAATTCTTATTTACAATGACAGCCTACCTACAGGGTCAGCTCCTGGAGCAAATTAGGGTTAAGTGCCTTTCTCAAGGACACATCGACAGGTTTTCACCTTGTCGGCTATGGGATTCAATCCAGCAACCTTTCAGTTACTGGCCCAACGCTCTGACCACTAGGCTACCTGCCGCCCCAAAGTGTTTGCAGGGAATAATAAAGGAAGGTATATTCTTAAAAAAAAGTGTGTATGTGTATATATGTATGTGTATGTATATATACAGCGGGTGAAATAAGTATTGAACACGTCACCATTCTTCTCAGTAAATATATTTCCAAAGGTGCTATTGACATGAAAGTTTCAATTTTCAACAACCCAAGTAATCCATACATACAAAGAAACCAAAACAAATAAGTTCAGAAATTACGTTATGTGTAATAATGTGAAATGACACAGGGAAAAAGTATTGAACACATGAAGAAAGGGAGGTGCAAAAAGGCATGGAAAGCCAAGACAACAGCTGAAAACTATCAGTAATTAAAAAGCAATCCAGCCCTCTGTCAGTGCAAATTAATATCAGCTGGTTCAGTCCCAACTGATGGCCTACAAAAAGGTCTCATTGCCAAGGTGTCACACAAGACACATCTCATGATGGGTAAAAGCAAAGAGCTGTCAAGACCTTCGCAACCTAATTGTTGCAAAACATAATGATGGCATTGGTTATAGGCACATTTCTAAGCTTCTGAATGTTCCAGTGAGCACTGTTGGGGCCATAATACGGAAGTGGAAAGACAATTATTTCACCATAAATTTGCCTCGACCAGGTGCTCCTCGCAAGATTTCTGACAGAGGAGTGAAAAGAATAATCAGAAGAGTTGTCCAAGAGCCAAGGACCACTTGTGGAGAGCTTCAAAAAGACCTGCAATTAGCAGGTACTGTTGTCTCAAAGAAAACAGTAAGTAATGCACTCCACCGCCATGGCCTGTATGCACGCTCACCACGCAAGACTCCATTGCTGAAAAAAAAGCATGTTGAAGCTCGTTTAAAGTTTGCTGCACAACATTTGGAAAAGCCAGTGAAATACTGGGAGAATATAGTGTGGTCAGATGAGAGCAAATTGAACTGTTTGGATGTCATAATACACACCATGTCTGGAGGAGATGGCACTGCACATCACCCTAAAAACACCATACCAACAGTGAAGTTTGGAGGTGGGAACATCATGATGTGGGGCTGCTTTTCAGCAAATGGTACTGGCAAACTTCACATAATTGAAGGAAGGATGAATGGGCAAATTTACCGAGACATTCTTGACAAAAATCTGCTGCCATCTACCAGGATGATGAAGATGAAACAAGGGTGGACATTTCAGCAAGACAATGATCCCAAACACACAGCCAAGGAAACTCTCAATTGGTTTCAAAGAAAGACAATAAAGCTGCTAGAATGGCCCAGCCAATCACCTGACTTAAATCCCATTGAAAATCTATGGAAAGAACTGAAGATCAAGATTCATAGAAGAGGCCCACGGAACCTTCAAGATTTGAAGACTGTTTGTGTGGAAGAATGGGCCAAAATCACACCAGAGCAATGCATGCGACTAGTTTCTCCATACAGGAGGCGTCTTGAAGCTGTCATTACCAACAAAGGCTTTTGTACAAAGTCTTAAATAAATATCAGTAAGTGTGTTCAATACTTTTGCCCTGTGTCATTTCACATTATTACACATAACTTAATTTCTGAACTTATTTGTTTTGGTTTCTTTGTATGTATGGATTACTTGGGTTGTTACCAACATCTGGTGAAAATGTCATGTCAATAGCACCTTTGGAAATATATTTACTGAGAAAAATGGTGACGTGTTCAATACTTATTTCACCCGCTGTATATACCCGCAAAACACCAGTCTCAACATCAACAGCGAAGAGGCGACTAAGGGATGCTGGCCTTTTTATGGCTTTTTCTTTGCAACTCTGCCTAGAAGGCCAGCATCCCGGAGTCGCCTCTTCACTGTTGACGTTGAGACTGGTGTTTTGGGGGTACTATTTAATGAAGCTGCCAGTTGAGGACTTGTGAGGCATCTGTTTCTCAAACTAGATACTCTAATGTACTTGTCTTCTTGCTCAGTTGTGCACCGGGGCCTCCCACTCCTCTTTCTATTCTGGTTAGAGCCAGTTTGCGCTGTTCTGTGAAGGGAGTAGTACACAGCAATTTCACGCATGGAATAGCCTTCCTTTCTCAGAACAAGAATAGACTGATGAGTTTCAGAAGAATAGATCTATCTATCTATCTATCTATCTATCTATCTATCTATCTATCTATCTATCTATCTATCTATCTATCTATCTATCTATCTATCTATCTATCTATCTATCTATCTATCTATCTATCTATCATCTATCTATCTATATATCTATCTATCTATCTATCTAAAAAAATTTGCTTTTCTTTCAAAAACAAGGAAAGTTCTAAGTGACCCCAAACTTTTGAACGGTAGTGTATATGTATGAATGTTTATATGTATATATGTATATATGTGGGTATGTGTATGTATATAGATATATATATTTACCCAAAAAATACATGAGAGATTGGAAATGATGCAGACAATTACATTGATGGAACAATCTATCCGCAATATTAAAGCTGATCCAAACCCCCAAAGCATTTTTTAGGAACATAGTTTGATTCATAAAGTTGGATGCTATACAAATCAATGTATTATTATTAACATAATATTTTCTCTACAAAGAATTGAAACATGACTTTATTCATTCTAACTCTGAAACACAAGCACATAGATAATCCAGAGAAAAAATGTCCAGAGAGCAGGATAATCTCCAAATAAAACAATAGATTCCTGAGTCACATTTCATATCAAGAGAGAGGAAGAAAGAGAGAGAGAGACCAACAGAGAGGGGGGGATAGGAATGGAACAAGTGAAAAAGCGAGAAATGCCTATGGTCTTAATAAAATTCTCCCTAATTTCTCTGTTTTTCCCCTCCCTCCCTCCCTCCCTCCCTCCCTCCCTCCCTCCCTCCCCCCCCTCCCTCCCCCCCAGCCCTCCTCCCTCCCTCTCTAACTCCCACCTCCCTCTCTCTCTTTATTGAGTCTCTGGGAACATGTCTTCCCCAGCTGTGCAGCTCCACAAACACACACAGGCCAGGCTCCCGGCTCTGAGCACAGCTGGCCAGACTTTGTGGAGCCAGTCGTCAGGCTGCATGAAGCCCTGCCCGCCCTCCCGCCCTCGCTTCCTACGCAAACATGCCCAGGTGTGGGGGGCCCGCTCCGTGCTCCCCTCTCTACTCTCCCCCTCTGATGTGCAGCCATCCAGAGGGCCAAGCGGGAAGTGTGTTTGTGTGTGTGTGTGAGAGAGAGCTGTGTCCACACTGAGAGAGGGGGACACCCAGGGGGAGACCGTTAACAACAACAATTACTGCTCAGTTCCAGCTAGATTACTGGTAACTAGCTTCACAGCAAGACTAACTACTGGACAATATCATGTTGCAGAAAAAGTGGGATGAATTAACTTTGAATCTCTCTGAGAAGCGTGTAGACCAATGACTGTATGGTTTTTGGACCATGTCAATAAGCATTTGCATTCTGTATATAGATTTTCTATTGTGTTATTGACTGTACGTTTGTTTATTTCCCATGTGTAACTCTGTGTTGTTGTTTTTGTCGCACTGCTTTGCTTTGTCTTGGCCAGGTCGCAGTTGTAAATGAGAACTTGTTCTCAACTGACCTACCTGGTTAAATAAAGGTGAAATAAAATGATAATAATAATAAAATAAGCAAAGCCCTGCTTTTAATGACGTGTAGAGCATACACTGGAAAACAGTTGATAAATTCAACCTATTCAAACTGTATTGGACAAATATTTCACATATGACCGATAATAGCTGTAATATTCAATTTAAAATTGTGTTTCTCTTGGCATCCTATTGTTACATCAGAGTAAAAACATTATACCATATCTGCTCAAAGTTTCCAGTACAGTTATTACAGTGTAATAATGGGGGCATTTTCAACTCTTTATTGAACTCATTTAGTAAGATAATGACGTCTGTGTGAAACAAGCCCCTCAATCTCTAACAGCTGTAAACAATTGTAACACCCCCAAGTGTGAGGGGAGAGATCTGCAGAGATAGTTGAGATGGGGGAGAGGGATAGAAGACAGGAGAGATGGGGGAGAGGGATAGAAGACAGGAGAGATGGGGGAGAGGGATAGAAGACAGGAGAGATGGGGGAGAGGGATAGAAGACAGGAGAGATAGGGGAGATGGATAGAAGGCAGGAGAGATAGGGGAGAGGGATAGAAGACAGAAGAGATAGGGGAGATGGATAGAAGACAGGAGAGATAGGGCAGAGGGATAGAAGACAGAGACAGGAGAGATAGGGGAGAGGGATAGAAGACAGAGATAGGAGAGATAGGGCAGAGGGACAGAAGACAGGAGAGATAGGGGAGAGGGATAGAAGACAGAGATAGGAGAGATAGTGGAGAGGGATAGAATGCAGAGATAGGAGAGATAGTGGAGAGGGATAGAAGACAGAGATAGGAGAGATAGGGGAGAGGGATTGAAGACAGAGATAGGAAAGATACGGGAGAGGGATTGAAGACAAAGATTGGAGAGATAGAGCAGAGGGATTGAGCAGAGGGATTGAAGACAGAGATTGGAGAGATAGGGGAGAGGGATTGAAGACAGAGATAGGAGAGATAGGGCAGAGGGATAGAAGAGAGAGATAGGAGAGATAGGGCAGAGGGATAGAAGACAGAGACAGGAGAGATAGGGGAGAGGGATAGAAGACAGAGACGGGAGAGATAGGGGAGAGGGATAGAAGACAGAGATAGGAGAGATAGGGGAGAGGGATAGAATGAAAAGCACTCAGTAGAATGAAAAGGAAGAGCAGAGCTGTTCAATTCTGGTCCTGCAGGGCCGACTCACCTGGTGTCCCGGGTCTGAATCAGGACCTGATTACAAGGAGAGGAAGAGCCCTGTTCTACACAGAGGTATCTTAGCTGAGGGCCACTTTGTTAGTCAAAGTGGTAGGCCAATTTAGTCTTTATTCACCAGGGTTGGGGTCAATTCCATTTGAATTCCAATTCCACATTTCCTCATTCAAAAGCATTGAAGAGAATTGGAATTATAGTGTACTTCCTGAATTAACTGGAATTTAAATGGAATTGAGTCCAATCCTGTTATTCACAATCTATCTAAACACTATTCTATCATAGTGCTTTGGGGTCATAAGAAGGCAGAGACAGGGTAAATGTGTTGAACACATGCTCTGACAGGGTCACGCTGGGCCGGGTCACAAGGCCAGGACTGAGGGCAGACACAGCCGTCAGCCAGTCTGCTAGTTACCCAGCCCAGCCAGCCAAGCCTCCAAGGATGGACAGACCCTCACTGCTAACCTTCTACCTCCACCAAAACCCTCATCTCACACACTCCTACAAGACAACAGCAGATAAGAGAGAGAACTCATTATCCTGAGTGGTGGTGGTGGTGGTGTGTGTGTGTGTGTGTGCGTGCGTGTGTGCGTGCGTGCGTGCGTGTTTAGAATTGATTGGGAGGAATGCAAAAAAAGCAACATAGAGACCCGGACTGGAAGGGAGGGAGGAAAGACCCAGGACTGGAAGGGAGGGAGGAAAGACCCAGGACTGGAAGGGAGGGAGGAAAGACCAAGGACTGGAAGGGAGGGAGGAAAGACCCAGGACTGGAAGGGAGGGAGGAAAGAGTGGAGGGAGTGAGGTTTAAGCCGATTCAGCAGCTTTCTGAGCAGAATGCGTGGGGCATCCATGCTGTCTCATCAGGCTTCTCTCAGAGGCAAACGTTTCCAAAGCAAAGCAATGCCTCAACAGACAGACAGACAGACAGACAGACAGACAGACAGACAACACCCCAAAATACTGTCTGAAAAGACAAAGAACGCTAAAACCAACAATGGATCTGGTCTCAGAAAGATGGACCTAGCTGACACACAGAGATCTGATAATGAGTGATATGGACCCTGGTGTTATGATAGCCCCAGGTTATAATGGTGTCACTGCTAAAAGTGTACA
>CM042399.1:33438401-33588401 GCA_023634145.1 Thymallus thymallus
AAAAATATGGTTTTAATTCTTAGTATTGCAAACAAAAATAATGATATTGAAAGCAAAAGCCAAAAAGTATTGATAGCAATGAAAATAAAATACTACAAGGAAATATTTTCGAAATGTTAGAACAAACAAATTTGAAATGGATGCAAAAAATAGTTTTCAGTGAATATTTTTTAATGATAATGTGATTAAATAAAAAGCCTACCTCTTTCATGCAATTTTCCCTATCTTTGGTTATGTTACCCTGGCCTTGGCTTTCACTTCCTTTTTCTGGTTGCAAGTTCTGGCACATTCATTACAACAACATGAAGCAAAGCAGGGTCGGTCCTGCTCGGTCCTGGATGAGAGACTGGATGTTGTGAAAAATACAGGATTATTATGGGGTTTTTTACATGGGAAACTTCACACGTGTCCAAAAGCCACATGTCTGACTCATGTGAAAATGTCTAACAACAAAACAAAACATTGCCTGTTTTTTACTACATGTCATTTTTTCATGTGGGATGGGGACAGAGACAGCTATAATGACAAAGACAAGGGAGGGATGGAGCAGAGACAGCTATAACAACAAAGACAGGGGTGGGATGGAGCAGAGACAGCTATAACAACAAAGACAAGGGAGGGATGGAGCAGAGACAGCTATAACGACAAAGACAAAATGACAAAGACAAGGGAGGGATGGAGCAGAGACAGCTATAACAACAAAGACAAGGGAGGGATGGAGCAGAGACAGCTATAACGACAAAGACAAAATGACAAAGACAAGGGAGGGATGGAGCAGAGACAGCTATAACAACAAAGACGGGAGGGATGGGGACAGAGACAGCTATAACGACAAAGACAGGGGAGGGATGGGGACAGAGACAGCTATAACGACAAAGACAGGGGAGGGATGGGGACAGAGACAGCTATAACAACAAAGACGGGAGGGATGGGGACAGAGACAGCTATAACGACAAAGACAGGGGAGGGATGGGGACAGAGACAGCTATAACGACAAAGACAGGGGAGGGATGGGGACAGAGACAGCTATAACGACAAAGACAAGGGAGGGATGGGGACAGAGACAGCTATAACGACAAAGACAAGGGAGGGATGGGGACAGAGACAGCTATAACAACAAAGACAGGGGAGGGATGGGGACAGAGACAGCTATAACGACAAAGACAAGGGAGGGATGGGGACAGAGACAGCTATAACGACAAAGACAAGGGAGGGATGGGGACAGAGACAGCTATAACGACAAAGACAAGGGAGGGATGGGGACAGAGACAGCTATAATGACAAAGACAAGGGAGGGATGGGGACAGAGACAGCTATAACGACAAAGACAAGGGAGGGATGGGGACAGAGACAGCTATAACGACAAAGACAAGGGAGGGATGGGGACAGAGACAGCTATAACAACAAAGACAAGGGAGGGATGGGGACAGAGACAGCTATAACGACAAAGACAAGGGAGGGATGGGGACAGAGACAGCTTGTTGCCTGATAAGGTTAAAGGCTGTTAGCATTGCTATAATATCATATAGAACATTGAATCCTTCACACTCAATGTAATCAACACTGTGTGCTGCTGTGCCACCTTTGGTATGGAAAATGTAGCCTAATATCTTTAACACTGTTTTATGGTTTACTCTGTCTAGGCCGTATACAGGGGTGACTGTTGAAATACAACAGCTTCTCAGTGAAATAATGGAAAATACAGCCTGGTGTGGACACCCACGTGGAGAAAGGGCTGTCAGTTTAACTCCTTGGATGTGCTGTTGGTGAGTGGCGCAGACATCTAGGCTCTCTTTTTCCACAGTGTAAATGTCCAGTAATTGACGACCCGTCTAATATTTTAGCCCCTTAAATGTGGTGACCATAGTATTTGGTCACTTCTCCAGTTGGAACTCTCCCCTTCTCCCCCATGATGGAATCCAGTTTGTCTTTTTATAGCTTGGTTTTTCCAGAATTCTAAATCACATACTGTATCTGTGTCCTGGGTACCGCTCAGGGAGTTATTGCAATTAGCAGAGTACTGTATAGTCTATTAAATCACCTCTCACATGCACAGTCTCAGAAGTGGGAAAGGATGTGTTGCATTCAGCAAATCTCTCTCACCCATCAACAAGCATTATGTTCTCATGTTCATTGCTGTGTTACTCACTTTTACAGCATTTTCTGCCTCTGAATTACGTGACTAGTGAGAAAACTCCCCATAGAACAGAAAACAAAACCAATGTGGTCTTAACTCCTCAGATTACCAGTAGAAATGACTACCTTGCTGAGACAATTACACAACAGTTATCTTTACCCAGCCCCCTCCCTTCCTAGCCAGGACAGTCCCACAGGCATCTAACACGAAGAGGTTTAGATTAGTTGAATATGTTTGTGGTTGGATCTAACAAAGCTATGAGTTAAATGTACAGCATAAAAATGAAATGCACCAAGGAGAAACAGATGAACTATTATACACATGCATTACAACAAGTGTTCATGGCTGTGACATTAGGGAACTAGGCCCTGACACAAGGGGTCTAGGTTGTGACATTAGGGAACTAGGCCCTGACACAAGGGGTCTAGGTTGTGACATTAGGGAACTAGGCCCTGACATTAGGGGCCTAGGCCCTGACACAAGGGGTCTAGGTTGTGACATTAGGGAACTAGGCCCTGACACGAGGGGTCTAGGTTGTGACATTAGGGAACTAGGCCCTGACACGAGGGGTCTAGGTTGTGACATTTGGGAACTAGGCCCTGACACGAGGGGTCTAGGTTGTGACATTTGGGAACTAGGCCCTGACACGAGGAGTCTAGGCTGTGACATTAGGGAA
Source organism: Thymallus thymallus (assembly GCA_023634145.1). Lineage (NCBI taxonomy): Eukaryota > Metazoa > Chordata > Actinopteri > Salmoniformes > Salmonidae > Thymallus > Thymallus thymallus. Next base: position 33,441,215 of record CM042399.1, read on the forward strand.
CTAGGCCCTGACACGAGGGGTCTTGTATGTGACATTAGGGAACTAGGCCCAGACACGAGGGGCCTTGTAGAGGTAGTTGGAACCTGTTGAAAGCTGTTTCCCTACTGACCGGTCTTATTGACTAAGAGCCACTACTGATAAAGACAACGAGTGAGAATGATTAATAGAAGTACGCCGTGTGATGAGGAATAGGCTTTAAGATGGACTATGATGTACAATGTAGGATATCTATCCATTCAGCTTCCGCTCTGCATTCTCAATTATGCTTCTCTTCTTTCACTTTACTCCACTCTTCATGCTTATGACTTTTTCTCTCTCTCTCTCTCTCCTCTCCTTACTCTCTCTTTCCTGTCCTTAGTTTCTGTTTTGGCTACTGTCAAATGAAACGGAAGCCCCTGGCGTCTCAGAGGCACTCTCTGGCTAATCCCCTTGACTAAGAGGACACATTTTGGTAAACAGAATTGGGTCACAAGACATAAAGAGGCGAATGTTCACCAATTACATCATAGCATTTCCTGTAAGAGTGAAAGAGAGAGGGGGGATGGTGTGTGTGCGTGACAGAGGGAGTTGTTGTGCCTCTGCTCCCGTTTCTGTGGAGATTTCTTTGACAATTCCGTGAGAAAAAGAGACATGTTGGAACAGAAGTATTTCACATGGTTCTCTCTTCACCCCCTCTCTCTCCCTCTCCTCTCTCCAGTTGAAACTGATTAACAGGGTAACGTGTGTCCTCTCTCTCTTGGCTGGAGGAGATTCCACAGGAAGCCATGATGTGACCCAGCAGTGGGCCATGAGCCTGGTCTGGCTGACCTCTTCGGACCTCCTCAGGCTTGTTGGAGGAACACTCTGTGACCCATCACAACCAACGGAACCAACCCGTCACACAGACAGGAGATTAGTTTCCAGGCCTGAATCTGGGACTGGTCTGCTCCAAGCCAGGAGTTTGCATTAGGCCAGGTCTGGGAGGATGTCAGCTGACACATGGACCCTGTATCTGTCACTGTCGTTAGCCACCAGTCCTGAAGAGTGAGCAACGTGACGTGGTGCTGTCTGGAGGATCTTGACACTGATGTACGGTCAAAATGTCTTCCCCACACACGTTTCAGTAGCAGCTGTTTTTGATAATGATAATAAAGTGGTCGTAAAGATGATGCAATAATGTCATGCTAATGGAAATGTCAGGCTGCTCTGAGCATACATAAGTCATCAGAGAGAGGTGGATCTGACGTTTTGTTTTTCTCCTCTATCATATCAGGCTCACTCCAGTCCACCACCTGGGAAAACTAAGCACACACTGTTCAAAAGAATTGTATAAGTGTGTTATTTTCTTACTGAATGCACCAGATGTGGGACTATAAATTAGATTACTGTTGAACTGTTAAACATAGCCAGTAACTGTAAATTAAAATGTTGACAAAAAACAGAACAGAGCTGCATGCATATTGACTATGGCTTTACCACTTGACTGGGTTAATAGACCTCCCCTGTGTGACCTATGACCCCCTACTATCAGTGGTCAGCTAAGGGTGGAGGGTGGGCTGGTGGGGGTGGTGTTGCATGGTGTGCTGGTGGTGTTGCATGGTGTGCCAGTGGGGGTGGTGTTGCATGGTGTGCCAGTGGGGGTGGTGTTGCATGGTGTGCCAGTGGGGGTGGTGTTGCATGGTGTGCCAGTGGGGGTGGTGTTGCATGGTGTGCCAGTGGGGGTGGTGTTGCATGGTGTGCTGTTGGGGGTGGTGTTGCATGGTGTGCCAGTGGGGGTGGTGTTGCATGGTGTGCCAGTGGGGGTGGTGTTGCATGGTGTGCCAGTGGGGGTGGTGTTGCATGGTGTGCCGGTGGGGGTGGTGTTGCATGGTGTGCCGGTGGGGGTGGTGTTGCATGGTGTGCTGTTGGGGGTGGTGTTGGATGGTGTGCTGTTGGGGGTGGTGTTGCATGGTGTGCTGTTGGGGGTGGTGTTGGATGGTGTGCTGTTGGGGGTGGTGTTGCATGGTGTGCTGGTGGGGGTGGTGTTGCATGGTGTGCTGTTGGGGGTGGTGTTGCATGATGTGCTGGTGGGAGTGGTGATGAATGGTGTGCCGGTGGGGGTGGTGATGAATGGTGTGCCGGTGGGGATGGTGTTGCATGGTATGACGGTGGGGGTGGTGGTGGGTGGGCCGGTGGGGGTGGTGTTGCATGGTGTGACGTGGGGGTGGTGGTGGAGGGTGGACCGGTGGGGGTGGCGTTGGAGGGTGGGCCGGGGGGTTGGTGTTCTATGATGTGACGGTGGGGGTGGTGGAGGGGGTGGGCCAGTGGGGGTGGTGTTGGATGGTGTGCTGTTGGGGGTGGTGTTGCATGGTGTGCCGGTGGGGGTGGTGTTGCATGGTGTGCTGGTGGGGGTGGTGTTGGATGGTGTGCCGGTGGGGGTGGTGTTGCATGGTGTGCTGTTGGGGGTGGTGTTGCATGGTGTGCTGTTGGGGGTGGTGTTGGATGGTGTGCTGTTGGGGGTGGTGTTGCATGGTGTGCTGGTGGGGGTGGTGTTGCATGGTGTGCTGTTGGGGGTGGTGTTGCATGATGTGCTGGTGGGAGTGGTGTTGCATGGTGTGCTGGTGGTGTTGCATGATGTGCCGGTGGGGGTGGTGTTGCATGGTGTGCCGGTGGGGGTGGTGTTGCATGGTGTGCCGGTGGGGGTGGTGTTGCATGATGTGCCGGTGGGGGTGGTGTTGCATGGTGTGCCGGTGGGGGTGGTGTTGCATGGTGTGCTGGTGGTGTTGCATGATGTGCCGGTGGGGGTGGTGTTGCATGGTGTGCCGGTGGGGGTGGTGTTGCATGGTGTGCCGGTGGGGGTGGTGTTGCATGGTGTGCCGGTGGGGGTGGTGTTGCATGGTGTGCCGGTGGGGGTGGTGTTGCATGATGTGCCGGTGGGGGTGGTGATGCATGATGTGCCGGTGGGGGTGGTGTTGCATGGTGTGCCGGTGGGGGTGGTGTTGCATGGTGTGCTGGTGGTGTTGCATGGTGTGCTGGTGGTGTTGCATGGTGTGCTGGTGGGGGTGGTGTTGCATGGTGTGCTGGTGGTGTTGCATGCTGTGCCGGTGGGGGTGGTGAGGGATCAGAATAGATCAAAATGAGGTTACCGAGGGAGAGACCAAGTCACTAGGCAACACCCTGACGACGCGCTGGGGCTAATACAGGGGGCTTTTTTTAGGGGGCATGACACGGCCAGAGGGTAGGGTCCCTCTCCCTCCCAGTGGGCCCCCTCAGATGCACACCTGCATGCGGGGTGGGGGGAAGGCACAGCACAAAGACAGCCTGGAAACAGAGCTGCTCCACTACAGAGCCCCTAAGAAGGAGAAGATACAGCAACAGACAAAGAGAGAGAAAGAGATGTTCCAGCTTTGAAACCTGACCCCTCAGTTAACAGCCCCCCCGCCCCCCCCCCCCCACACACACAGACATACACGGTATAGTGCATTGTTGCTGCAGGCAGGCGCACTACAACAGCCATAGTCACAACAGCTGGCTAGTGTTATATTCCTCTCTAAGTGTGTCTGTATCTGTAGGTGTGTTCTTAGATCATGTTCCCCGGCCACAACGTTCAGGCCTCTCTGTAGTGGCTTCAGTCTCACCACACTGGCCCAGTGGACATGGTTTGCCTGTTGTCATGACACTGGGAGTTGGTGCAGAGTGAATGGGAACTGGTTTGCATCCCGGAACTCAGCCAACACAGCAGGGCAGAGACCCATGAACACCAGAGGATGTCCACCCCCACCACACACACACACCAGACCAGTCAGATATTAACTGAAGGGATACAATTTCACATTTTAATAATTTAGTAGACAGTCTTATCTAGAACGACGTACAGTAAATTCATCTTAAAGTACATTTTCCTCCATAAAGCTATTGTATATCTCAAGCATCCCGTATCCTGCCTGAGGTGGGGGAAAGAGGGTATAAAGTGTTTATTATGTCCTCAATGATGATAATACATCCCCATTTCTACAGGTAAGATCTTCATCTTCCTGTCTGTCCACAGAGATCATTGTGATTCATAAAGTACTTCCCCCTCACAGACAACTAGTTGATGAATGTCAGAAAGTATCATGTCATTAAGTACTTCCCCCTCACAGACACCTAGATGATGAATGTCAGAAAGTATCATGTCATTAAGAACTTCCCCCTCACAGACACCTAGATGATGAATGTCAGAAAGTATCATGTCATAAAGTACTTCCCCCTCACAGACACCTAGTTGATGAATGTCAGAAAGTATCATGTCATAAAGTACTTCCCCCTCACAGACACCTAGTTGATGAATGTCAGAAAGTATCATGTCATTAAGAACTTCCCCCTCACAGACACCTAGATGACGAATGTCAGAAAGTATCATGTCATAAAGAACTTCCCCCTCACAGACACCTAGATGACGAATGTCAGAAAGTATCATGTCATAAAGTACTTCCCCCTCACAGAATGTCTGATGTAGCTGTCATGTTTTATTAGCAAACAGCTGGACGGCAGACAATCGGTCTTTACCTCAGACTCTTCTCTCTCTATCAGTATCACCTAGCTACCAGACTGGCGCCACTCACCACTAGATTGACTGGAAGGGGGTCTTTGACTAAATAATCAGAATCAGAATCACCTTTATTCACCAAGTACATTTACATATAACCAGAATTAGATGGTGTTGCTACAGTCAACAGAATCAATAGAGAATATAGACGATAAACAGACCACACAATAGATACTCATCATCATCATCATCATCATCATCATCACCCTTAGTATCAGCAGAACTAGCAGCAGTCTCAAATGTTTTGCCATGAGTCACAAAGACCGATACAACAACTTTGTATTAGTTTCCTTCTAAATCTTAACCATCAGGAGTCTTGGGCAACATTCCTGTTGTTGTTGTCCAATATTAACAGTGCAGAGTGTAAAGAATCCAACTAGAGGATGGGGAGAGATGACTAACACTTTTAAACAGAAGGATGAATCTGCTTCCTCCCTGTATTCTATCTCAGATCCCACGGCTTAGTTGCAGAGTGAACCACTACACCCCCTTGTGGCATCTTTGCAATCTACACCCCCTCAAATTCCTACATTCCTTGAGACAACTTATTCTTTAACACTGCTATCCCAGTGCCCAAGAAAGCGAACCTAACCTGCCTACGTGATTACCGCCCTGTAGCACTCACGTCGGTAGCCATGAAGTGCTTTGAAAGGCTGGTCATGGCTCACATCAACATCGTTATCCCAGAAACCCTAGACCCACTGCAATTCGCATACCACCCCAACAGATGACGCAATCTCAATCGCACTCCACACTTCCCACCTCGACAAAAGGAAAACCTATGTGAGAATGCTGTTGACATTGACTACAGCTCAGCGTTCAACACCATAGTGCCCATAAAGCTCATCACTAAGCTAAGGACCCTGGGACTAAACACCTCCCTCTGCAACTGGATCTATCAAAAAAAAAAAAAAAAAAAAAAAAAAAAAAATTATGAAATTTCCCCCCCGGGGGATCAATAAAGTACCTATCTATCTATCTATCTATCTATCTATCTATCTATCCTGGATTTACTGACGGGCCACCCCCTGGTGGTAAGGGTAGGTAACAACACATCTGCCACGCTGATCCTCAACACTGGGGTGCGTGCTTAGTCCCCTCCTGTATTCTCTGTTCACCCACCGGCTGCGTGGCCAAGCAAGACTCCAACACCATCATTAAGTTTGCTGACGACACAACAGTGGTAGGCCTGATCACCGACAACAACGAGACAGCATATAGGGAGGAGATCAGAGACCTGGCAGTGTGGTGCCAGGACAACAACCTCTCCCGCAGTGTGAGGAAGACAAAGGAGCTGATCGTTGACTACAGGAAAAGGAGGGCTGAACAGGCCCCCATTAACATTGACAGGGCTGAAGGGAGCGCCACATCACCAACAAACTATCATGGTCTAAACACACCAAACGTTGTGGAGGCCACGACAGTACTGGTACCCCTGTATATAGCCCCGTTATTAACCTGTACCCCCACACATTGACTCAGTACCGCTACCCCTGTATATAGCCTCGTTATTAACCTGTACCCCCACACATTGACTCAGTACCGGTACCCCTGTATATAGCCCCGTTATTAACCTGTACCCCGGCACATTGACTCAGTACCGGTACCCCTGTATATAGCATTGTTATTTTATGTAATTTCGGGTTACTTTTTCTTGAACTGCATTATTGGTTAAGGTCTTGTCAGTAAGCGTTTCACAGTAAGGTCTACACCTGTTGTATTCCGCGCATGTGACATACCATTTGATTTGATTATAAGAGGGACGGCTTGGTAATTCCTTCACACCTCCTCACCATCCAAGACACAGAAACACCGGTTGTCTTTTTAATCATCTCTGTTTATCAGTCTGTCTGGGCAGCAACTAGCCTAGTGGTTAAGAGCATTGGGCCAGTAAGTGAAAGACTGGTTGGTTTGAATCCCTGAGCCGACTAGGTGAAGATCTGTTGATATGCCCTTGACCGCTGTGTCGTCAGCAAAGTTGGAGTTGGGAGTGGTGTGTGGTCACACAGTCGTGGGCAAACAGGGAGTACAGGACGGTACTAAGCACTACTCACCACCTTGGGTCGACCCATCGGGAATGCCACAATCCAGCTGTGTACTGAACAGACCTCGAGGTGCTCCAGGAAGAGCTGCAGTTTTACAAGCAACACTGGAACCTGTATAATTTACATAATCCTAATCTCCTTCCATCAGATGAGGTGCTCTCCGCTCTCTCCCTGCTACATCTGAGAATTGCATTTAACTTACAGTACACTGGTTTGTTTCACTGAACCATAGTATTGATGATCACCTGCTAAATAACCCAGGTGTGGGTGTCAACCTCAGTACAACTAAATAAAAAATAACCAGAATAACCCAGGTGTGGGTGTCAACCTCAGTACAACTAAATAAAAAATAACCAGAATAACCCAGGTCTGGGTGTCAACCTCAGTACAACTAAATAAAAAGACACACACACACACATTGGTTATGCTTCTCTACGGTGATATACACCAACATTTATTGCAAATAAAAATAGATCTATGAGCTTGTGAACAAAAGGCTCATAATAAACTTTGACTTGCACAAGTACAATAGGAGAAAAAAAAAGTATATTTCTTTGGGTTACTGAACTTCACCAGGGAGAGCATGAACTTCACCTAAACACATTACTACAAAATTGCTCAATCTTAAATCCCCCCGTCTATCTGGACCTGAAACGTAATGCTCAATTCTGCAAAAGGCCAGAACTTTAAAAAATACACAATCAATACAAAACAATCAATCAATCAATCTAAAACCAGAGGAATAATTTGGTCCCTTGGGTCTCCTCTAACTGAGGAAACATGGTTCTGTTGACACCATCGCCACCTGCAGGTATCTCTCAGTCACTGCACAAGGCATAGCCAACTCCTACAATAATAAATTATTTCCATATGACAGACTCCTCTGATTGGATATGACTGAGTACGACTCACAGAAATAGCATTGTGTCATAGCAAAAGTCCATACAAATATCAAAATGTGATATTGTGATTGCCCAAGTTCAGTTAATTCCTTAATGCGCTGATCTGAATTCTGAGCTATTATCACCTTTATACTGACCAAAATGTCAGGTGACATGTAATTGCATGCACTACTAAATTGGCACAATTATACTTTAAGAATGGTAGGTATTTAGACCTACTTCCAGGCCAGAGGACTGTGGCATGGTGAAGTTCCTTATAAAGCATGTGTATCTCCAGCCTCCCTTACATCGTCCTATGATGTTTCACATTCTCAATGAGGAAGGGATTTCTATATCAAACTAAGACCGGACAGAAACTAAAGTAGATCATAGTTATAAAACACATCGGAGACTCCGCGACCAATTTAAAACATGTTCAGCTTCCTGTGATTTCTCAGATTCCACCAAAAACCAAAACAATAGTAAAACGTATTTGATTTAAACATTCTGGCCTTTCAAATGAAATAAAAACAAGAAATATCATATTAAAAAGGGAAATCAATACAAAACATGAAGGAAAACATAGGCACCGAAAAGCTGCTTTACAAACCACTTAAACTACAAAATATCCCAATGTTAAAACAGTTATTTAATAAAAACAGCCATTTCCATGTACAGCACATGGGAAACATGACCACCCTCCTAGGATGTGTATAGAGAGAGCTGGGCTGCTGTGAATGTGGTGCTAGATAGTGATGGACGAGCTGGTAGGACCTTTGTCATCATTTGTCTTTGTCAACCTCTGTGGTCTCTTCTTTAGCTGCTGCATCTTCCGCAGACACTTCCTCATACCTGTCAGAGGGGCAAAAAAGAAGAGAATACAACTTTATATTTGTTAAAGGAGACCAGGAAAGACAGGATGAACAAAATGTTGATTTCACCAAGGCACAATGCACTGCACAATTTATTCCAAATAAACATGAGTGTTCTGTGCTGATTCCAAAAAACAACCAATGGTAGAGGAGTGATGATTCCAATGCTGGCCCGGGACTACGACAAACACAACTAAAAAGATGCCTGCAGCCCTGGAGACGACTGGACTGGTGGGGGTATCTGAATCAGACTCAGCCAAAGAAACTTACGAACATGAGAGAGAGAGGGGACTGGCGAGAGAGGGGGCGGGCGAGAGAGAGCAAGAGAGAGAGGGGGCGAGAGAGAGAGAGAGGGCGAGAGAGAGGGTGAGAGAGAGAGAGAGGGCGAGAGAGAGGGTGAGAGAGAGAGAGAGAGAGCGCGAGAGAGAGAGCGAGCGAGGGGGCGAGAGCGAGAGAGAGATCTTCAACCAAAACCTAACATTAGATAAAGAGACCCTGAGTTTACAAATAACAACAAAAAAGTATACTTATTTTATTTATTTAATTAACAAAGTTATGCAACACCCAATTCACCTGTGTGAAAAAGTAATTGTCCACTTACACTAGATAGATAGATAGATAGGTACTTTATTGTAGCCGACCATCTCTAAATAACTGGTTGCGCCACCTTCTGTAGTGTAGCCTACCTTCTGTAGCCTTCCTTCTGTAGTGTAGCCTACCTTCTGTAGCCTTCCTTCTGTAGTGTAGCCTACCTTCTGTAGCCTTCCTTCTGTAGTGTAGCCTACCTTCTGTAGCCTTCCTTCTGTAGTGTAGCCTACCTTCTGTAGCCTTCCTTCTGTAGTGTAGCCTTCCTTCTGTAGTGTAGCCTACCTTCTGTAGTGTAGCCTACCTTCTGTAGTGTAGCCTACCTTCTGTAGTGTAGCCTACCTTCTGTAGCGTAGCCTACCTTCTGTAGCCTTCCTTCTGTAGTGTAGCCTTCCTTCTGTAGTGTAGCCTACCTTCCTTCTGTAGCCTTCCTTCTGTAGCCTTCCTTCTGTAGCCTTCCTTCTGTAGTGTAGCCTGCCTTCTCGAGCGTAGCCTGCCTTCTCGAGCGTAGCCTGCCTTCTCGAGCGTAGCCTGCCTTCTCGAGCGTAGCCTGCCTTCTCGAGCGTAGCCTGCCTTCTCGAGCGTAGCCTGCCTTCTCGAGCGTAGCCTGCCTTCTCGAGCGTAGCCTGCCTTCTCGAGCGTAGCCTGCCTTCTCGAGCGTAGCCTGCCTTCTCGAGCGTAGCCTGCCTTCTCGAGCGTAGCCTGCCTTCTCGAGCGTAGCCTGCCTTCTCGAGCGTAGCCTGCCTTCTCGAGCGTAGCCTGCCTTCTCGAGCGTAGCCTGCCTTCTCGAGCGTAGCCTGCCTTCTGTAATGTAGCCTACCTTCTGTAGTGTAGCCTTCCATATGTAATGTAGCCTACCTTCTGTAGTGTAGCCTACAGTGCCGTGAAAAAGTATTTGCCCCCTTTCTTATTTTTCAAACTGTTTGCATATTTTTAATACGGAATGTTTTCAACCAAAACCTAATATTGGATAAAGAGAAGCTGAGTTTACAAATAACAACAAGAAAAAAGTAGAGAGGGGGAGAGAGAGCGAGAGCGAGATAGAGCGAGAGAAAGAAAAGACTTAGCACGTAAAGATGCCTACATTTTATAAATATCTGAACCAAGAAAGATGCTAAAGATGAAGAGCTTTATGAATATTGAACAGAGAGCATAAAGTATAGGAGTGAATATAAAGTGTGTCTAGTCCGAGACACCAGCAGTTTGACAGACAGGAACCAGTCAAAGTACACTGACCAGGCAGATTGGCACGAAGTCTTGGCACGAAGTCTTGGCACTGCCAGCTTTGACCCCCTGGTCTCTTACCCTCTCCACATAGTTTGTGCCACCCCAAGGTCACAGCTTTGTGGTTACCTTGGTAATTATCAAGCAAGGACATTTCTGGCAGTTGAGGTTTGGGGAATGTTTCCCCTCCTTCCCCAGCCCAGTTATTATGTTTCCTCCTGTCTAAGCACTGTTATTATGGCTAACAGGCACCAGTCACCCCTCCACAGACCCAGGGCTGAGAGAAGGGGCTAGCGGGGCCAAGGCCCTTGCCCAACATGTATGTATTTGGATGAGTAGGTGCATGACCGGGCCATTTACAGTACACACAATACTCCAAGCAGCACTAGGTGGGAGGAATGACATTATATAATTGAAATCAAGTCATGATCTTGGAGGCACAGATATTATGTCAAGCTAAAAAGATAGGCAACCAATAGCTCTATCTGGTGCTGCATGGTGAAACAGGCTAAATGTTCACTACTACTGGTGAGCATGCAGAGTGAGCTGGACTGAAAAAATAAATGCCATGATGGAAACAGGGAAGGTTTCATTACCTGAACATCTCAGTCAGTTCTCCTTTCAACAGAGCTACAACCACTGGGAATCCAATGCAGGCTGGGACCAGGTACAGCAAGGCAGGCTGGGAAGGAAGAGAGGAACAAGACAACCAGTTGGTACCAGCCAAGTCGATATAAAAGGTGACCCTTTCACCTGCATGTCATTAGTGTGACCTGGGAGTCAGTGCCTCGCTCTCACCTGGGCGTGTTTAAAGGTGTGCATGACCCAGATGGTCAGGCCCAGGCCGAAGATGTAGGCCAGGAAGCCGGTGTGGAAGTACGTCCTGGTGTTCTTCTTCAGACTAGAGGGAGCAGAGAGGACATTACACATGACGGTAGGGAGAGGGAGGACATTACACATGACGGTAGGGAGAGGGAGGACATTACACATGACGGTAGGGAGAGGGAGGACATTACACATGACGGTAGGGAGAGGGAGGACATTACACATGACGGTAGGGAGAGGTAGGACATTACACATGACGGTAGGGAGAGGGAGGACATTACACATGACGGTAGGGAGAGGGAGGACATTACACATGACGGTAGGGAGGGGGAGGACATTACACATGACGGTAGGGAGAGGGAGGACATTACACATGACGGTAGGGAGAGGGAGGACATTACACATGACGGTAGGGAGAGGGAGGACATTACACATGACGGTAGGGAGAGGGAGGACATTACACATGACGGTAGGGAGAGGGAGGACATTACACATGACGGTAGGGAGAGGGAGGACATTACACATGACGGTAGGGAGGGGGAGGACATAGGCCATGATAAAAGAGGAGGAGAGTTAGAGCTCACCTGACATCAAAGCGGAGAAGTAGAGCAATGAAGATACCTGAAAAATTAACAGCGGGGTCAGCACTTTTAGAAGGAAAATAAGCTTTACTGGAGGTGGATCTAATGCTGAAGTACTACCATTATCTAGCGGATTTGACAAGCCAAGCGTATGTAAAATTAAATGCTACTGTTGAGTAAAGAGAATGTTTACTTGCCTGGAATGACAATATCTCCCAGGCCCAGCATTGCAAATTGACTGGCACCCAGACCCTTCTCCAGCAGGTCCTGGGGAAACACCACTGAGATGGAGAAGAGAAAGGGAAAGGGGGATACTAGTCAGTTGTACAACTGCCCACATTCAACTGTAATGTGTCTTCCGCATTTAACCCCTCTGAATCAATGGGAGGAAGAAATAACTGTCACTATGTGTCAGATGTGATCTGATTACAGAGACCAAAAGTAGAGCACACACACGATGACAGTGACTGGCATGATTATTAAAATGGTGCTGGAATGTACAGCGGACGTTTTACGGCTCCTGACCAATTCTGCTATTTTGTCTTTTTTATTTTACTTAACGTTTCAGCCAGTGTTTCCTATGACCAAAAAAAACTTCTGGACATCAGCGCAGCGATTACCAACTTCGAATTTGGATGAAGATTTCTACTTCAATGAGTAGGCGGCACAGGACATACAGTTCACACTGGACCAGGCTCTTATCCTGACACAGGACATACAGTTCACACTGGACCAGGCTCTTATCCTGACACAGGACATACAGTTCACACTGGACCAGGCTCTTATCCTGACACAGGACATACAGTTCACACTGGACCAGGCTCTTATCCCGACACAGGACATACAGTTCACACTGGACCAGGCTCTTATCCCGACACAGGACATACAGTTCACACTGGACCAGGCTCTTATCCCGACACAGGACATACAGTTCACACTGGACCAGGCTCTTATCCCGACACAGGACATACAGTTCACACTGGACCAGGCTCTTATCCCGACACAGGACATACAGTTCACACTGGACCAGGCTCTTATCCCGACACAGGACATACAGTTCACACTGGACCAGGCTCTTATCCCGACACAGGACATACAGTTCACACTGGACCAGGCTCTTATCCCGACACAGGACATACAGTTCACACTGGACCAGGCTCTTATCCCGACACAGGACATACAGTTCACACTGGACCAGGCTCTTATCCCGACACAGGACATACAGTTCACACTGGACCAGGCTCTTATCCCGACACAGGACATACAGTTCACACTGGACCAGGCTCTTATCCCGACACAGGACATACAGTTCACCCTGGACCAGGCTCTTATCCCGACACAGGACATACAGTTCACCCTGGACCAGGCTCTTATCCCGACACAGGACATACAGTTCACCCTGGACCAGGCTCTTATCCCGACACAGGACATACTGTTCACACTGGACCAGGCTCTTATCCTGACACAGGACATACAGTTCACCCTGGACCAGGCTCTTATCCCGACACAGGACATACTGTTCACACTGGACCAGGCTCTTATCCTGACACAGGACATACAGTTCACCCTGGACCAGGCTCTTATCCCGACACAGGACATACTGTTCACACTGGACCAGGCTCTTATCCTGACACAGGACATACAGTTCACACTGGACCAGGCTCTTATCCCGACACAGGACATACAGTTCACACTGGACCAGGCTCTTTTCCTGACACTGGGAAGAGAAGGCGATATAAAAGGTGTGCATGTCTCTGTTAACAGCTGGTGCGCAATCTCTAACATTAGTCCCAAGGTTCTGCTCGCCTGAGTTAGAATACCTCATGATAAGCTGTAGACCATACGATTTAGCAAGAGAGTTTTCATCTATATTTTCGTAGTCGTCTATTTACCACCACAAAATCGATGCAGTCTCTAAGTCCGTACTCAACGAGCTGTATAAGGCCATAAGCAAACAAGAAAATGCTTATCCAGAGGCGGCGCTCCTAGTGGCCGGTACGATAATTTAATGCAGGAAAACTGAAATCAGTTTTACCTAATTTCTACCAGCATGTCACCTCTGCAACTAGAGGCGAAAAAAACCCAACTCTATATCACCTTTATTTCACACAGATACGCATACAAAGCTCTCCCTCGCACTCCATTAGGCAAATCTGACCCTAACGCCATCCTCCTGATTCCTGCTTACAAGCAAATAATCTACCATGAAGTACCAGTGATGCGCCCAATACGGAAGTGGTCCAAAGAAACGGATGCTAAGCTACAGGTTTTCGCTAGCATAGACTAGAATATGTTCCAGGACTCATCCTATGACATTGAGGAGTTTACCACATCAGTCACCGGCTTCATTAATAAGTCAGTCGACGACATCCCCACAGTGACCGTACGTACAGTTGAAGTCGGAAGTTTACGTACACCTTAGCCAAATACATTTAAACTCTGTTTTTCACAATTCCTGACATTTAATCCTAGTTAAAATTCCCTGTCTTAGCGCAGTTAGGATCACCACTTTATTTTAAGAATGTGAAATGTCAGAATAATAGGAAAGAGAATAATTTATTTCAGCATTTCTTTCTTTCATCACATTCCCAGTGGGTCAGAAGTTTACATACACTCAATTAGTATTTGGTAGCATTGCCTTTAAATTGTTTAACTTGGGTCAAACGTTTTGGGTAGCCTTCCACAAGCTTCCCACAATACGTTGGGTGAATTTTGGCCCATTCCTTCTGACAGAACTGGTGTAACTGAGTCAGGTTTATAGGCTTCCTTGCTCACACACGCGTTTTCACTTCTGCCCAAAAATCTTAAGCTATTTTGCCACAACTTTGGAAGTATGCTTGGGGTCATTGTCCATTTGGAAGACTCATTTGCAACCAAGCTATAACTTCATGACTGATGTCTTGAGATGTTGCTTCAATAAATCCACATAATTTTCCATCCTCATGATGCCATCTATTTTGTGAAGTGCACCAGCCCCTCCTGAGCAAAGCACCCCAACAACATGATGCTGCCACCCCCATGCTTCACGGTTGGGATGGTGTTCTTAGGGTTGCAAACATCCACCTTTTTCCTCCAAACATAATGATGGTCATTATGGCCAAACAGTTCTATTTTTGTTTCATCAGACAAGAGGACATTTCTCCAAAAAGTACGATCTTTGTCCCCATGTGCTGTTGCAAAGGGTAGTCTTGCTTTTTTTTGATGGGCAGTTTTGGAGGAGTGGCTTCTTTCTTGCTGAGCAGCCTTTCAGGTTATGTCGATCCAGGACATGTTTTACTGTGGATATAGATACTTTTGTACCCGTTTCCTTCAGCATCTTCACAAGATCCTTTGCTGTTCTGGGATTACGTTAATCTCTAGGAGTCAAAACGCGTCTCCTTCCTGAGCGGTATGACGGCTGCGTGGTCCCATGGTGTTTATACTTGCGTACTATTGTTTGTACATACGAACGTGGTACCTTCACACGTTTGGAAATTGCTCCCAAGGATGAACCAGACTTGTGGAGGTCTACAATTTTTTTTCTGAGGTCTTGTCTGAGGTCTTGATTTCTTTTGATTTTCCATTGATGTCGAGCAAAGAGGAACGGAGTTTGAAGGTAGGCCTTGAAATACATCCACAGGTACACCTCCAATTGACTCAAATGATGTCAATTAGTCTATCAGAAGCTTCTAAAGCTTCTAAAGACATTTTCCAAGTTGTTTAAAGGCACAGTCAACTTAGTGCATGTAAACTTCTGACCCACTGGAATTGTGATATAGTGAATTATAAGTGAAATAATCTTTAAACAATTGTTGGAAGAATTACTTGTGTCATGCACAAAGTAGATGTCCTAACCGACTTGCCAAAACTATAGTTTGTTAACATGAAATCTGCGGAGTGGTTGAAAAATGAGTTAATGACTTCAACCTAAGTGCATGTAAATGTCCGACTTCAACTGTACATATATATCCCAACCAAAAATCTTGGATTACAGGAAACATTCACACTGAGCTAAAGTGTAGAGCTGCCGCTTTCAAGGAGTGGGAGACTAACCCGGACGCTAATAAGAAATCCTGTTACACCTGTCAAACCATCAAACTGGGAAGGTGTCAATACAGGACAATGATGGAATCCTACTACACTGGCTACAAAGCTCGTCGCATGTGGCAGGGCTCGCAAACTATCATGGATTACAAAGGGAAACCCAGCCGCGAGCTGCCCAGTGACGCGAGCCTACTAGATGCGCTAAATGCCTTGTATGCTTGTTTCAAGGCAAGCAACACTGAACGATGCATGAAAGCCCCAGCTGTTCCAAACGACTGTGATCACACTCTCCGTACCGATCTGAGTAAGACCTTTAAACAGGTTAACATTCACAAGGCCGCAGGGCCAGACAAATTACCAGGACGCAAACCGCACGCACGTGATGACCAGCCTTCACTGATATTTTCAACCTCTCCGTGACACAGTCTGTAATACCTACATGTTTCAAGCAGACCACCATAGTCCCTGTGCCAAAGAACACAAAGGTAACATGCCTAAATGACTATGACCCCGTAGCACTCACATCTGTAGCTATGAAATGCTTTTAAAGGCTGGTCATGTCTCAAACACCATCATCATCCCAGACCCAAACCAATTCGCATACCGCCCCAATAGATCAACAGATGACGCAATTTCTATTGCACTCCACACTTCCCTTTTCCACTTGGACAAAAGGAATACCTACGTGAGAATGCTGTTCATTTACTACAGGTCAGCATTCAACACCATAGTGCTCTCCAAGCTCTTCACTAAGCTAAGGACCCTGGGACGGAACACCTCCCTCTGCAACTGGATCCTGGACTTACCCAGGTGGTGAGGGTAGGCAACAACGCATCCGCCTCGCTGACCCTCAACTCAGAGGCCCCTGCTTAGTCCCCTCCTGTACTCCCAGTTCACCCACGACTGCATGGCCGCGCACGACTCCAACACCACCATTGGGTTCGCCAACAACACGACTGTGGTCGGCCTGATATTTCACTTAAGTATTTCACTTAGTCCACAGGCAGTCTAGTGTACAGCTAACAGACATTTACATAGTTACCCATTAAAGTAAAGTTACACATTTAATACTGTGTATAAATTAAATAAATTAACTGCATTGACTTCACAATAAAAAAAAACAACAAAAAACCTTACTCACACTTAATAGGTGCCTCGAACGACTTGGCCACGGTAACCATGACATTGGTGCCAAACACCTACAGGGATAACAGTTGTGTTTATTCAAGAGAGTCAATACTCCCAGCTTAATGATTTTACAGGGCCTGAGGGGTTTACTACAAAGCATAATCAAATGAGTTAGCCAACTAACTTGTCTACACATTTGGATATGTAGCCAACTATGGATATTGAAAGATAAACTTGAAATTGGCATGGTCTAATTGACTCAACAACCAAAAACACATATCGAAGTTTAGCTTTCTTAATGATCCTGAACATCAATAGTTATTTTTGGTTGTTTAGTAGCTGGATAACTCATTGATCCTGCTTTGTACTATACCCCTCTGGGGTATAACGTAGTTGTACAGTATTGGGGTCATGTGGCAGACTTACCCAAAAGACGTCATACACAAACAGCCCCCCCAGCAGGATGCAGCCAGTACTGATGTTGTTCAAGTGCAGAAGCTCCACCCCATTCAGGGCGAACGCCAGGCCAAAGAGGTTGTTGGCAATCCAGTGCTGGGAAGAACCAAAGAACACATGTTCAAAGAGCATACAACACCCACACAGACAGAAGACTAGGAACCATACGTAAAATGTATGCACGCATGACTAGGTTGCTTTGGATAAAATTGTTTGCTGAATGGAATATATTATATTATTCTAAGAAACTCAGACGAACACAACCACAGAGTATTAAAATTAGGGAATTTTCTGAAACGAATTCCAGCTCTGCAGGTACGCTTGACCATTTGCACTAACGGTAGGCTTACAACATTATTTATTATTTATTTTGTTTAACCTTTATTTAACTAGGCAAGTCAGTTAAGAACATATTCTTATTTACAATGGCCTACACGAGCCAAACTCGGACGACGCTAGACCAATTGTGTGCCGCCCAATGGGACTCCCAATCACGGCCGGTTGTGATACAGCCTGGATTCGAACCAGGGTGTCTGTAGTGACGGCTCTAGCACTGAGATGAAGTGCCTTAGACCGCTGCACCGCTACCCTCTACACTACCAACACAATTGCTAAGACTAAAAGCACACTACATAAATATACTGTAGTGTAATGTTAACTGACCTTCTTGAGGACGTACCAGACCCCAACCACAGTGCTGATGACCAGGCAGATCATGTCCTTGGTGTCAAACTCATAGTTGACAATTTCTGTTGGAGGGAGGGTCATCAGCGATATTAAAACATACATGAGCTTTTACAGTGTATTAACAATATTACTGTTTCTAGCTCTCATTGCGTTTCATCCTCACCTTCTTCAGTCTCCCCTGAGCCCTGAGTGAAGAGCAGCTGGTACTGCTTGATGGTAATGTTAGCAGGGAAGATCCTGTTCATGAAGGGACTAATGGGGAGATGGGGTGCAGAACTTGTTGAGACTGTTTATCAGGCTATATCAGTGCTGTCCAACCCGCTTCCTGGAGATCTACTGTCCTGTAGGTTCAGTCCAACCCTCATTTAGCATATCAGATTCAGCTAGTTACGGCTAATAATTAGAATCAGGTGTGTTAAAATAAGGGTTGGACTGAAAACCCACAGGACGGTAGATGTCCAGGAAGAGGGTTTGGCAGCCCTGGGCTATATCAATGTCATAAAGTGACAGGAGAACCTAATAAAGTGATGAAACAAGCCTCTCACCTCATTGTATGAGACAGTGCCAAAATCCCCAGGACAAAGAAATACATTGACAGCAGCAAGTTGATGTACTCTTGTGAGAAAATCTATGATTGAAACAAAACCAATTTAGTACTACTCCACCCTCGCTACATACAGTATCCCACCACTAGTGTTTCTCACTTTAAATCAAGGATCTGAAAAAGGGAATTAATAATGACAGAGCATGCATGATGTGAGCCCGGCGTGCAAGGAAGGATTAACACACATACAGCTGATAGTATGGTAAAGCAGAGGTAGAGAGCAATGTGGGAGATTGTTGGAGGGGAAAGCAGTAACTTATTACATTGTAATACTGTAGAAAATGATTCAGGACAATACATAAGTGATGCAGAGAGAGGGGGGGGGGGGGGGTGATGATGCTCACTTTGAAGAAGAGATAGAGGCCGAAAAGGGTGCAGCTGGCGATGATGGGGAACCGTGCAGCATCTCTGCCTGTGATGGTCTCTGGCATGTCTGAGGAGTTCTGGGGAGACAGAAATAAGGGTTGATGTGAGTGGACAAGCATAAGAAGCACACTTCCTAAATTCCTTCAAAAACACACAAAGTAATCAATATGCAGGGGGTTTTCTGCATAGAAAAGTGTTGGGCGGGGCCACCTAAGTAATTTATTTCTATTTTTATTATTTTACCCGGGTCATCTATGTCCAATGTGTAGAATATCTGGAAATCAGCTTTAAAAAACAGCTACATTTTGTCACTGAGGCAAACAGGAGAGCCTACCACCTAAGCCCCATTTTGATCCAGAAAAAAATAAATAAAAACGGTTTCAATGCACATTGCCAAAGTTCCTCTTCAAAAGAGAAAGCACTAGAATGCGAACTGCCACTAAAAACACAATCATAACCTTCAGTGGCTCATCGCATCACAGACTAATTATTGACAAAATAAGTAGTTAGGTGACTGACAAACTCAAGCAGGTTACATGTGTGTCCCACTAGATAGGCCTAATGTGGTGCAATGAGCAGCAAGTAACAAGAACAGGCAAGCGACTCATACCATCCAACTCTAAAGACCACATCTATGTGAAAAGGCATTGGAAGCATCTTCATGTCAGTGATTGTCTCGTTAACACAGGTGAGAGTGTTGATGAGGACAAGGCTGGAGATCACTCTGTCATGCTGATTGAGTCAGAATAACAGACGAAGCTTTAAAAGGAGGGTGGTGCTTGAAATCATTGTTCTTCCTCTGTCAACCATGATTACCTGCAAGGAAACACATGTCGTCATCATTGCTTTGCACAAAAAGGGCTTCACAGGCAAGGATACTGCTGCTGGTAAGATTGCACCTAAATCATCCATTTATCAGATCATCAAGAACTTCAAGGAGAGAGGTTCAATTGTTGTGAAGGCGGCGTCAGGGTGCCCAAGAAAGTCCAGCAAGCGCCAGGACCGTCTCCTAAAGTTGATTCAGCTGCGGGATCGGGGCACCACCAGTGCAGAGCTTGCTCAGGAATGGCAGCAGGCAGGTGTGAGTGCATCTGCACGCACAGTGAGGCAAATACTTTGAGGATGGCCTGTGTCAAGAAGGGCGGCAAAGAAGCCACTTATCTCCAGGAAAAAGATCAGGGACAGATTGATATTCTGCAAGGGTCTAGGGAGTGGGCTCACTCACAATTTTGCCTAAGAACACAGCCATGACTAAAGAATGGTACTAACATATCCTCCGAGAGCTTCTTCTCCCAACCATCCAAGAACAGTTTGGTGACGACCAATGCCTTTTCCAGCATGATGGAGCACCTTGCCATAAGGCAAAAGGGATAAGTGGCTCGGGGAACAAAACATCAACATTTTGGCTACATGGCCAGGAAACTCCCCAGACCTTAAACCCATTGAGAACCTGTGGTCGATCCTCAAGAGGCGGGTGGACAAACAAAAACCCACAACTTCTGACAAACTCCAAGCATTGATTATGCAAGAATGGCCTGCCATCAGTCAGGATGTGGCTTATAAAAATAAAATTGTTTGGCACTCATTTTGCCACCTCTTCTAGTCCATTGGTGAGGAATGTGTGTCTGTCAATCATAATCAGCACCCCCCCGTCCCACGAGGTCAGAACACTGACTGCCAGTACTGTAGCGATCTGGCCGGCATACGCTAGCTACGCGTTGCGTGGTAGCTGAAGAGGGATTGTGGGTAGTTCATGTTCCATGATAAAACGGTTGTGTTATGTGTTTATGTTTCTAGTAGTTAAGCTAATGTTATGTGGTTATGTTTCTAGTAGTTAAGCTAATGTTATGTGGTTATGTGTTCTTAAGTTGTCTGAGTTCAGGTTATGGGGGAGGGGGAATGTTAGAGTGCCTACCGTAACCGAGCCTTGCATGGCCGGAGGTTAGGTTCGTTGCCAAAAGCTGAAGGAGGATAATAAAGTGTGACGTTCCTGGAGTCGTGCGGTGTATGGGGTACAGGAACTCTCTGTTAAATCAATCTCTGTCTCATGCCATCTTCTTCTGGCCGAGTTCGCCACAGTACAGTGTACAACCATGTCTAAACGACCCAAACTGTCGGGTTGTGAGAACAAAAAAAGAAAATTAGCAAAGGAGCACGAGGACATATTAGGGGTGTTGTATGACATTGCATCAATCAAAGAGAAAAACGCTTTTGATGTTCTGCAAAAATGCACAGCACTGGAAAAGGCCCTGGACACACAATAACTTCAGAGATGTCGACGGGCAACAACTTTTTGCGGAGTTAAAGGCTTTGAGCAGACATGTAGCAGCTGTAACTAAACCACTTGACGCACTCAAATTTATCTGTGACAATAAGATGGAATTAGTTTTCCCTAATGCTTTCATAGCTTTACGGGTGCTTCTTACCCTCCCTGTTTCAGTTGCTTCAGGAGAAACTAATAAAAAAAACTACCTTCGGAGTACAATGAAACAAGAGAGACAGAATGGACTGGCAACAATCTCTATTGAACATGAGCTGGCACAGATGATCAAAATGGAAGATGCAGTGAAGACCTTTGCAGCCATGAAAGCCCGCCGTGTACACTTCTGAAAGGTAAGATAAGCGTTTTTGTCTCTAGTGGTTTTAAGCTGTGAATCTGCTGATGATATGCGCCTTGCTGCGCACTTGTGTGTGTGTGTCTGTGTGTTTTACGCACAAGTTTTTGTATATAAATATTTTCAATATTATTACAGTCACTATTTAGATGAGTTGAAATTAAATTTACACAATAGCTGTGCTGTCATGAATCTGCTGTAAAGGGGTTTGGAACCTATTGGATTTATGATGCTGCAGACCTGGTGCAGTTGTTGTAATTTGGATACGCATACGCGTCATGAATCTACTTTTTGACACTTTGTGCTTTGCACTTGTCCATTTGCGTGATGTGTATATATTGGCGTTTGTGTTGTTGCCGTTTTTTTGCTTATGGCTTGTATTGGCTGCATGTTGTTGTTGGTGTACTGTACAAGGGGCGGCACAATTGTGTTTTGCCTAGAGCTGCAGAAATGCACGCACCGGTCCTGTGTACACACATAGCAACCCTGTCATGAAGCATCTTTCAGATTACCATGAACAATGAGGTGTAAGTATAAAAAAAACGAGTTAGGCTAAAATAGAAAATACTGTCGACTGACTGTTCTGATTATCAGTTCTAATACTCACTCTGTACTCATAATCGCAACCATTTTCTCCAGCAACCTAAAGACGAAATAAGTGCACAGAAAGTAATTAGCGGAGTATAACGTTAGTAATTAATCTATAGTAATCGCCAGACAAGATTCTGGATGAGGCAGCAACCAACCACACTTCAACACCACACGTGAAAAGCCGTTTAGCAGAGTGCAAGTTAGTTCACCACACCAACAGAAAAGTAGCTAGTTTAGTTTCACGTCCCTCAAAAAGCCTGTTCTCTCTAATCGGTCATGTAGTCAGACAACCAGGTCATGGCATCATCAGTTTCACCCACCGACTGAAAGACTAGCAGTGATGGCAGTAAGGACACGTGTAGTTAAGAGAATCAAACTATGATTAGCATATTCCTACAATACATTGAGCCCAGGTAGCTTCCATAACATGTTTTGGGCTAAAACCCTACTAGAATTTAACTGAGAAACAATGTAAGTGTATTTCATGTTACCTAAACCTATCCAGATTATGAGATGCCAAAAACGAAAAGAAAAACTGAACCTTGCACACATCTCTCATGAATCACCTGCTACTGGCACAAGACTTGGCAGTGGCACCCTCCTGGCTGAAATGAATGCTTCGAATAACAGCTTTCCAACTAGAGAAATGTCATGATTAAAAATAGTATTGACTACTACCAACAAATGAGTCTAGTTAGCTAAGAGAGTAAACTACCAGGCCCCAGTCAAGGCCTGCCAGTCATTCATTTGACTTACCTAGTCATGGTTAGATAACTGGATGTCTAACTACTACAGACTTGTCTGGATCTGGAACAGAAACGTGGCTGACAGCTGGCGAGTGTTGCTCGAGACACTGGACAGACTACTGACAGGTGAATGAGGATCGTTGCATCCTTTATTTATAGCCCAACAGAAACCAACAGTTAGCTAGCTAGGTTCCCACTGTTAGCTGCGTAAACCACCTCCTTGTAAATTGCATTCAGGTTAACGTTACCTTGCTTTTGCCGCAGCTGACTGACCGCAGTGCACCGAAGAAGATGGGCAACAAAGCCATGAACACAAGGCTGCCATATGCCAGTGCCGTTCCCTCCGGTGTCGCCACAAACTTGGCCACAGTCGCGTTGACAGCTTCGGTACCATTTGAGTCTGTTGCATTCAGTCCGTCCAGAGCGGGAGGTGAAGTTTCGCTGGGTAAGACCGATCCTTGATTAACATCTGCCATGTTTGCAAGTTGTCCACCAACCCAACGGAGTCGTGTACGCTATTTGTAGTGTATCAAGACTGCTTCTTTCTATTACGTTGGGTTCTTTTGCTAAGGCCACGTTTCCTAACTCTTTGGCA
This sequence comes from Thymallus thymallus, assembly GCA_023634145.1. Taxonomy (NCBI): domain Eukaryota; kingdom Metazoa; phylum Chordata; class Actinopteri; order Salmoniformes; family Salmonidae; genus Thymallus; species Thymallus thymallus. The sequence goes on from CM042399.1 coordinate 33,464,585, forward strand.
ATTGACAAACCTCTTCCTTGTTAGTTCACTTGATGTCATTATCGTTTCAAACCCGTACTTACTGCCGCCCAGTGGTACGGAAGAGAAAGATCCTTCTCAAACCCCAAACCCACAAAAGGTGTACTACTTAGTTTGAAAAATCAAACGAGTTTTATTCAAATACTGTGTATAATATGTGCATTGAACATTTAAAAAAGTGACAATATTAAAACCACATCGCATTATCACACAATGTTTTAAAAACCTAATTGAATTTGAAATATTACAACCATTCATTTTCTAAATAGCTTTCTCAGTTATTAAAAGCAAAGACGATTATCAGAAGTGGTGGCTTCAGGAAGCTGTAGCCTTCCATTCAATATATTGTGCGCCAAATACCTGAAACCACATGTCAGAACAGAATTGGGATCAGCGATCCAACACCAGAGCAAATCCATAGATAGGAATTGAAAGAGATGGACATTATGCCATCAACTTGTTTTGTGATAATGTTGCCGTCTCTAAACGTCTGCAATCTTAACGCAATCTCATTGGGACCAGTCAAAGACGGAATCACTGTTTATTAGAGCAGTGGTTCTCAAACCTCTCCTTTGGTCTATTCCAGAGCTAGCACACATGATTAAACTGAGAAATTAATCATCAAGATCTTGATTAGATGAATCAGGTGAGCTAGTCCAGGGCTACAACAAAATAGTGAAGTGTCTAGGGGTCCCTGGGGATAGGTTTGAGAAACCCTTGCAAGAGTGAACCAGCTGTTCGTGGAAGTTTTAGATGTCTATACCATTGAATTAGAAAGAAAGAGGATAGAAATATAACTCAATGATCTATACTCCTGGGAAGACACTCAGTCCTCACAGCCTATTGGTTGAAGGTAGGCTGTGCAGGGTGGAGGTGATGAGAGCGAATAGCAGGAGAGGCTGAACTGGAGCTTGCAGCTGCCCTGACGATTTAGTCTTCAGCTCCACCTCAATAGGGAAGTGGTCACTCACTTCCAGAACCTGAAATTAAGAACTCAGTTTATTCTGTGTCATGATATCTATGACAGGAAACGTACATAAAACAAGTGACTTCAGCATGTCTGGGATGTTACATCTTGCTTTTTTGAGATGGATAGGGGTTTGAAAGACTAAACAAAAATATTGTTTGTTACCCTTCCCATTGAGAGTTTATACTCATTGGCGATGTTGAAGACCTGAGCTGAATAAGGCTTGATGGCCATCAGGAAGGGATGCCCATGTACCACAATCCTAAAAAAAAAAAAAAAAGTGTCAAGAAAATTTAGCTAAAGAGTAATGTTATTGGATCCATCAATACAGATATACTGTATATAATACTATAATCAAAATGCCCTCATTCAAAGAATTTCCACACACCTGTCATAGGCACAGCTGGTGGTATCCCCAACAGTGGTGTCCACCTGGTCCCTGATCAACCAGAAAAATCCAGGCTTTGAGAAAAGTCGGATGTTCGCCTTATCCTGCCTTGTCAGGTGCCCACAACCAGCATTGAAGGCTCCAAGGAACATCACGTTCTATGGGACAGAGTGGCATGACATTGGTGAGAGTGTTCCAAAAGTTAGATATGGGAATATGACAGATAAACAGTAACTGCATTCATCTTACTGACACACTTTTATGAAAAAGAACCAAACAAAAACACCAACAGGTAGTGGTCATGCCTCACCTCAGTATTCCACTTAATTTTGATTTCCTCAAAGACATCGTAGAGCTTGTCAATCTCCTTGATTGCATCAGAGGCTGTAGTGTGCAGCGGGATCAGAGCAAAGTCTCCCATCACTGTTCAGAGGAAGATCATTGGAGTTATCCAAACAGTACGGTACACATTGAATTTCAATTCTCATGAACTTAAAGAACCAACCAGTTTCCTTTGCTTGAAATCTAACAATAAAGGGGTCTCTGGAGAAAGCATCCACATTCCCCATCTTTCTGTCAGCGTACTGGTACTGATCTTTCAACTCTACGGTTTCATTCCTGTGGAGAGATGGTTAGTTATAGCACCATTCACTTGCGCTTGAAATAAAGTAGGGTGTCATACAGTTTAACTATCATGTAGGACAGGGGAGGCAGCATATTTAGGATTTCTCAAATGAATGAAAGTTTAAAAATCATGAAAATAGCATTTATAAATGATGTAAGAGCTCTGAAAAACAAGTAATATAATGTCCCTTACCTGTACAGGTAGACATATTGCTCCTGGTCTTCAGGTGTTCGCCCCAGACCTCTACTGGCAACATATTTATAGTGATAGCCGTCATATCTAAGAAGGAATTAACAAAAGGGATCTGTCCATAAATTAAGTGAATCATAAATACATTTTTCACAATTTATTCAAATGCATTTAAACAAAAGACAATACACTATACATGAAACAATAATACAAAACAATTTATATAGAATGCATGATTGAACGGTGTACTGAAATCCAGACCTTCCCCATTCTACCCCATCAGGGACGGTTTTAGACCTGGGACACCAGGTGGGTGCAATTAGTTATCAGGAAGAGGACCTCGTAGGGTAAGATTGGAATACGCCTAAGGTAGTAGATACTTGTTACAGGCATAGAATCCATTGGATTCTAATTCTATGGTAACAGTATCTAGATGCAACTGTACCTGTTGAGTGCTTCCACTAAAGCTCTGGTGGCTTTGCCCTGTGTGTCTTTAACCTCCTGAAGGAGACAGATGTCACAGCGAGACACAATCTGTGGACAATCAACCAACACGGTCAGAACAAAAATGTCTAACAATCACAGAAAGATACCTGTATTATTATTATAATAATAATAATAATAATAATAATAATAATAATAGAGACCGATTTACCCAACAGTATGGAACTATAGTTAAAATGTTTGACAAGGCAGTGTCTCACCCTGGTCAGAGTATGCATCACCCTGAAGTTGGCTGATTTGGTGTCATCAAAGTTCTGGACATTGAAGGCACAGATCTTGAAGCCTGAACATGGCCCACAAATACCAACGAGAAGGAGGAGGAGGAGAGGAGAGGGGCAACTCATGACTGAGCTGCGAATGGAAAATACATGTGATTTTACTGGTCATGCACATATTCATTTACTTTAGTTTTTACTACACTGAACTATATACAGTGGGGAGAACAAGTATTTGATACACTGCCGAGTTTGCAGGTTTTCCTACTTACAAAGCATGTAGAAGTCTGTAATTTTTATCATAGGTACACTTCAACTGTGAGTGACGGAATCTAAAACAAAAATCCAGAAAATCACATTGTATGATTTTTAAGTAATTAATTTGCATTTTATTGCATGACATAAGTATTTGATACATCAGAAAAGCAGAACTTAATATTTGGTACAGAAACCTGTGTTTGCAATTACAGAGATCATACGTTTCCTGTAGTTCTTGACCAGGTTTGCACACACTGCAGCAGGGATTTTGGCCCACTCCTCCATCCAGACCTTCAGGTTTCGGGGCTGTCGCTGGGCAATACGGACTTTCAGCTCCGTCCAAAGATTTTCTATTGGGTTCAGGTCTGGAGACTGGCTAGGCCACTCCAGGAACTTGAGATACTTCTTACAGAGCCACTCCTTAGTTGCCCTGGCTGTGTGTTTCGGGTCGGTGTCATGCTGGAAGACCCAGCCACGACCCATCTTCAATGCTCTTACTGAGGGAAGGAGGTTGTTGGCCAAGATCTCGCAATACATGGCCCCATCCATCCTCCCCTCAATACGGTGCAGTCGTCCTGTCCCCTTTGCAGAAAAGCATCCCCAAAGAATGATGTTTCCACCTCCATGCTTCACAGTTGGGATGGTGTTCTTGGGGTTGTACTCATCCTTCTTCTTCCTCCAAACACAGAGAGTGGAGTTTAGTCCAAAAAGCTCTATTTTTGTCTCATCACACGACATGACCTTCTCCCATTCCTCCTCTGGATCATCCAGATGGTCATTGGCAAATTTCAGACGGGCCTGGACATGCGCTGGCTTGAGCAGGGGGATCTTGCGTGCGCTGCAGGATTTTAATCCATGACGGCGTAGTGTGTTACTAATGGTTTTCTTTGAGACTGTGGTCCCAGCTCTCTTCAGGTCATTGACCAGGTCCTGCCGTGTAGTTCTGGGCTGATCCCTCACCTTCCTCATGATCATTGATGCCCCACGAGGTGAGATCTTGCATAGTGCCCCAGACCGAGGGAGATTGACCTTCATCTTGAACTTCTTCCATTTTCTAATAATTGCGCCAACAGTTGTTGCCTTCTCACCAAGCTGCTTGCCTATTGTCCTGTAGCCCATCCCAGCCTTGTGCAGGTCTACAATTTTATCCCTGATGTCCTTACACAGCTCTCTGGTCTTGGCCATTGTGGAGAGGTTGGAGTCTGTTTGATTGAGTGTGTGGACAGGTGTCTTTTATACAGGTAACGAGTTCAAACAGGTGCAGTTAATACAGGTAATGAGTGGAGAACAGGAGGGCTTCTTAAAGAAAAACTAACAGGTCTGTGAGAGCCGGAATTCTTACTGGTTGGTAGGTGATCAAATACTTATGTCATGCAATATAATGCAAATTAATTATTTAAAACAAAATAATCATACAATGTGATTTTCTGGATTTTTGTTTTAGATTCCGTCTCTCGCAGTTGAAGTGTACCTATGATAAAAATTACAGACCTCTACATGCTTTGTAAGTAGGAAAACCTGCAGTGCGCTGTCAACTGTGTCAACTATATATATATATATATATATATATATATATATATATATATATATATATATATATATATATATATATATATATATATATACAGTGTGTGTGTGATACACTGCACACACACACACACACACACACACACACACACATATATAGTTGACACAGTTGACAGCGCACATAAGAGCAAAATCCAAGCCCAGAGGTTGAAGGAATAGTCCATAGCGTTCCGAGACAGGATTGTGTCGAGACACAGATCTGGGGAAGGGTACCAAACATTTTTTGCAGCATTGAAGGTCCAAGAAAACCGTGGCCTCCATCATTCTTAAATGGAATTAGTTTGGAATCACCAAGACTCTTCCTAGAGCTGGCCGCCCACCCAAACTGAGCCATCTGGGGAGAAGGGCCTTGATCAGGGGAGGTGACCAAGAACCTGATGGTCACTGACAGAGCTCCAGAGTTCCTCTGTGGAGATGGGATAACCTTCCAGAAAGACAACCATCTCTGCAGTACTCCACCAATCAGGCCTTAATGGTAGAGTGGCCAGACGGAAGCCACTCCTCAGTAAAAGGCAAATGACCGCCCACTTATAGTTTGCCAAAAGATCTTTGATGAAAAATTCCCTGGTCAGTTAGGATCACCACTTTATTTTAAGAATGTGAAATGTCAGAATAATAGGAGAGAATTAATTATTTAAGCTTTTATTTCTTTCATCACATTCCCAGTAGGTCAGAAGTTTACATACTCAATTAGTATTTGGTAGCATTGCCTTTAAAATTGTTTAACTTGGGTCAAAATGTTTTAGGTAGCCTTCCACAAGCTTCCCAGAATAAGTTGGGTGAATTTTGGCCCATTCCTCCTGACAGAACTGGTGTAACAGAGTCAGGTTTGTAGGCCTTCTTGCTCGCACACACTTTTTCAGTTCTGGTCAGAAGTTGACATACTGTACAGTCGTGGCCAAAAGTTGAGAATGACACAAGTATTGGTCTCCACAAAGTTTGCTGCCTCAGTGTTGATGATGGCAATTTGCATATACTCCAGAATGTCATGAAGAGTGATCAGATGAATTGCAAAGTCCCTCTTTGCCATGAAAATGAACTTAATCCCCCAAAAACATTACCGCTGCATTTCAGCCCTGCCACAAAAGGACCAGCTCCCATCATGTCAGTGATTGTCTCGTTAACACAGGTGAGAGTGTTGACGAGGACAAGGCTGGAGATCACTCTGTCATGCTGATTGAGTCAGAATAACAGACTGGAAGCTTTAAAAGGAGGGTGGTGCTTGAAATCATTGTTCTTCCTCTGTCAACCATGGTTACTTGCAAGGAAACACGTGCAGTCATCATTGCTTTGCACAAAAAGGGATTCACAGGCAAGGATATTGCTGCTGGTACCTAAATCAACCATTTATCGGATCATCAAGAACTTCAAGGAGAGAGGTTCATTTGTTGTGAAGGCGTCAGGGCGCCCAAGAAAGTCCAGCAAGCGCCAGGACCGTCTCCTAAAGTTGATTCAGCTGCGGGATCGGGGCACTACCAGTGCAGAGCTTGCTCAGGAATGGCAGCAGGCAGGTGTGAGTGCATCTCCACGCACAGTGAGGGGAAGACTTTGAGGATGGCCTGGTGTCAAGAAGGGCAGCAAAGAAGCCACTTTTCTCCAGGTAAAACATCAGGGACAGACTGATATTCTGCAAAAGGTACAGGGATTGGACTGCTGAGGGTCAGAAGTTCTCTGTTGAATCCCCTTTCCGATTGTTTGGGCCATCCGGAAAACACCTTGTCTTCTCCAGACAAGGTGTTTTCCGCTACCATCAGTCCTGTGTCATGCCAACAGTAAAGCACCCTCAGACCATTCATGTGTGGGGTTGCTTCTCAGCCAAGGGAGTGGGCTCACTCACAATTTTGCCAGAGAACACAGCCATGAATAAAGAATGGTACCAACACATCCTCCGAGAGCAACTTCTCCCAACCATCCAAGAACAGTTTGGTGACGACCAATGCCTTTTCCAGCATGATGGAGCACCTTGCCATAAGGCAAAAGTGATAACTAAGTGGCTTGGGAACAAAACATCGACGTTTTGTGTCCATGGCCAGGAAACTCCCCAGACCTTAATCCCATTGAGAACTTGTGGTCGATCCTCGAGAGGCGGGTGGACAAACAAAAAACCCCAACTTCTGACAAACTCCAAGCATTGATTATGCAAGAATGGCCTGCCATCAGTCAGGATGTGGCCCAGAAGTTAATTGACAGCATGCCAGGGCAGATTGCAGAGGTCTTGAAAAAGGGTCAACACTGCAAATAGACTCTTTGCATAAACTGAATGTCATTGTCAATGAAAGCCTTTGACACTTATGGAATCCTTGTAATTATACTTCAGACTGTAGAATGGCCTTACTGAAAAGCTCAGTGACTCCAATGTGGCACCTTTCCAACAAGTCAGTTTGTCAAATTTCAGTCCTGCACATGCACCAGACATGTCAGCTTCCAGGAATTGTTTACAGATCCTTGCAACATGGGGCCGTGCATCATGCTGAAACATGAGGTTATGGCGGCGGATGAACGGCACGATATCTCTGTGCATTCAAATTGCCAAAAGATAAAACGCAGTTGTGTTCATTGTCTGTACCTTATGCCTGCCCATACCATAACCACTATGGGGCACTCCATTCACATTAGCAAACCTCTCATTCACACGACGCTGTCTGCCTGGTACAGTTGAAACCGGAATTCATCCATGAAGAGCACACTTCAATGTGCCAGTGGCCATCGAAGGTGAGATTTGCACACTGAAGTAAGTTACAACACCGAACTGCATCAGGTCAAGACCCTGCTGAGGACGACCAGCACGCATATGAGCTTCCCGGAGATGATTTCAGACAGTTTGTGGATTAATTCTAGAGTTGTGCAAACCCACAACTCATCAGCTGTCCGGGTGGCTGGTCTCAGACGATCCTGCAGAACCCGAACAAGCCAGATGGAGGTCCTGGGCTGGCATTGTTACACATGGTCTGCGGTTGTGAGGCCTGTTGGACGTACTGCCAAATTCTCTAAAATGACTTTGGATGCGACTTATAGTAGAGAAATTAACATTCAGACCTCTGGCAACAGCTCTGGTGGACATTCCTGCAGTCAGCATGCCAATTGCACGCTCCCTCAAAACCTGAGAGATCTGTGGCATTGTGTTGTGTGACAACTGCACATTTTAGAGTGGCCTTTGTCTCCAGCACAAGGTGCACCTGTGTAATGATCATGCTGTTTAATAAACTTCTTGACATGCCACACCTGCCAAGTGGATGGATTATCTTGGCAAAGGAGAAATGCTCACTAACAGGGATGTAAACATTTGTGCACAACATTTTAGAGAAATAAGCTTGCATATGGAACATTTTAGATCTTTTATTTCAGTTCATGAAACATGGGACCAACACAACATGTTGCATTTATTTTTGTTCAATATTTAACTTTCTGTTTACATCACAGCTGTATACGTATGACTTTACTTGGATAAATTGTGGATGAAAACATGGTTAGTGTCCTGAATGAAACCCTAAATTCCTTCACAGGGTGCCCCAACCAGTTACCTACCAAGTATTACATTAGGAATCACTTTCCCTTTCAGTCAGCACTCGGTACAACACATCACTATTGAAAAATCCATATCTCAGACTGGCGAATAAAAATAAAAGATTAAGATGGGCAAAATAACACAGACACTGGACAGAGGAAGATATGGCTTTTTCTTTGAAACTTTTTCTCTGCCTTGCTCAAGTACACAGGTTTTTCACCTTGTCGGCTCGGGTATTCGAACCAGCGACCTTTCAGTTACTGGCCCAATGCTCTAACCGCTAGGCTATGTTGTGTAGTAAGTTGTTAGTAGCTCATGTGCCTCACCCTAATAATTTGGTTTATTTTCACCTACTGTTAATATTGTAAGAGCTTTCATTGTCTGCTTACATGTGCCCTTTATTTATACTATGGTTTTGACTTGGTGTACAGGGAGAACACTAAGAACGGCCCATCTTCTGAATTCGCTGTACATTTCAAAAGTGCTGAACATATAGTAATATTTTTATTTAACTAGGCAAGTCTTTGACTATGTCCGTCCTAGCTTGCTCATTAATATCCATGTGTCGTCCGCTTATGCCATAGTTTGTACATCTCAATTGTCAGTAGAAACCACATTTGTTTAAGCAAGTCAGCCATATCAGCTATGTTTTTTTTAAAGGCAGTAAATGAGGCTTAATGAACTGTTTCACTGCCAGGTGTAGCAGTGGTAAGGTGTTGGGACTCTGCTGTTGGGACAGCTTTATGTAGGCCCTAACAGTTTGTGGGCACCATTATAGTGCAATTAATGTATTGTTTAGTGTTGTGGCTTTGCTGGCATGCATCCCAACATACATTTTTTTGCTCCACCAAGATTTACATATTGTGACGCGGGAGGGCAAAAAGAATCTAACGACAGACTTTTGCTGTTCTACGAGTGGTCTGAGGCAGGCATTATGTGCAACGTTAATAGCGATGGTTTTGGAAAACAGCTCTGAGATTTAAAGATGCTCCTACGAAGGATCTAACGATGAACTTAGCATTAATGAGAAACCGGGCCCAGACGGTTGGGGAGTCAGTTAAAGTTGAAAACAGAAGCTTGGATTCATCAAACTAGAGTCCCACTGTGATCTTTGTGTTCCTAGATGGGGGCCCTCGAGAAAGTTGGAAGAGTCCAGAGGAAGAGTTTACCAAATAAAATAAACACACCTAACATGACCCTGATTAAAGTTATGATGTCTGAGAATTAAAAAAAAATAAGTCTAGACATTCACGCCAGAGGAAAAGTGATTAAATAATGCGCTGACTAACGCTTCGAACACACCGGGACTTCCATTTTGGTGCACCAAAGGTACATTCATTTCCAATGGAACGCTGCGTTTGCCTTGCAGCATTGCGTTACAGAGCGCACTGCAACTGCCTCTGCCCGTTGGATTTCTCGAACGTATGCGTCAAACTATGCGTAAACGGGTTGACAGAAATGGTAGCAAATTAAGAATGTTGAACTTTTGTTGCGCACATAACTAGATGACCCTGCATACTATTTTTCGCAAAATTAGAGTCGGTGTGTTCAAAGCGTAAAATACCAATTTCCTCCATGAGAGTTTGTAGGCTACAACAAAGGCATTGAAGCATAATTACTAATTATCAGCTTTTGCTGATCATGGTGAAGATACAATATTCGAACAGAAACAGTGAATATCATTAGTCTACCTTGTTTGAAGAGAATTTGGTAAATTCCAGGTACACGGGTGTTGAATTAGGCTAATCTTTAAACACCTTGACAAAACTCCCGTCTTGCTGTAGGTCAGGTATCACCACACCTTCAACACATCTTCCTGTCAGGTGATGTCCCAAACCGCTTCCTCTTTATGTTCGTTTAAAGCTGCAATCTACCTGTAGGAGTAAAATGCATTTGTGTGTGCGGTTTGTCCTTATGTGGATCGAAATTAGAGAACATATATCTGAAGGAAAGCATTATTTACCCGAATTTTTTTTAGGTATATGGTTTTGTCAGCGTGTGTTTTCATTCTCCTGATGCTTTCGCATGTGATGCACACTATGTAAACAATCGCCTAATGTAACAGGATATGGCCGGTAAAAAATATGAGGCCCCTTGAGCCATAATTCATACTTAGTTTCACACTTAACATCATACTCTTACACATACACCACTATACTCTTACATAAACACTACTATACTCTCTTACACACACCATATCATACTCTCACACACGGTTACTCTCATACTTTATTTTATTTACTATCATACTCTCATATAGAGATTACTATTCCACACATACTGCTATGCCCTCTTACATCTATAATCAAACTATTTTATTTACTATTGTACTCTCATACACACAGCACTGTTCTCTCTTGCACATGTATGAATGTAAGTATATGTAAATAAAGTTAACAGAATATGTTAATATATGTATGAGAGAAAAATATTAGATTTGAAACAGAATATTAGCATATGTAAGAGAAAGAAATTGTACATGTGAATGCAAATAATCATGTGTAAGGAACAAAATGACAGTGAATGTAAGACAGAATGTTAGGATATGTGAAAGAGAATAGTTGTATGTGTGAGAGAGTTTGATTGAAACGGAAATACTACTAAAATCTCAGTACCTGCTTGGTTATCTTTGATGAAGATAGAAGAGGTGGGATTTCACGGATTTAGCGCGCTTTCCCAATCATGATGACTGGTAAGATAATATGGCAGACCGGGAGCGACTCAATGAAGCCATTGGCCTTTTAAATAACTTTTTTAACTCTCCAACCGTTGTCACAACAATGTCAGAAATGTTGGATCAAAGTCGACAGCCATCCACAGGGGCCTCTTCTAACGCGGCCGTTGAGGAGGAAATGCGGCGGTTATTCAGAGCTGGATCAGTGTCACTTCCTCTGGAGCTAGCCTTAATGTTAACCAATTGATGCGACCTCGATATCAAACTCAACAGTATTTCGGTGGATGGGCTTTAAAGTCAAGGTGAGTTCATTGAATAAGGTTCAATCATATTTATGTAGTTGTGGATCAGTCACCGCTTAGTAACATTACATTACTGCTTCTAAGCGAACACGGTAGCATAAACACTAGCTGTTGATTTTGTCAGTAGAAAGGGGCAGTGGAAATGTTAGAAGTGAGAGATTGTGTTTTATTTTGTTAAAATGTTGCGTAACACAATGCCCGCATATTGCCTGATTTGATTAGCCTGTACATTAACTGATATAACAACTAGGGCTGGGCAATTAGCTAATTGAAAAGTAATCTAAATCAACAGTAAGAACTGACCAAAGTTCGTGCTATTGACAATAGTATATTTTAACTATTTAAGTAATATGATCATAAATAAACTGCAACACATGGAAATTGTGTTTCAAATGATAAAGTCCAACAGGTTCTGTTTCTGTGGTCACTTGCACCATTTGAGTTGGTTACTAGGAGCCAGCATTATGTACTATATTGTATGTAATGCATTATGTTTTGAGACAAGGCTCTTACACTATCAGTAACTGTCCTCTAAATGTTTGATTGTCTTGCCTTACATCTCCAAATCACCCTGCCTTCATGAAGGATGTCATACTCTTACCGAATTCCACATGGAATGAAGTTTGCAAGCACAAAACCAAAAGAAAGCTTAATGAAGGTGGCTATATTTTAAGTGCCTTTGAAATGAGAAAATTGTGGGACTGCAGGACAGTCATTACAGAGATAAAAGAAGCATTCAAAGACAGAATTCCCGAGGATATCAGGTATTATGTTGTTGGATTATTTACACATTGTACATTATAGTAGCATGGTTTGATTGCTACAGACTGGTTATGAAATTGAATTATATATATATTTTTTTTTTTCAGTATTTGATGGCATGTGGAAACAAACTGGTTTCACCAAAGTTGCGTGAGGGCCAGGAACTGAATGGCTTTATGATTCACAAGGTATTCAGATCAAAGGCGGTGTACATTATGCCATCAATCAGTCTTCCATTTACGGTAAGCTATTTAAAAATAATGTGAAGCAGTGTGTTTCTATCTCAATTGGAGCATACATCTTTCAAGGTTTGGCAACATTTTCTAAACGCATCTTTTTTTGTTGTGTTTTAGTTGGACAGCACAGATTCCGAAGACCGTTGTGTGGAGGTTGACACTACATCAGCATCTAGTGATCACAGAAACCACTTCCAGTCAGACCAGTGACTGCATGACTACAAGGGCCAGGGGAAACCAAATTCCATCAACACATCAGATTTCTAGTTATCCTTTCACAAGAAGGGCCAGAGCTAACCAGCCCTCTGCAGCACAGCAACCGACCAGTGTCATTGACTTAGATCGTGTTGTCGCAGTGAACCAGACTCCATCAACTAGCAATGACGACTATGCTGCCTACCTTTCAATCATGGGTTCCATCTCAGACGTTTCTTCTGATGAGGAATTAAACCAGGCTATAATGGTCAGTCTTGAGTCATGCGTAAGTGACTGGTTAACATGACATTGTTAAATAAATGCAGTAATTTCAGACACACAGTGGTAAGAAAGTCAGTGAACTCTTTGGAATTATCTGGATTCCTGCATGAATTGGTAATACATGTATAAACACTGGAAGAAATAAATTGAGATTTATATCTACAATAGCTATTGTATTTGTCTTGCATCCCAAATTGAAAGTAACCAAAGATCCAGGTTCAACATTAATAGGTCATCAGTACTGGATGGTGCTCTGCGGGGCTTCAGACGACTGTCCTATAATCTCATGTACCAGATGTGCATCACGTTTTCAGATGACTTGGGAATGGATGAAGAGGCTGTGGACCTTGGTGGCCCTAGGAGAGAATTTCTACGGTTACTCATGGAAGCCCTGGCACCAATGTTTGAAGGAAGAGATGGCAAATTGAACTTGGCTTTGGACAGTTCAGGTATGTCTTACATTTTTGGTTTCAGTGTCTAGATTATTTTTTAACAATATTCGAAATTTCCTAGCTCTAGGATTGTTCTCGGTTTTGTGCCATCAAGCAGCAATATCTACCTTCAACATCCTGCAGGTAATCCCTCCAAAATGGAATAACATTGGGCTAGGAGAAAATATTTGGACTACCAATTGTAATAATGAACAATCATTATTCTCAGATTATGAATCAAAAGGATTTTGGCTTCTTTATAATCATTTCCCATACAGTTGTCATCTTCTGCATCCATATTTGGTCTCTTTCTTTAGTTTTACTCACCTTCCCTTCCTCTTAACTTTTTACTAGGATTTTACTCTTTCCATTATATACATTTGAATAGTTTTTATGCGATATTTGTAGTTCTATTAACTGTTTTATTTCACTAATCTTCTTACATTAGTGTTGTCAAACTCAATCAACCTTACGGCCATATTTAAAGAAGTAGACAAATTCGCAGGCCAGATAGAAATGTGCAGCCGGCCTAATTTGGCCTGCGGGCCTTGTGTCTGACACATTCTTTTCATCCATCACTTTCCTTTCTCTCTTTGTCTTTCATTCCTTTTGGAGCTTATATATGGCGCTTTTAAATATCTCATAACATTTTTGTAAATTCACATTGTTCTCTTTGGGGTTTGCTTGCTTGTTTTTCTGTGTTTTAGAACAAGCGGGACCCTCAAAGCTAGGTAAAATCCTAGCCTTTGCAACAGGTGCCAGTGTCATCCCTCCAGTTGGTTTCTCCCCTCAACCATCAATAGATTTCCTGCATGATCAGTCCGTCAGCCCCAGATGTCATTTGCCTATGGCAAACACATGTATCAACTGTCTTAAGTTGCCGCTTCTTGACACATGAGGATTTCAGGGAGTGTATAGACTTTGCATTAGGTAACACAGGGGTTTGGAAGAGAATAATGTGTGAAACTTATGTTTGACCCACATACCCTGTGTGTTACCTAATGCAAAGTCCATACATATGTTCAGTCTATACTAAACCTGTCTAACTGAAACATCCTCAACGGGGTACTATCTGTTTTGTTTTTTCTTTGAAATATTAGCTATTTGCAGTGAAATCTTGGGTTTTTCAACAATAAGCCAGAACTTTTTTTTAGCAACCAACCAAATCTTTTTGATCAACAAACTAAAATTTAGAAAATATTTGATTTGTGCTGAGTAGTTGGGAGGTTATTTGTATTAGTTTAGGATATAAAGGCAAAAAAGCACTATAGAAATGCAGCTATTTATAATTTCTGTTACAAAACAACCCAGTGATCTAGCACTCAAACAGCTTTGTTACTGTTCACTAAGAAAATTCACCAGGTCTAAAAAATAATTGTATGCTATGATTACAATCATCAGTCAGTGGGTCTACTGTCTCTTGAATTCTGTTCATAACTGTTGAATGTACATTAAAGTAATTTACTGGAACAATATTGTTTTCAGTCTCAAACTGTAGAGAGGTGTCTTCATTGACTTCCAAGGTATTATTTCCTGCAAAAATTTCCTGAATTGCTCTAGCTCCGACACTTAAGAACCCCTCCCTGCCACAGTTGGAGAGGTGTTGGTCCTCCCTGTGTAGATAATCCATGGTTGTTCCACTGATTTCGGAATTCTGCAGCTGCCCTTTGCACTCTTGGCAAGTAGATGTAGTGTAGACAAAACAGATGGAGTTCATCTGTAGAATCCAGTATGCCCTCATTTTCCATGAAGGTGAATAGGTTACTGAAGTGGAATGAGACCACTCTATTTAGCTCTGCCCTCAGCCGTTCTATTCTCTGATTGTAGAGACACTCCGTCCAGTAATGACACGGTTTAACCCCCTTCTCTCCAGCAAATACCGGGCAACCCCTGTGTTCTCCATGCCATGGTCACAGCGTACTCTTAAGGGAAGGCCAAAGGTCTGTACACCTGTACAAAGCACTTCCACTACACTTAATGCTCTGTTGTTATTGAGGCACTGCAAGTATATGATGGTCAGACTAAAGCCATCAACACATCCATGAAAGACCATCTCGGAGCCTGAAGAACAAAAATGTGGAACTGTTCAAATACCTATGATTTGGCCTGTATGTTATATTACTCTGTATTGGGACATTCTGCATAGTGAGTACATTTTACTTTTGGTAATTTATGTATAATTTGATACTAATACACATTTACTTAAGTAACATTTTGGATGCACTTTTACTTGTAATAGAGTATTTCTACACTGTGGTATAAGTAGCCTACTTTTACAAAACATCTTAGTACTTCTTCCACCACTCCTATAAGGAAATATTACTATATTACCAATGTGTGTATTCAAAGAACCAAATTTGATGTAATATTACAATATTACTGTCACGAGTGGGTGTAGAGAGAGACCAAGGAGCAGCGCAGCGATAGTTCGACAGTTTATTTAAACTATCAACTCAAATGTAACGAACTATACAAACAAAAACAGAAACACACTTACTTTGCTGTGACTGTTTAAATAGTGACCCACACACAGGTGGATGTGTGGGGAGCCTAAATACAATCCCCAATCAGAGACCCTGTACAGCTGTCTCTGATTGAGAATCATTACTTCCCCTAGTTAGGGTGTGAGGGCTCGGCTGTGGTCCTACCACTCCCCTTATTGGGAGTAAGGTCTAACCACAGCCAAACCCTCACAATTACAAAAAGTTTGGACAATGTAAATTCTTCTGCGAATTGCACGGCGGCGACGGAAGGCCCGTCCAATTGGGTCGAGCTGTTGCAGGTAACGTCTCACACGCCAACGTTGTATTCTGATGTTGCGTGATCGAAGGCTTCCTAGCACATGTCTTTCTCCTGCATTTGGGGTGGTTTGAAAGATCCCAATAATAATGTCAGTCAAGGCCTCATCAGACATTTCTGTGTAGGTCAGTGGTCCAATTTGACGTTGCAATCTGTGCCTGTACAACGTTCTGCTGATTCCAAAGCATGCAGCTATTCTTTGCCAACTCATTCCAAGGGACAAACAGTAGGTCATTTGTTCATGTAGTATATTGTACTGAGGGCGACCAGGATGACCAGTTCTGATTGTTGGCGGTCCTCTTGAAGTAAACATCCCTTTGTCTCAGTTCCACAGATCTTGAGTTTTCATATGCATTTATAATGGAACAAAAACATGTATACAGTGCCTCCAGTGAACCTAAGCTTCCTTGACTGTCACCACCTTCTAACTGCTGGCTAATTGAGAGAAATAAATAAATTAAATAAATCTGTTCGTATCCATTAAGCTCACAGAATAATATTTCCAATATCATGCTGTCATGTCCCAAGCTGTCAGTTTCCCTTACAATGTTCTGAACACACCTCCTTGTATCAGTGAAAAAAATAGTAATGTTCTCCTCATTACCACTTACTTCCACAATCAAAATTGAAAAATAAAGTAAAGTGGAAAAATCATGACTACTTTGCTACTGCTGCTGCTTGATTTGAAAGCTCCCAAGTAGCTTCAGTTTAGCTAGGAGTGTTCTGAGAAGGTAAGAATGGAGATTTAAACTTTTCCTGTTTTATCAAACGAACTTCCTGTTTAATTATACCCTTTCACACACGGTACAATTCCCTCTCACATAAACCATCATCATTTCTTAAACACAATTATTGTCCCTTACTTAGAGTATGATTGTCAGGCTCTGGCCAATTTCTATGGTCAGAGTCTGGCAGATCTATTATTTCTACGTCTGTGTGGTGTTGTGTGTGGGATCCCTAATTAGAGGCAGCTGCTAGGCATTACCTCTAATTAGGGATCTTACTTATATGTCTGTGTTCCACTCCGTTGGCGTGGTTCATTGTTGTCTCGTGTGTTTATTATTAGTTATATTTGTATAGTTCGATGTCCAGTATAGTTTATTAGTTCAATAAACGATGTCGAACTATCGCTACGCTGCGCATTTGGGAAACACTGTGCCCGAAATACAAGTGGGGGGCGCAAAGTGTTGAAGAGGAAGAATATTTGGAGAGACATTTTGGAGACGTTCTGGAGGAAATGTGGGAGATAGCGGAGGAAGTTGAAAGGGAAATGTCGGAATGGAATAGTCCGTGTCCAGTCGCCTACTCCACTCCCGTGAAAGAGCAGTCCGCTTTACCGGTGCCCAGTCGGGGTCCGGCCGTCTACTACACTCCAGTGCGCCTCTCCAGTCCGATACGTCCTGCGCCTGCTCCCCGCACTCGCCCCAAGGTGCGTGTTATTAGTCCAGTGCCACCAGTGCCGACTCCACGCACCAGGCTTCCAGTGCGCGTCTCCAGTCAGGTACGTCCTGTGCCGGCTCCACGCAACAGACCGTCGGTGCGCCTCATCAGCCCGGAGCCTCCCGTAACGGTCGACAGCCCGGAGCCTCCCGTGACGGTCGACAGCCCGGAGCCTCCCGTGACGGTCGACAGCCCGGAGCCTCCCGTGACGGTCGACAGCCCGGAGCCTCCCGTGACGGTCGACAGCCCGGAGCCTCCCGTGACGCTCGACAGCCCGGAGCCTCCCGTGACGCTCGACAGCCCGGAGCCTCCCGTGACGCTCGACAGCCCGGAGCCTCCCGTGACGCTCGACAGCCCGGAGCCTCCCGTGACGCTCGACAGCCCGGAGCCTCCCGTGACGCTCGACAGCCCGGAGCCTCCCGTGACGCTCGACAGCCCGGAGCCGCCTGCCACACCGGTGCTCAGTCCTTGCCCGGTTATTTGCCCCGCTCCATGGCCTGAGCCTTTTTCCCCACCATTGTTGTTTCCAGGACCGGTGGGTTGCCCCTTTATATGGCCGGAGTCGCCTGCCACACCGGTGCCCAGTCCTGGCCCGGTTATTTGCCCCGCTCCATGGCCTGAGCCTTTTGCCCCACCATGGTCATTTCCAGGACCAGTGGGTTGCCCCTTTAAATGGCCTGAATCGCCAGCCACACCGGGGCCCAGTCCGGGCCCAGTAGAAATGAGGAGGAAGACATCCACTTCGCCGGGGCCGGAACCGCCACCGGCGATGGTTATTGTTTGATGTTTTTCCCTCCCTGACCCTTCCCTCATGTTTTGTGTTTGTTTTTCTTGCGGCCGGGAGTCCGCGCCTTTGGGGGGGGGGGGGGGTACTGTCATGCTCTGGCCATAGAGAAGCTTTGCTTCTCTATATTTCTATGGTCAGAGTCTGGCAGATCTATTATTTCTACGTCTGTGGGATCCCTAATTAGAGGCAGCTGCTAGGCATGACCTCTAATTAGGGATCTTACTTATGTCTGTGTTCCACTCCGTTGGCGTGGTTCATTGTTGTATGTTGTCTCGTGTTCGTGCTACGTGTGTTTATTATTTGTTATATTTGTATAGTTCGATGTCCAGTATAGTTTATTAGTTCAATAAACGATGTCGAACTATCGCTACGCTGCGCCTTGGTCTCTCTACACACCCGAACGTGACAATGATAGTAAATGTGTAAGAGTATGATAGTGTTTGTGTGAGAGTATGATAGTGTATGTATGATAGTGTTCATGTGAGAGTATGGTATTTGTAAGAGTAGGATAGTGTTCATGTGAGAGTAGGATAGTGTTCATGTGAGAGTAGGATAGTGTTCATGTGAGAGTAGGATAGTGTTCATGTGAGAGTAGGATAGTGTTCATGTGAGAGTATGATTGTGTGTGTGTGATAGGGTTTGTGAGTTTTTTTTATTGTACATGTAAGAGTATGATAAGTGTGAAACCAAGTATGAATTATGCCTCAAGGGGCCTCTCATAGTAAAACATGCTCCCTTGTAATCACCCGCTAATAAAATAGCTCATCTGTGTTTCGGTTGGCTATTGTATATCTTGTGCAAGTGTTTACTTTGTATGCATCAGTAGATTGAAAATACAAACCGACAGAACCATACAGACCAGCGTTCTGAAAGTCAGTTTAATAACACTTTCCTGTGGATATTGTGAACCACATAGGATGAAATCAGTGGTTCAAATTACGTTAATTCAACATGCTGATTTATTAAGGGACTGTTGTTTTTTTTTTTACCCTATATGTTAGAGAAGCATGAGGAAGGAGACTGACTCTACACAGGTCAGAGTCATGGCCACTTCTCAAATATTTTTTAATAAAAATTATAAACATGTAAATCTTATGTAACAGCTTTACAAATTCTCAAATAATGCTTCTTACATCAACACATTGAGTGATCAATTAGTTTGTTTGGCCCCGACCAAATTCATTATTTGAGAATTTGTAAAGCTGTCACATAATTAAATGTTTTTTTTTTTAAATTTAAAGATATTTGAGGGGTCTTTGAATATTTTCCGGGCCGCCTTTTCACACCGCCTGATATAGATCCTCCTTTCTCCAATAACTCTTTCACCGATGCGATTCGGCTCCAGACGTTCACCAAAAACATCTGTTCAAAAAGAGCTGTTAGTTCGCGGACGACCCATCACTAGACCCATTAAAACATGTTTGGCCCCGACCAAATTCATTATTTGAGAATTTGTAAAGCTGTCACATAATTATATGTTTATATTTTTTATTTAAAGATATTTGAGAAGTGGCCATGACACCAATACACCAGACTGTCCAGTAAATCTCAAACTATTACATTGTTTTATTGAGAAAATATAATTTTTCTCCTTAGTGGAAGGCAATCTGAATGTGATATCAACTATGCAATGAAAATGTAATGTCAGTGCTTTGTAGAAGGCACTCATACAGTATATGTACAACATTTGTACTTTTTATCAACCAGATTTCAAGCATTGCAGTTAATGAATCAATATTTATCAAACATTCAACTGTCTGCAATGTTATGTTTGCACGTTTGATTATGGTACAGCTGATGCGTCTGTCTCTCTGTGCACATTCTTTTGCCCAGGCATTGCTGACACAGGAGGAAAGTTTGGCATGGGCCCTAAAACCCTGAAAAGGTTCTACATTTGTACAATTGTGAGCATATCGACAGGCTGCATCACTGCTTGGTATGACAATAGCACCGCCCTTGATCGCATGGCGCTACAGAGGGTTGTATGGACAGCCCAGTACATCACTGGGGCCAAGCTCCCTGTCATCCAGGACATCTATATCAGGCGGTGTGAAAAGAAGGCCCGGAAAATCGTCAAAGACCCCAACCACCTAAGCCATAGACTGTTCTCTCTGCTGCCGCACGGCAAGAGATACCGGTGCATCAAGTCTGACACCAACAGGCTCTTGAACAACTTCTATTCCCAAGCAATACGACTGATAAATAGCAAACAAAATAGTTACCTTGTATCTTAATTGAACTTTTATTTCAATATTTGCACCGTCTCTATGAACACTCACAGGGCCCTACACACTCTCACACACTGTCACTCCAACACACACACAAACACTCACTCCATAATTTGCTCACTCACACATGCAAGCTGCTCGCGGACGACCCATCACTAGACCCGACCCCCAGACAGCAGACATACTGTCTGGGTGGAGGAAGGAAGAAAGTGGATCATATTATGAATAAACATGGAGTTGGGGATTGATGATTACACTGGCAATCTGAAAGATCTGGTGAAGGAGATGATTATGGACAAGAGAAAATAATTTAGATGGGCGGCAGGTAGCCTAGTGGTTAGAGCGTTGGGCCAGTAATTCAAAAGTCGCTGGTTTGAATACCCGAGCAGACAAGGTGAATAAACCTGTCTGTGTCCTTGAGCAAGACACTTAACCCGCATTTGCTCCAGGCTGACCCTGTAGGTAGGCCGTCATTGTAAATAAGAATTTGTTCTTAACTGACTTGCCTGGTTAAATAAATAAAAATATATGATGGCTGGTGCAGTGACTTCTGAGAAGATGTTGAGTGTAGCTCAGTTGGTAGATCATAGTGCTTGCAACACCAGGGTTGTGGGTTTGGGGACCAGTGTGTGAGAAAAAAAAAAGTATGGAATTGTATGTACTCACTACTGTAAGATGCATTATTTACAATGACGGCCTGCCCCAGCCAAACCCAGACGATGCTGGGCCAATTGTCTCCCAATCATGGTCGGATGTGATACAGCCTGGATTCAAACCAGAAACTGTAGTGGCGCCTCTTGCACTGAGATATAGTGCCTTAGGCCACTCGGTGGAGAGTGTGAGGAAATGGAAAAGATGTTGTCTGTCCTGTTGAGTTTTGATGTAGAATCAAGGAAGTGTAATTTGTTCCGTGAGAGCTTTTGTTCCTAAAATACTTGAGCAGTAGGAGGGAGAGTCCTAGATGTGAGAAGTGTGCAGGAGTGCATGAGATGAAGGATTGTGTAGTTTCGGTGGAGAAAGTTGTGGGGGTGCCAATATGGGGCTGAAGATCGGAGGTGTCCGGTGAGAGAAAGGCAGGTTGAGGTTGCTATGGTCAGAGTAGTGCAGAAAGTATTGTATGCAGAAGCAGTGAAGAGAGTGGTAGAGGAAGATGGGATACTGAGAGGATTCCTGTGAAAAGGCAGAGACTAATAGAGAGTGATGGGAAGGCAGGTTTCTTGGCATTCATAGCTATGGTTGTCAATTGTACTTCAGAAATGGATCGAAAGTCATAGAAAATAGAGGTTGTCATGGCAGTGGCAAAGAAATACCCTGGATTGCAAGGTTTAACAGCAGAACAGTTGCAGGGTTTTACTGCAGAACAGTTGCAGGGTTTTACTGCAGAACAGCTGCAGGGTTTTACTGCAGAACAGCCGCAGGGTTTTACTGCAGAACAGCCGCAGGGTTTTTACTGCAGAACAGTTGCAGGGTTTTACTGCAGAACAGTTGCAGGGTTTTACTGCAGAACAGCTGCAGGGTTTTACTGCAGAACAGCTGCAGGGTTTTACTGCAGAACAGCTGCAGGGTTTTACTGCAGAACAGCTGCAGGGTTTTACTGCAGAACAGCTGCAGGGTTTAACTGCAGAACAGTTGCAGGGTTTTTATGCAGAACAGTTGCAGGGGGTGTTGAGTGGTAGTGTTCTGTCCCAGACTGTTGGTCTGGAGTAGGATTAGATAGGGTAGATAGTGGAATGGGGTGGTGTTTTTTTAAATGTTATTATTCTAAAAAAAAAAAATATTATATATATATATATTTTAATTATATATAACTTTTTTTCAGAGAGGGATAATAGTTGTATCACAAATCATTAAACGTAGGTAGGCCGTGCAGAAGTACAGTAGGTGGCGGTGTATCCAACTTAACTTGGATGCGATCCGCCAACACAATTCCGAAGAAGAAGAAGTAGAAGACGAAGAAGAAGAAGAAGAATACAGGGCTGTAGCCAGTGGTAAAGGGGTCGGACAGACGGTCCTGTCCTAAATAAGTTTGGGAGAGACACAGAAGCTGCATAATGCCGATGGAATAAGGCCGGGTGCTTTATGGGTCCAGCATAACAGAGAGTAAGAGTTGCAACTCCGTTAGCTATACTTTTTAGTTCGAACGCTAGGTTTAGCTAGCTAAATAAATTAAAGTAGCTAACTAAGTGCTTTACCCTAGCTACACAGTAGCTTGCTGTCAAGTTGCTATAGCTATGTTAGCAAGCAAAATAAGCCGATTTGACTTGCTAGCTAGCTAACGTTAGGATCATTGGGACGTACATACCCCTACTGGCATTGACATTTAAAGTAGGTAAGGGAAGGGAAGGGAAGGGGAGGTAACCCTGCGTAGATGGATCGGCTAGCTCCCTAACAGTAGCTTGTCTGCTACTGTAACTAACTAGGTTTTCTTTCCCTTCTAGTTCAAGTCGCTGACAATACATTTGCACGTTGGACTTCTTGTCTTGGTCCTCCATCTTGCAAGGCAATATTCAAAGAACAGTTAAATAATAGGGGGTGTAACAGTAACGTTAGTAGTCAGAGTTAACTAGTTGATCTGACACGTTACCATACGAAATAATAATGATGATGATCTTTACTATTATAAGCTGATTTACTTGTAAGTTGTACACTAAAATATACTATCTGAAATAAAATCAAATGACAAACTATTTCCTAGTGGTCTGATGGGATGGCTTCTAAGCTATTGGACAGACTGCGACGGACACTGTTCAAAGAAGGAAAACTAGTCTCTAGGGAGCCACTTGATGTACCAGAGGACAGCTTCCCAGAGAGTTCTGAGTTAGAAGACGATACAGAGTGTCTCTCAGAGCGGCTTGGGGGAACTCTCTGCTTCGATGGGGGGAGTGCCATGGAATCAGAAGACCCAGGTGAGGCCTCAGGACCAGACAGTGATTCAGACTTCCTTGGAGAGTCCGAGGATGGATTCAGCAGCACAGGTAATGTAGACATTAGCAGCAACTAACATAGGTGCCGGTACTCATTTTGGGTGCCGGTACTCTTTCATATTTAGTTGCAGTAATTTCGCAATACTTTTGAGCTAATATTCTATAAGAGGTGCAGGAACGAAAGCAGTAGAACATGAGGTGCTGAGTATCCACAACTGTGATATGTATCCCTATGTATGGACAATAATATACTATTAGGCCCAGTCAAGTGTAACAGTCTGACCAGAATAACAATAGCATTCATTCAACGCTATCCTGTTTTCTTAAAACTGTACATTTCTGATCTTTCCAAGTTTAGATGAGCGGTTTTAGGGCAGTCTGAGCTGACCTGTCTCTAAGCTGTGTTCGAATACCCATACTAACATACTGTATTTACTACATACTATTCGTTCATTTTAGTATACTGTAAACAAACGGTATCGTTTCAGTTGAGGTACTAGAGTTTAGCCTGTCTACCGGAAGTTGATGCTGTTACTATGCAACCTCCCGCTAGCTCGTTAGCATTATAAATTACTAGCTAAACATTTTACGATTTCGGGTGTGTTCGTAAATTCAATCTGGAATGCGTTTGTAAATCCAGAGAGTTGTCAGATTGCCCGTTTGTAAATCCAGAGAGTTGTCAGATTGCCCATTTGTAAATCCAGAGAGTTGTCAGATTGCCCGTTTGTAAATCCAGAGAGTTGTCAGATTGCCCGTTTGTAAATCCAGAGAGTTGTCAGATTGCCCGTTTGTAAATCCAGAGAGTTGTCAGATTGCCCGTTTGTAAATCCAGAGAGTTGTCAGATTGCCCGTTTGTAAATCCAGAGAGTTGTCAGATTGCCCGTTTGTAAATTCAGAGCGACACTGGACGCTCTGGCCGAGGAGTTGGGTTGATCAGACCGTTCAACGGCAGTCAAACACCCAAGCCAAATTGGCTAGCTACTTCCAACCAGACACAAATGAGAGAACACCTTACTCTGACCATTTACTCGACCTAGCAGAGCTGGATAGGCTGTTTTCATGTTATCCAGAGCGTTTCTGTCTGTAATTGTGCTACTGGCAACAATTTAAGTACTTTTTTTTTGCCGACACCGGCCACATTCAACGGGTGTTGAGCGTTCGTAAATTTCATCCGTTTTTCTGCGCGAAAGTGCTCTGAAATCGGAGTAGATCGCCAGAATTAACCATGTCCATAAAAACGCTATACGACTTAGCTAAGAATTGTGAATAATCAAGTCAATAAATGTTGGGTAGTTAGCTAGATACCAGATAGTTAATATGCTGCTTGGCAAGTTTGATGTATTAGTAGCCAACTAACGTTAGGTAACTAGCTAACATACATACTGCTGTAATGCTATGCGTTTCCTAATGATAGGGTAGCTAACAAATTGTCATCCAACATAATGTATAACTTAATTTATTTGAAAAGTCCCTTTTCATTACATTGCTCAACATGTTGTTGACATTTGTCATAATTAGTATCTGCTCCTTGGACTTCAGCTGCATATTTTCTTAAAATCTGAAAACTTAAAGCCACGCCCATTCACTGAAGAATTGCATTATGGACCCTAAAAGTACAATTGCATGTATACTTAGTATTTTGCCGAATTTAGTACGACATCGGGGAACTTTTGGCAGTCTAACTATATTCATACTATATACACTCAATTCACGTCACAAATAGTAGTGTTAGTGCAGTTAGTACGAGTATTCGAACACAGCTTCTGTCTTTGTTCCTCAGACACCAGCCCAGTGGGCCTGTCTCCTGGAGGCTCATCCCTGCTCACACATCAGCTGCAGGAGAGCTGGAGGAGCTTACAGAGCCGCAGTGTGCCTGAGAAGCTGGTGTTTGAAGTGACTGATGCCAGTGTTGTGCAAGAGAGCTCCTCCAAGTATGTGGTAAGTGTGAAACAGAAGAGATGAGTCTAGTCCCTGGCTAAGCCTGTGTGTGACACCTGTCCCCCTCCTCAGCTCTACACCATCCATGTGATCCAGTCTGGGATGTTTGACAAAACCCCCGCTGTCATCACCCGGCGATACACCGACTTCGAGCGTCTGCACAGCCGCCTTCGCCGTCGTCACAGGGACGACATGGAGCGTGTCTGTTTCCCCCGCAAGAAGCTGCGTAAGAACTTTGTGGCAGAGACCATCGCCAAGCGTAGCCGGGCGTTTGAGCAGTACCTGACCCACATGCACTCGCTGGCTGAGCTGCGGCGCTCAGCCACCTTCCTGGAGTTTTTCTACCTGGGTGACCTACAGGCTGGCCAGATGCTGATGCGTGTGGGCCGTTACCAGGAGGGCCTGGGCCCTCTGCTCAACGGCCTGAGGCTCCAGGAGAAGCTAGGCTGTGAGCAGCAGGGGAAGCAGCAGCAGCAGCCTCACCACCAGCAGCGCACCCACTGGCTCTTCACCCTGCTCGCCCTGGTGACCTGCTTCCAGGAGCTGGAGCAGCTGGGGGAGGCCCAGGAGTACTGTGACCAAGCCTTGAAGGACCTGGCCCCCTCACCGGAGGCCCTGCAGCAGCACCACTTTCACCCAATGCTCATCCCTCTCCTCCAGACCAACGTCAGACTGTCGTGGAAGATCTCCAAGGATAAGCGGCGGTGGGAGGTGCTGCTGCAGGAGATCCAGGACTCTGGGGCTGACGTAGGGAACCAGCCCAGCCTGAAGGAGTACCTGATGAAGGAAGCCCTGGTGGAGAGCGAGGGAGACTCTAAGACCAAGGTCAAAGGGGACAACACCACTTAACCCAAAGATAAATGGTACTCATAGTTAGTTATGAGGAATGCATTTCATGTAGCCTAGTAATTAGGTTTTTGGTCTCTTTTGACATGTACTCTAGAGGAGTCGGTGAACTGTTACTGACGTTCTAATTAATACACTCAAGTCGTGCACAATAAGCAGAAAACAATCACATTTTATAGAATGCCTCTTAAGTTCAAGTATTCACTTAGTTTTACCTTGTAAATTGAAAAAACACTAAAATTATTTTGACCATCATTATATTTATGATACAGCTGCTTTGTAGCAAATATTAACATTTTTATTAAATGTATTTTTCCAGGTAAATATTTCAAGTATTGCTGCTTTTAAAACCTTTTTTTTTATTTCTTACCTTTTAATTATGCCATTCAGAATCTTGAGATTTTAGTGGATTTTATAACTTTTAGGATGATAAAAGATCGAACAATTAATTTTGATAAGGGAACAGGAATTTTAAAGGCAATATTTCCACTACCTATGTACATATAATAGTGAAAGTAAGACAGAAGGAATAGTTCAATCTTTTTCTACCTGTTACAGGTGGATATTGTTTGCTTGTTTACACATTAAAGAATGAAGGGAAAACAATCAATGTCTGAGCACTCAACAAAGCACTCCTACTTGTTAAATCTGTAAACTCAAGGATTTTGAATCATCCCTAGGGAACTGGGGTAATTCTCAATAGCCCAGATTATTCAGAGAATGTTTTTATTGATATAGTATGAGTATGCAGCTTCTGTACTTTTATTATATCTAGTCATTTTCTCAGTATAGACTTACATGAGGGAAAATCATGCTAGTCTACAGTGAGTTCAAATTCTCTGGTTTGGTCCCCTTCATATGCCATAAGGAGGAGTGAGAGAGGGCATAGGGAGGGAGCCAAATCAGAATCAGCTGGAATTTGTGTGTGTGTGTGTGTGTGTGTGTGTGTGTGTGTTTTAGACTAGAGGTATGACTGAACTGCCATACTTTAGTAACTGAAATAGATCCAGTATCACTAAGGACAGTATCACAGAGCACACCTTCAATAATCCTGTGATAACGTGTAAAAAAAGGTACCTCCCTATTCTGTGAAAGAATAGGTTAGTAGTCTTCATACTTTGTAATTGCTTGAGTGAGAATTCCAAACTAACGTAAGAAAATGATTTTGTCAATAGTCTAGATTAAAATACTAAGCACTTGCAACAATGGATTTCATTGTTACTGCTTTCTCTGAAAGTGCCTGCCTTTGACCTTTTTTATATTGTGAACTCTAGCCTTAACACTCTGTTTATACTTAACAAAATCATATTTTCAGAGTACTTCCTCAGTTATGACCTTTGTCTATGTATTAACTTGCTTCCTAAAATTATTGGGATGTATTTTGTTGACTAGATCTATCCTAAAAAATGTAGTGAAGGCTTCCTCATTTTTCATTTGGAATAAATTGCATACTATACTGGCATGTTCTATAGAAGTGAAAACAAAAACAGTTCAAATCAAATACATTTTACTGATGCTTGTCAGAAGATAACATTCAGTTGTCAAGTTTCCATTTCTCAGTGCAAGCACTCTGTAGTACAATGGATACATTTCTATAAGGGCCAATACAATGGGTCTGTGGCAAGTAAATGTGTTCTAAACCAAATGCATGCATGCTTCAGACAATCAAACATTTGATGGTACTCATTTACCTACAGTCTAAATCATTACTATATTTCTAATAAAATGGATGGACTTGTTGCTTCCTGCTTTGCCGTAGTATCACTTTCTCATGTCGTCATCTGAGGTGTGTTTGCAACAGTGCAAATGCCAATAAGATGACTGAGGGCATGAACATGCATGGACCAAGAACAGAGATTGATAATGCTCCTCTTATTTACTGGAAGTGCTGAAGGAGACCTTTTTTAAGGAGAAACAAATGGAGTGGATTTACAAAGAACCTGTCAGCAGTAACTCAGTCCTGTCAGCATCAGTCACAACTAAGAACATCTATGTTTAACACACGATTGATGATTCCATCACAGAGAGTGTTGGCTGATCTTGGATAGTATTTATAGTCTTGGTGGCTCAGTCTAAGGTAAAGCGTGGTGATACAGTAAGATAGGACATCGATTAGGGTTTGTTGGACATCTGATGGATTCCTCCAGCAACACTGGGGGACATACTAGCAGCACCAGCTCCTCCTCCTGACTGGACATCCACAAAGCCCATCCTCTGCCGCCTCTTCCTCTGATCCGTCATCTACACAGGAAACAGTATGTCAGCCAGGCCAGAGCATCCTCCTGTAAACACTAGCCTTTATCATGAGGACATCAGTTAACCGAATTGTACTGCAGACTTCTCCCCAATAGGTCAGCATCATAGGATCCTATTAATTTATAATATTAGATTGTTACTCGTCCTGGATAAGCGATCATGTGAATACGTGCATTGTATTTTGTGTGCTGTGTTCTCGGGCTAACCAGAACCAAATATTGTTCTTGAGCTGGCCAGCTCTTCAAGTCTCTCACAATTTCCGATTGAGCTGACATGCAGCGTTTACCATCAATGAAGGCTCCGCTAATGCAAGAACATTGCCTTTAAATTTCAATCCCACTATAGCAAGGATCTTCTGCTATACGGATTGAATCTAGGCCTATGTGCTATACCTGCTCTTTGAGATCTGTTAACTGTCCTGTGAGTTGGCTGACCACGTTCATAGTGGACGTCAGTCTGTCCTGCAGGTTCCTCATCTCGTTCTGGTCCCCATCTCCATCCGTCACCACCAGGGACATGGCCTGCATGCGGGGGAACCAGTCCAGGTTCTTACTCTTAGGAGACAGACGGGAGAGGACATGTGGAGGAGAGGACATGTGGAGTCAGTGGCAGTGCTCTTCCATAGCAAAAGATGACCCAGAGACAAACGCATCCAATGCTACTTACAATAATGAGACGTTGTAAACTGGTTTCAGTGAGAATTATTCTAGAGGTGGTTGTGTTTGAAATGAAACTAGAACCAAACCAGCTTACTGTACCTTTATCATGACGGTCACATAACTCTCTGGTCCAGTGTAGTCAGTCTTGTTCTTCTCGCGAACAAGCACGATGAAATACAGGTAGTTCCAGATGTTGTGCTCCAACTTTATGTGCTCCTCAAAAGACACGGTTTTATTGTCAAACGTGTCCCTCTCCAGACCTGCATGGAGTTTTAGGTTGAATGTTCAGATTGCATAACATGAGCTCATATCACACAATGTTTTTTTTCCCCCTTTCTAAAATCTATTGGTCTCACCACAGATGAAGCAGGTGGTCTTGAGGATCTCCTCTTTCTTCTGTTTCTCACTACGTAAGTCAGCGAAGGTGTCGATGATGACACCAAAGATCAAGTTGAGTACGATGATGATGACAATGAAGTAGAAGAGGAGATCGTAGATGACGCGGGCTGGGAACAGTGGCTCCTGCAAGGTATGCAATGGCGTTGGAAATATGATGATGGCTTGTGGAACATTTTGTACTTTAACATGATGTGAGATGGATTGTAAGTAGGTTAATGTGTGTGGTGGGTCTTCGTTCGTACGTTTTTGGAGGGCCTGCGTAGCACGTCTCCCACCCCTCCACCGTTCCTCAGGCCGTGGTTCAGCACAGTGACAATGCACATGAGCAGAGTGTCACAGGCACGCTCCCAATTGTTGTCCTCTGCTAAACCGTAAATTGTTTAGCTATGTGCCTCTCACACCAGACATCATCTGACACTATCCGGTATTTTGTTTTATATTATTCAACATTTATTTCCTATCCAAACCTGTCGTACGATGAGGGTGACTTAACTAAGTATAGACAATAAGTAGAGACTAACCCTCAGGTTCAGGTTTAGCAGGGAGTCCTGCCTTGGCAGTGCAGCTGACTCCATCTCTACTGCAAGAGTTCAGGACCTCTTGGGATGCCTCCTCATTGCGATGTCCTCCTGTAGAAGAGATCCCAAATTAATTACAACCCTATAGTATACCATACACTGGCCATATAGTACATGTTTTCTTAACAACCTGATTCAGCTTATCAACCAGCTAATTATTAGAATCAGGTGCGCTAGATTAGGGTTGCGTCGAAAACCTACAGGACAGTAGCTCTCCAGGAACAGGGCTGGTGTGAAAACCTACAGGACAGTAGCTCTCCAGGAACAGGGCTGGTGTGAAAACCTACAGGACAGTAGCTCTCCAGGAACAGGGCTGGTGTGAAAACCTACAGGACAGTAGCTCTCCAGGAACAGGGCTGGTGTGAAAACCTACAGGACAGTAGCTCTCCAGGAACAGGGCTGGTGTGAAAACCTACAGGACAGTAGCTCTCCAGGAACAGGGCTGGTGTGAAAACTTACAGGACAGTAGCTCTCCAGGAACAGGGCTGGTGTGAAAACCTACAGGACAGTAGCTCTCCAGGAACAGGGCTGGAGTGAAAACCTACAGGACAGTAGCTCTCCAGGAACAGGGCTGGAGTGAAAACCTACAGGACAGTAGCTCTCCAGGAACAGGGCTGGTGTGAAAACTTACAGGACAGTAGCTCTCCAGGAACAGGGCTGGTGTGAAAACCTACAGGACAGTAGCTCTCCAGGAACAGGGCTGGTGTGAAAACTTACAGGACAGTAGCTCTCCAGGAACAGGGCTGGTGTGAAAACCTACAGGACAGTAGCTCTCCAGGAACAGGGCTGGAGTGAAAACCTACAGGACAGTAGCTCTCCAGGAACAGGGCTGGTGTGAAAACTTACAGGACAGTAGCTCTCCAGGAACAGGGCTGGAGTGAAAACCTACAGGACAGTAGCTCTCCAGGAACAGGGCTGGTGTGAAAACTTACAGGACAGTAGCTCTCCAGGAACAGGGCTGGTGTGAAAACCTACAGGACAGTAGCTCTCCAGGAACAGGGCTGGAGTGAAAACCTACAGGACAGTAGCTCTCCAGGAACAGGGCTGGTGTGAAAACCTACAGGACAGTAGCTCTCCAGGAACAGGGCTGGTGTGAAAACCTACAGGACAGTAGCTCTCCAGGAACAGGGCTGGTGTGAAAACCTACAGGACAGTAGCTCTCCAGGAACAGGGCTGGTGTGAAAACCTACAGGACAGTAGCTCTCCAGGAACAGGGCTGGTGTGAAAACTTACAGGACAGTAGCTCTCCAGGAACAGGGCTGGTGTGAAAACCTACAGGACAGTAGCTCTCCAGGAACAGGGCTGGAGTGAAAACCTACAGGACAGTAGCTCTCCAGGAACAGGGCTGGAGTGAAAACCTACAGGACAGTAGCTCTCCAGGAACAGGGCTGGTGTGAAAACTTACAGGACAGTAGCTCTCCAGGAACAGGGCTGGTGTGAAAACCTACAGGACAGTAGCTCTCCAGGAACAGGGCTGGAGTGAAAACCTACAGGACAGTAGCTCTCCAGGAACAGGGCTGGAGTGAAAACCTACAGGACAGCAGCTCTCCAGGAACAGGGCTGGTGTGAAAACCTACAGGACAGTAGCTCTCCAGGAACAGGGCTGGTGTGAAAACCTACAGGACAGTAGCTCTCCAGGAACAGGGCTGGTGTGAAAACCTACAGGACAGTAGCTCTCCAGGAACAGGGCTGGTGTGAAAACCTACAGGACAGTAGCTCTCCAGGAACAGGGCTGGAGTGAAAACCTACAGGACAGTAGCTCTCCAGGAACAGGGCTGGAGTGAAAACCTACAGGACAGTAGCTCTCCAGGAACAGGGCTGGAGTGAAAACCTACAGGACAGTAGCTCTCCAGGAACAGGGCTGGAGTGAAAACCTACAGGACAGTAGCTCTCCAGGAACAGGGCTGGAGTGAAAACCTACAGGACAGTAGCTCTCCAGGAACAGGGCTGGTGTGAAAACCTACAGGACAGTAGCTCTCCAGGAACAGGGCTGGAGTGAAAACCTACAGGACAGCAGCTCGGACTCATTCTGTGAGCTTGCGGCTGAGCAGTTGTTGCTCCCTGACGTTTCCACTTCACAATAACAGCACTTACAGTTGACCGGGGCAGCTCAAGCAGGGCAGAAATTTTACGAACTGACTTGTTGTAAAGGTGGCATCCTATGACGGTGCCACGTTGAAAGTCACTGAGCTCTTCAGTAAGGCTATTCTACTGCCAATCTTTGTCTATGGAGATTGCATGGCTGTGTTCTCGATCGGTCAGCAACGGGTGTGGCTGAAATAGCGGAATCTATTAATTTGAAGGGGTGTCCACATACTTTTGTGTATATATAGTGTACCTTCAAATACAATTTGGTTGACTATTTGGTTTTAAAAATAAGCATTCAAATAAAAGTACTTGTTTTGGGAAGTGTATTTGAAAATACTTAAATACACAAAGTATTTAAATAAAAAACCCAGGTCTGAACAGGATGCTAGTCTATCGCAGGGCTTATCTCCTTAATGCTGAGTGCCAAGCGGAGATGCATCGGGTCCCATTTCTTGCAGTGTTTGGTATGACTGGGCCGGAGATTGAACTCCCAATATAAGGGCGGACACTCTAACCACAAGGCAACTCAGTTGGTGATGGTCCAGTACCTGAGTCTATCTGAGGCAGGGGGTCCACCTCCATGAGGAAGTCATTCTTCAGGCAGAGGAAGCCCACGATGGAGAACAGGTAGACCAGGATGAGGGCCAGCAGGGCAGTGAGCAGGATGGAGCGCCCATTACGGGTCACACTCTTTATCACGTTGAACAGCGTCTCCTCTCGGTAGATCAGATCAAACAGCTGCACACAAAAAAAAAGAGCATCATGCTTTTAGAGTAGACATACAGTGGGGAAATCCTTGGGTCTTTGTCTGTGTGTGTGTGTGTGTGTGTGTGCTGAATGATGTATTGCCAGATGATTGGTATTTAAGGCCAGTAGTATTATTAACAATGTTGTGAGGGTTACCCACCAGGAAGCTGTAGAACAGCTCGTGGACACAGAGCCCCAGGGTGCTGGTCAAAACGTAGGCCAGGTGGTAGAGGAACTCCACATCCATCACCATCGCACGGTAGCCCATGATAAATGTCCCGTTGTTGCCCACAAAGCTCACCACAAACACTATCTTATTTATCAGCTGTGGAGAGGAACAGATGAACAGTCATTGGATCACCATGTTGTCAATGATGTTCAGCATATCATCAAGATTCATATTTATCAATAAGTTTAACAGAACCGGCTCTGGCCTACGAGGCCAATCCTGACGTAATGTAAATGTTTCACTTAGTCTCCCAGTTGGAATTCACTCAAGTGAGGCTTACATTGAGGGTGCCCAATAGGATAAGAGTAGGGCCGATGCCGAAGAAGTAGATGGAACGCAGTATGAGGGCCACAGTGAAGGGCCTGAGGCCGTAACCCTGGGAGAACATGCCCATGACAGACAGACCCAGGAAGCCCCAAAACAGCATGGACAGCATGGAGTCATCTATCGCACCTGGAGGGCAGCAACAACAACAGCAGGATGAAATCAATATATATGAAACTTTTAGTCATTTTCATGTGTTTATTTGTCTTCAATAAGTACACAGGATAATGTTTCTGGGAGCACACACACCCACACCAGTGGAGGCTGCTGAGGGGAGGATGGCTCATAATAATGGCCAGAATGGAGTGGTATCAAACATGGTTTTCATGTGTTTGATACCATTCCATTCACTCCATTCCAGACATTATTATGAGCCGTCCTCCCCTCAGCAGCCTCCACTGGTACACACAAGCAGAGCCTCACCTTGGCCTGAGTCATAGGGGTAGAAGAAAGCGATTATGAGGTTGATAAAGACCGCCAGGTTAAAGGAGATGCTCCCCCAGGTGCTCATCCTGCGAGAGAACCAAAACAGCACCGGCATACCTGAAACACAAACACCCTTCAGTCTTTTATCCATCCATCCATCCATCCATCCATCCATCCATCCATCCATCCATCCATCCATCCATCCATCCATCCATCCATCTATCCATCTATCCATCTAGTCTTTTATCCATCCATCCATCTATCCATCTATCCATCTATCTATCTATCTATCTATCTATCTAGTCTTTTATCCATCCATCCATCCATCCATCCATCCATCCATCCATCCATCCATCCATCCATCCATCCATCCATCCATCCATCTATCACACAACATCCGTGTGTGTGTGAGAGAGAGAGAGAGATTAAAGCCAGTAGAACATGGACAGGAAGATCAGAAGAGCCAAGCTTACATTTGAATAATTTAGCAGACACTTATCCAGTGTGACTTGCAGTTAGTGCATTCATCTTAAGAGAGCTAGGTGAGACAACCACATCACAGTCACAGTAAGTACAGTTGAAGTCAGAGGGTTACATATACACCTTAGCCAAATAAATTTCAACTCAGTTTTTCACAATTCCTGACATTTAATCCTAGTAAAAATTCCCTGTCTTAGGTCAGTTAGGATCACCACTTTATTTTAAGAATGTGAAATGTCAGAATAATAGTAGTAGAGTGATTTATTTCAGCTTTTATTTCTTTTATCACATTCTCAGAAGTTTACATACACTCAATTACGATTTGGTAGCATTGTCTTTAAATTGTTTAACTTGGGTCAAATGTTGTTTCAGGTAGCCTTCCACAAGCTTCCCACAATAAGTTTGGCCCCTTCCTCCAGACAGAACTGCTGTAACTGAGTCAGGTTTGAAGGCCTCATTGCTCGCACACACCTTTTCAGTTCTGCCCACACATTTTCTATAGGATTGAGGTCAGGGCTTTGTGATGGCCATTTTGCCACAACTTTGGAAGTATACTTGGGGTCATTGTTCATTTGGAAGACCCATTTGCAACCAAGCTTTAACTTCCTCACTGATGTCTTGAGATGTTGCTTCAATATATCCACATCATTTTCCTTCCTCATGATGCCATCTATTTTGTGAAGTGCACCAGTCCCTCCTGCAGCAAAACACAACATGATGCTGCCACCCCCGTGCTGCACAGTTGGGATGGTGTTCTTCGGCTTGCAAGCCTCCCCCTTTTTCCTCCAAACATAACGATGGTCATTATGGCCAAACAGTTCTATTTTTGTTTCATCAGACCAGAGGACATTTCTCAAAAAAGTACGATCTTTGTCCCCATGTGCAGTTGCAAACCGTAGTCTGGCTTTTTTTATGGCAGTTTTGGAGGAGTGGCTTCTTCCTTGCTGAGCGGACTTTCAGGTTATGTCGATATAGGACTTTCTGTGGATATAGATACTTTCCTCCAGGATCTTCACAAGGTCCTTTGTTGTTGTTCTGTGATTGATTTGCACTTTTCGCACCAAAGTACGTTCATCTCTAGGAGACAGAACGCGTCTCCTTCCCGAGCGGTATGACTGCTGCGTGGTCCCATGGTGTTTATACTTGCGTACTATTGTTTGTACAGATGAACGTGGTACCTTCAGGCATTTTGAAATTGCTCCCAAGGATGAACCAGACTTGTGGAGGTCTACAATTTTTTTTCTGAGGTCTTGGCTGATTTCTTTTGATTTTCCCATGATGTCGAGCAAAGAGGCACTGAGTTTGAAGGTAGGCCTTGAAATACATCCACAGGTACACCTAAAATTGACTCAAATTATGTCAATTAACCTATCAGAAGCTTCTAAAGCCATGACATAATTTTCTGGAATTTTCCAAGCTATTTAAAGTCAACTTCTGACCCACTGGAATTGTGATATAATGAATTATAAGTGAAATAATCTGTCATGCACAAAGTAGATGTCCTAACCAACTTGCCAAAACTATCGTTTGTTAACATGAAATCTGTGGAGTGGTTGAAAAATGAGTTAATGACCTGTGTATGTAAACTTCCGACTTCAACTGTACATGTTGTCCTTGATAAGTAGTTATCAGTAGTCAGTGCTAGTAAGAAAAGACGAGTGTTGGTTCCTTTTTTTAAAATAAATGTTTTGCTTACTGCGGAGCTTCTTCTGCCACTCCATCTCGTTGTGGAGGAAGGAGGCCTGTTGGAAGAAGTGTGTGACCTTGCTACCCTGCTCATCCTGCTCTGTGGTGTTGAACACACGGAGCTTGGACTCCTCCATCAGGAACTCACAGATGGGATGAATGGGGAACACTATCTGCTCCATGCTGCGGTCCTCACGCACAATCTGACCAGACGACACAGACAACAAGTTAGGTCAGTGTTTTTTTGCAGTTGGAACTTCAGTTCAAGTGAACTTCAGACTATTTACAATGAGCAAGATTGACTACTGTAATATGGGGAGCTTTGGAGACCTCTATCTGTGAAGTGTGTTGAGCATAGAACTCTAGTGGATCCTGCTCCTCGCTCTTCACCGGCACCGTAGATTTCAACATCTGAGAGAGAGGCCTGTTGTTCAGGTTCAGCTGCAGGAAGTCAGCAGGAGAAACATTAAAGAGGTTCAGCTGCAGGAAGTCAACAGGAGAAACACTCCAGCTGTTTTTTAACTTTTCCTGTTGAAAAACTATATGCCATGTATAAATACAGTAATGTACACACAGTTAACATCAGGATAGTGGATTCGATTCCCGGTACCACCCATATGTAAAAAATGTATGCTCACATGACTAGGTCGCTTCGGATAAAAGCTTCTGCTAATTGGCTTATTATTATTGTTATTATTCTATTAAAATCAGTTGCTAAACAACGTTTGCAGAGAATCTGCTGCCATTGATGTGAGCAGCTGTAGCACAGATGTGGAGGTAATGTGAAGTGAGGCTGTTCACAGGACAACTTCCTCCAATCATGAGAACCAGATATGCTGAAGCTTGCCTTGTACAAACTGACTTCAAATAAACACACGTTAGAAAAGCTACAAAGAATTCTGCAAGTAGGGAATTAATAGACAAAAGTGATCTGGTATTAGTAGTAGCGGTATTATTAGATAGAGATAAAGAGACACTGACCATAGAGGATATACCTTCCTCTCCCTCCTCCTTGGGCCTCTTTGCAGGTTTCAGCAGATTGAGCAGGATCTTATTGTGCCTCGCCAGCTGACGAAAACATGGCCCACAATCATGACAGGTGAAAGCTTTATTCTCTAACATTAAATTATTGCGCAATTACAGGAGTGCATAAATATACTC
Organism: Thymallus thymallus; assembly: GCA_023634145.1. Taxonomy (NCBI): domain Eukaryota; kingdom Metazoa; phylum Chordata; class Actinopteri; order Salmoniformes; family Salmonidae; genus Thymallus; species Thymallus thymallus. Next base: position 33,501,718 of record CM042399.1, read on the forward strand.
CATTAATCTGAAGGGGAGCGTTACCTGAAGTGCCAGGATGTAGATGTTGTGGCCGACCTCTTGAGGCGAAACCTCTCCACCTTCACACTCACTCTCCTGCTTGTAGGCGTTCTTTATCACCGTCACCTGGGGGCAGAGTGGAATACTGATGTTGGCTGAGGTCTTCTGTATTATTCTGCACCTTCCTGTGTGTCTACAATGGTCGTTTTAGAGTCTAGTGATAAAGAAGAATGAGGAGAAGGAATAGAGGGAGAAGAAGTCAGAGAGTTTTCTGTCTTTGCTCTGACCAGTTCCCTAGGTCGGAAGTTGAACATTATCCTCTCTGCGTTCTCGCTGTCATGGCGACTCTCCATCAGAGCCAGCAGCAGCTTGGAGGCGTTGTCCTGAAAACAGGAGAGACAATACCATCACTGACCATGTGATTTCAGAAGTACGACACAGAGAGGAGTTAGGACACAAATCTGTATTTATATAAGTAGAACAATATAAAGTGAACCTTGAGCTGCAGCACCATCTCCATGCTGTAACAACACAGAGGACTGATGTCATTCAGTATGAGGGCTGTGATGATGTCGATGCCGTTGGACTCATGGGTCACTATACAGGTCTACAGAAACAGACAGATATTATCTCAACATGACAAAGTATCTGGTTTATGTCTTCAACCTCACAGAGCTTTGAATAAAACTAATTTCTGGCAGTATTATCAAAGTATGTGTCTGAAGTATTCATTTCCATAGCACTGTGTGCGATTATCTGACCTGGTTCTCGTGGCAGGGGCCCTGGCAGTACTCTGTGAGCGTCTCCAGGGTCTGGGTGATGAGGGCCACGTTGCTCTCGTTGATGTAGAGGCCAAGCAGGCCCAGGCCTCCCGTGGTGCTGCCACACATGATGTCCAGAAACTTCAGTGTCTCACACACCAGGTTGTAGTTGGTCTTGTTGTTCTGGCAGCGCAGGAAATTCTGGGAGGGAAAGGGAACAATGGTCAGACAGTCATGTAGGGTCGCTGGGTTAAACAGAATCATTTTCAGCTTCATCACCCGTATCTACCTCATAGGTGAGTTCTGTATAATGACATCTGTCTTTTTAGACATCAGCAGAGAGTAAATGATAGCAATAGCAGCGGTATCATTAGTAGTTGTAGTAGCAGTATTAGTTGTAGTAGTAGCAGTAGTAGAAGCAATAGTAGTAGTAGTAGTAGCAGTATTAGTAGTAGATGCAGTAGTAGAATTAGCTATTTCAGCTGAATCAGTGGTGCTTGTTCTGTCTCTCAACCACCTGTAGGTCCTGGTTGTGGTTCTCACAGAGCAGCTGGAGGAAGCGTAGGATGGGTTTCATAATGAGAACTGCAGGGCCCATCTCAGTCTCCTGCTGCTCAGACTCAGAGGCCGGGACAGGGACAACAGAGCCTGGCAGGACACATTCCAGGGAGGGAACTATGAAATTATAGTTTAAACACAACAATATATCCATACAGTATGTAGTCATTGACACACAATAGTTTTTTCTGGAAATTACCATTATTATTTCATAACCACTACAGTTGAAACCTGCATTTGGCTATATGAGATCAGAGTAGTGTCCCTCTCACCAGTCTGGAGATCTTTGTTGTTATTGGCTTTGTTAGTCATCTCTCCCACACTGACTGATACGTTGGCCTTAATGTCCATCTGGGCGTTTATCATCCGGTCGTGGAGGACCTTGAAGAACTTCTCTGACTTGTTGTCCCCCATCATCAGCTTGTAAAAGGAGTTCTGAAGTAAATCCACAGAAAGGATGAGGTTCAATGTGTTGCATGTGTCCATCAGACATATGGCCAGCTGGCTGCTCTCCTGTGTTATTTCCTACCTGTATCTCCGTGTTGCCCCCCTCCAGCAGACATATGGCCAGCTGGCTGCTCTCCTGTGTTATATCCTACCTGTATCTCTGTGTTGCCCCCCTCCAGCAGACATATGGCCAGCTGGATGCTCTCCTGGAAGATCTTATTGTTCTTGGTACTCATTATGATGTCAGTGAAGAGCTTTGTTCCACCCTCCCTGTCCAGATGACACTGAACAGCAGTTACAGCCATCCAGTCCCTCTCCTGCTCCGCACCTAGACAGATACATTAACTCATTAACACACTGGAAATAGAAACACAATCAGTAATAATCCTGTTCTAAGCCTAATGTAAACAAACCTGTTGCTCCAAGTTCAACCAGCTCTGCCTTGTTGTGCTTCTTGTTGGTGAACAGGTAGTTCTGTAGCAGCACCTTCCTCAACTCAATCCCCTTATTGATGAGACATTTAGTCACACACAGACATGGTTAGCACAATACACAAACTGGATATTTTCTTAACCAAATAGTACCTCAATATGCACCTTCATAAAACCTTTATTAAATACACTCAGGTGTTCTATTGGTTAATCTACAAAACCTACACTTGTGGCAAAACTCATACATGGAGCCTTCACCATGCATTGCCACTTTAAGAAAGCTCTTGATGTATGATGTAACAGGAAGTGGGTCTCCATTTTGAAAAGTGGAAAGTTTTAAACAGGAAGATTTGTGGGCCTGGTAGATACTATTTTCCTGGGAAGAATAGGGAACAAGCGGATTGTTTTCAGCATGCTGATTTTCCAAGTTGGGCCATGAATGTATTCCTTCGTGTTTAAAGATTGGAAAGATTGGATTATCTGCCCATTTGCTTCTAAAGGAAGACTCCACTTCAAGGCCGGGAGTAGGCCTCACCAGATAAGACAAACTTATGTTCCTCAAACATTTGCCGTTCTTTTCCCTTCCGGTCTACTTTTCCAACCTCAATCCCTTATTCCTCCTCTATTTTCCTGTGTTGTCCCTATTTTTGGGATACCCCAGGTTCTATGCTTTAAGCATCTTCATTGACATTGTGGAGTGTTTGTCACTCTGACCCATTGACATTTAAAGGGACAGACGTGTAAAGGGACAAACTGAGGGCGGGTTATTGTGAGTGTTTATTGTAGAGTTGTTCGTTGAATTGATTAATTACATGTATGCCGGGTAAAGTGTTGATGTACTCTGGGACAATTAAGGCCTAGGGTGTTGATTGAACTGTCTTTCATTTTGTTTAATACACTTGTTTGCAACTTCTCTATGCTTATAGCTGGTTTTTACATGCTATGGTGATTCTGAAATTTAAATGATGTGGGTGTAAATTATTGTCTGAACTATTGATATTTGTGGGGGTTCAGGGCTGTGTGTGTTCTTGCTAGGGTATGTCCTACGTTTTCTCTCCGCTGACTATCTGGCAAACGGGTTTCACTCTAGGTAGTCTCTTCTACTGATGTGTGTTATCCCGGTAGCGGTTTTCTCTCTCTTCGTCTTTGGTAGTTTTACAACTATCCGAACAGAACTTATTTTCACCCCTTTCAAATAACACAGCTGACTGGTCATAAGTTTTTACCTTCTGGTCAAAGTCCAGTGTACGAATGAGCATCTCCTGCAGCATCCTGAGAACTTTGATACAGAGCTTCTCCTCAGAGTTTGTCAGGGCTTTAGTGTGCTGAATCAGCCTGGGACCACACGTACACAATGACAGTGTTAGACCTCCAACCCACACCAAGACTTGCTCCACTCTATTGAACTAAAACTACTCCTGGAATGCTCTTTCTTTAACTTAGCATTCGTAAATATTTGTATCTAAATTCCACTGCGTTGGTAAATATATACTTTATCACAAGGCCAGTCCCTTGGCTTACTTTGAGATGAAGCCCCCTGATTCGCAGCGTTGCCGTGCGTCTGTTCCCTCCAGGAAGAGGAGTTCAGGCTGCTGCAGGACGTCCACCAGAACAGACAGCTCAGCGTTCACCAGCGGCTTCAGACGATGCTCTAGAGTGCTGATGATGTCCTGAACATAAATCAAATCTAGCTTTACTTAAAAAGTGCATTAAACATCGCAACACACTTTAAAATTAAACAAAAAATGAAGGCGATAAAAGATTGAGATAACATCAGTGTGTAGAAGAACAATGTTTACATCACAGGCAAACAGAGAGAAGGGACAGGGTTATATCCCCTGTCAAACACAAATCCTCAAGAACAGGGAACAAACCAGAGAGACAGAGGCCAAGGAATTTTGCATTCTGTTGTGGCTATGGCTGAAAAGTGATGGATACAGGAAGGGAATGTGAGCAGGGTAATGGGTGGATAATGGGTCCAACCTGCAGCTTCTCAATGATGTTCTTGTAGTCCCAGGGGTTGTTGGGGGCGGAGGGGCGGCTGGAGCGGGTGGAACTCTTGTAGTTGGGGTTGGAGCGGGACAGAGAGTTGACGGTGCTGCTCAGCATGGTGGTGATCTGAGACTCCAGGTCCAGGGGCAGGGAGATGGAGCGGTGTTTCGCTGCACACATAAGATTGGAGAAAGTCATCATTGAGTTCAAAAGGTACTCGCACTCAAACAATGTAGAACAATCTTAAGTCATATTTACAAAGCAGATGAAAGGAATGTGTCCTTCATTTGACTCTGTGTCTAGGCCCTGTATGCCTCTGAATGTAGTCCACCTCTGGGCCCTGCACTAGGCCCGTCTCACCTGTCATGGCCAGAGTGCGGATGCAGGTCTCCACCAAGCCTCTGTGCTGCTGCTGCAGCCAGGGACATTCCAGCAGACGCATGCTAGACTGGAGCAGCTGTGTCATTGTGGTGTGGTGGGTCTGTTTACAGGCACAGAGGAAGGAGAATCACAGGATGAGAATTCATTACACATCTACTAAACGTTATATCATGACAAAGCCTCTGAGTAGGCAGCATCACTGAGCTGGCTGACCTGTAGAGAGGTGCTGTTTTCAGAGAAGGGGGAACTAAAGAAGGCATTGATGGTGTCAAACACCACGTTGATGATGTACTTCTCCAGGATAGGGTCAGTCAGGCGCTTCTCTCTCTTGTTACACACCTAGAGAGGGGAGAGAGATTAGAGGACAAGAACTGGGTCACTTTACCCAAAGACCCAAGGTTCGGGCCGGGTCAGGCAGTATGAGCCTGCTAAGGGCCCTCTGTTTTGCACAATCATGTGACATGCCTGGATTTGAACCTTCATTTAAAGATTTTTCATCAAACTGTCTTTTTCTGTTTATGTCAGATGGTCCAGCAACATCCTCAGATAATCGCTTTCATTTTTTATGTAAATTCTCATTTCTGGATGAGGCTTAAAATACAGGATAAAATCTTGCTATGTCACAAGATTGTGCAAAACACAGAAAGGATGAGACTTGTGGATGAGAGTGGTCCCATTGATTGGGGAGTGAGACTTACCCTGGCCATGTCCACGATGAAGTCCTCAAACAGTTTCCAGATGTGGTTGCTGGTGTAAATCTCCTTCATCTCTACCTCTGTGTCTACATAGCAGTGGTTCACAAAGTTCACATAGGCAACCTTCACCTGAGGAACACACGCATACACACAGCTGGGTCAGGGGTCTAAACATTTTGTAATGATAATGTTAACATTACCTTTGCAGTTGTATATCTGCAGATCATTGCATGCTGCTATGGTTTTTCTAGATGAGGACGATGTAGGGTACTTATTAACTAATTATATGCCTGTTCCATTTGAGACATACCTCTGTGATACAATCCTCGTGTGTGACCACTCTCACCACGTCCTCTAGGGGCAGCAGCGAGGTACATTTGATCTCTGTGTAGACGTTCTTGCCCTCAGCGCAGGCAGCCAGAAGCTCCACCAGAGAGATGTGGTAACGCAGGGGGCTGTTCTCCTGAACCCCCTCCCTGGACTCTGCCATCAGTTCCAGCATGGTGGAAAAGGACGCCTTGTCGTTATAAAACACCACCACATCCTCCCCAGCATTGGTTAACTAGAGGGGAGACAGCCACACCGTTGGTTAACTAGAAGGGAGACAGCCACACCGTTGGTTAACTAGAGGGGAGACAGCCACACCGTTGGTTAACTAGATGGGAGACAGCCACACCGTTGGTTAACTAGAGGGGAGACAGCCACACCGTTGGTTAACTAGAGGGGAGACAGCCACACCGTTGGTTAACTAGAGGGGAGACAGCCACACCGTTGGTTAACTAGATGGGAGACAGCCACACCGTTGGTTAACTAGATGGGAGACAGCCACACCAGTTGGTTAACTAGATGGGAGACAGCCACACCGTTGGTTAACTAGAAGGGAGACAGCCACACCGTTGGTTAACTAGAAGGGAGACAGCCACACCGTTGGTTAACTAGAAGGGAGACAGCCACACCGTTGGTTAACTAGAGGGGAGACAGCCACACCGTTGGTTAACTAGAAGGGAGACAGCCACACCGTTGGTTAACTAGAGGGGAGACAGCCACACCGTTGGTTAACTAGATGGGAGACAGCCACACCGTTGGTTAACTAGATGGGAGACAGCCACACCGTTGGTTAACTAGAGGGGAGACAGCCACACCGTTGGTTAACTAGATGGGAGACAGCCACACCGTTGGTTAACTAGAAGGGAGACAGCCACACCGTTGGTTAACTAGAGGGGAGACAGCCACACCGTTGGTTAACTAGAGGGGAGACAGCCACACCGTTGGTTAACTAGAGGGGAGACAGCCACACCGTTGGTTAACTAGAGGGGAGACAGCCACACCGTTGGTTAACTAGAGGGGAGACAGCCACACCGTTGGTTAACTAGATGGGAGACAGCCACACCAGTTGGTTAACTAGAGGGGAGACAGCCACACCGTTGGTTAACTAGAGGGGAGACAGCCACACCGTTGGTTAACTAGATGGGAGACAGCCACACCGTTGGTTAACTAGAAGGGAGACAGCCACACCGTTGGTTAACTAGAGGGGAGACAGCCACACCGTTGGTTAACTAGAGGGGAGACAGCCACACCGTTGGTTAACTAGAGGGGAGACAGCCACACCAGTTGGTTAACTAGAGGGGAGACAGCCACACCGTTGGTTAACTAGAGGGGAGACAGCCACACCAGTTGGTTAACTAATTGCGGGTTGTGGGTGAGGTTCCCTTACCTCAGTCATGATCATGTCCTGACACTTCTTCACATACTTCCCCTCGGCCTTGATGATGGTGTGCAGGAAGTTGAGGTACTGGACGTGGCGTCCGTGAGTGGCCAGGCAGTGGATGAAGTGCTGCAGCACATTCTCACTGATCTCTGTACACAGCTGGTAGTTATTACTGAAGATGTGCTGCACCGTCTCAGCCTCCATGAGCTGGGTGGAGGGAGGGAGGGAGGAGTGAGTGAGAGAAAGGTGGAGAGGGTAGAGAGAAAGGGGAAGGGAGGGAGAAAGAGGAAGGGGGGGGGGGGAGAGAGAGAGAGAGGGAGGAAGGAAGGGAGGGAGAAAGAGGAAGGGGGGGAGAGAGAGAGAGAGAGGGAGGAAGGAAGGGAGGGAGAAAGAGGAAGGGGGGGAGAGAGAGAGAGAGAGAGAGAGAGAGAGAGAGAGAGAGAGAGAGAGAGGGAGGAAGGAAGGAAGGGGGAGAGAGGGAGGGAGAAAGGGGAGAGAGGAAGGAAAGGGGGGGAGAGAGGGGAAGGGAGAGGGAGGGAGAAAGGGGAAGAGAGATAGAGAGGGGGGGAGGGAGAAAGGGGAAGGCAGAGAGAGGGGGGAGAGGGGGAGGGAGAAAGGGGAAGGCAGAGAGAGAGGGGGGAAGGGAGGGAGAAAGAGGAAGGGGGGGGAGAGAGGGAGGGAGAAAGGGAAGAGAGAGAAGAGGGAAGGGGGTGGAGAGAGAAAGGGGAAGAGAGGGAGGGAGGGAGAAAGGGGAGAAGGGAAGGCGGAGAGAGAGGGGGAAAGGGGAAGGGGGGTGAGGGGGAGGGGGAAAGGGGAAGGGGGGTGAGGGGGAAGGGGGAAAGGGGAAAGGGGAAGGGGGGGGAGGGGGAAAGGGGGAAGGGGGGTGAGGGGGAGGGGGGAAGGGAAGGCGGAGAGAGAGGGGGAAAGGGGAAGGGGGGTGAGGGGGAAAGGGGAAGGCAGAGAGAGAGGGGGGAAGGGGGAGAGAGAAAGGGGAAGAAAGGAAGGCAGAGAGAGGGTGGGAAAGGGGGAGAGGAGAGAGAAGGGAAAGGGAAAGGCGGAGAGAGAAGGGGAAGGGGCAGAGAGGGAGAAAGAAGGGGGAGAGAGGGAGGAGGGGGGGAGAGAGAGGGGGGAGAGGAGGCGGAGAGAGGAGGCGGAGAGAGGGAGAAAGAAGAAGGGGGAGAGAGGGAGGGGGGGAGAGAGAGGGGGGAGAGGAGGCGGAGAGAGGGAGAAAGAAGAAGGGGGAGAGAGAGAAAGGGGGAGAGAGGGAGGAGGGGGAGAGAGGGAGGAGGGGGAGAGAGGGAGGAGGGGGAGAGAGAGAAAGGGGGAGAGAGGGAGGAGGGGGGGAGAGAGAAAGGGGGGGGGAGAGAAAGAGGGAGGAGGAGGAGGAGGAGGGGGGAGGTGGGAGAGAGGGGGAGGAGGGGAGGGGAAGGGGGAGGGGGGAGGGGGAAAGGGGAAGGGGGGTGAGGGGAAGGCGGAGAGAGAGGGGGAAAGGGGAAGGGGGGTGAGGGGAGAAAGGGGAAGGCAGAGAGAGAGGGGGGAAGGGGGAGAGAGAAAGGGGAAGAAAGGAAGGCAGAGAGAGGGTGGGAAAGGGGGAGAGGAGAGAGAAGGGAAAGGGAAAGGCGGAGAGAGAAGGGGAAGGGGCAGAGAGGGAGAAAGAAGGGGGAGAGAGGGAGGAGGGGGGGAGAGAGAGGGGGGGAGAGGAGGCGGAGAGAGGAGGCGGAGAGAGGGAGAAAGAAGAAGGGGGAGAGAGGGAGAAAGAAGAAGGGGGAGAGAGAGAAAGGGGGAGAGAGGGAGGAGGGGGAGAGAGGGAGGAGGGGGAGAGGGAGGAGGGGGAGAGAGAGAAAGGGGGAGAGAGAGAAAGGGGGAGAGAGGGAGGAGGGGGGGAGAGAGAAAGGGGGGGGGAGAGAAAGAGGGAGGAGGAGGAGGAGGAGGGGGGGGGAGGAGGGGAGGTGGGAGAGAGGGGGAGGAGGGGAGGGGAAGGGGGAGAGAGAGAAAGGGGAAGAGGGAGGGAGGAGGAGGCGGAGAGAGAGGGAGAAAGAGGAAGGAGGAGAGAGGGTGAGAAAGGGGGAGAGGAGAGAGGGGGGAGAGGAGAGAGAAGGGAAAGGGGAAGGCGGAGAGAGAAGGGGAAGGGGCAGAGAGGGAGAAAGAAGAAGGGGGAGAGAGGGGAAGGGGGGGAGAGAAGGGGGAGAGAGGGGAAGGGGGGGAGAGAGGGGAAGGGGGGGAGGGAAGGGGGGGAGAGAAGGGGGAGAGAGAGGGGGGGGAGGGGAAGGGGGAGAGAGGAGAGAGGGGAAGGGGGGGAGAGAAGGGGAAGGGGGGGAGAGAGGAGAGAGGGGAAGGGGGAGGGAGGGAGGAGGAGGCGGAGAGAGAGGGAGAAAGAGGAAGGAGGAGAGAGGGTGAGAAAGGGGGAGAGGAGAGAGGGGGGAGAGGAGAGAGAAGGGAAAGGGGAAGGCGGAGAGAGAAGGGGAAGGGGCAGAGAGGGAGAAAGAAGAAGGGGGAGAGAGGGGAAGGGGGGGAGAGAAGGGGGAGAGAGGGGAAGGGGGGGAGAGAAGGGGGAGAGAGGGGAAGGGGGGGAGAGAAGGGGGAGAGAGGGGAAGGGGGGGAGAGAAGGGGGAGAGAGGGGAAGGGGGGGAGAGAGGGGAAGGGGGGGAGAGAAGGGGGAGAGAGGGGAAGGGGGAGAGAGGGGAAGGGGGGGAGAGAGGAGGCGGAGAGAGAGGGAGAAAGGGGAAGGAGGAGAGAGGGTGAGAAACGGGAAAGGGGGAGAGAGAGGAGAAGAGAGGGGAAGGGGGAGGGAGAGCGAGAGGGGGGAGTGAGAGGGGAAGGGGAAGGGGAGGAGAGAGCAAGAGAGAGGAAGGGGGATTGGGAGGGGGATAGAGAGAGGGGGGATAGAGAGATAGGTCATTATTATTTATGATGAGAACAGGATGGATGGAAGTTGAAAACAACAACAAGGTGTGGGAATTCACTCACTCCTGGGTTCAGGAAGAGGCTGAGGTTCTTATGAAGCAGCACCTGGTTCTCCAGGTTCCCCATGCAGAACTTCTGCAGGAACAGATGAGTGCACCTGATGATCCCTTGCATCTTGGTGTCATGCTGAAACCCAAAAAAAGTGTGAGAGAGAGAGACAGAAAAGTAATGTTATTTTGGGTGTCTTTAAATGACAACACCGGGATGTTTTAGTAGATATGTTAATATTGGACTATGTGTTTGGTTGTCAGAGTGGAGGTAAGTCACCGATCACATACATCCCTCACCTGATCGTATGGCACCTTCAGCAGGTCCAGCATCACTTTGTGGGCTCCCATGTTCTTCAGGAGTCTCTGCTGCTTCTTCCAAACCCCTGTACTGCACATCTTATTCAGACGCTCCATGATCTGGAGGAAACATAACGTCTTCAAAAATACAGCCCAACACGACTCAACAGAGACTATGGGACATGCTAGCCAGGGTGAAGGAAAACGTGCCAGTTCCAATGGAAAAGAAACACACCTCTTTGACTTTCTGGTAGTTCTCATTGCTCTTATCCAACTTCTCTTCCTTCAGGGTCAGATCCTCTAAGTCTATCTAAAAGGAGTTCAGAAGTACTGTTAGCATGGTGTAGTTACTACTTACTACACTGGTAATAATGGAGGTCCTTCACCTCTACTTACTACACTGGTAATAATGGAGGTCCTTCACCTCTACTTACTACACTGGTAATAATGGAGGTCCTTCACCTCTACAAACTACACTTGTAATAATGGAGATCCTTCACCTCTACTTACTACACTGGTAATAATGGAGGTCCTTCACCTCTACTTACTACACTGGTAATAATGGAGGTCCTTCACCTCTACTTACTACACTGGTAATAATGGAGGTCCTTCACCTCTACTTACTACACTGGTAATAATGGAGGTCCTTCACCTCTACTTACTACACTGGTAATAATGGAGGTCCTTCACCTCTACTTACTACACTGGTAATAATGGAGGTCCTTCACCTCTACTTACTACACTGGTAATAATGGAGGTCCTTCACCTCTACTTACTACACTGGTAATAATGGAGGTCCTTCACCTCTACTTACTACACTGGTAATAATGGAGGTCCTTCACCTCTCCTTACTACACTGGTAATAATGGAGGTCCTTCACCTCTCCTTACTACACTGGTAATAATGGAGGTCCTTCACCTCTACTTACTACACTGGTAATAATGGAGGTCCTTCACCTCTACTTACTACACTGGTAATAATGGAGGTCCTTCACCTCTACTTACTACACTGGTAATAATGGAGGTCCTTCACCTCTACTTTTTCATTTTTGTCCTTGTCTTTCTTTCCCTCCCCTCCTCCAGAGCCGCTCCTCCTGTCTTTTGCCCCCTCCCCTCCTCCAGAGCCGCTCTTCTTGTCCACCCAGAGCTCAGACTTCTCCACCATGGTGCGGAGACGGTCAAGGTCACTCTTTATCAGCTTGTAGTTATCAACATCCTGCCCCGAGATCAGCAACTGGACCTTAGGGCAACATGGAGAGAGAGAATCACTTTACCTCTACCTTTGACACTGTACCGGTATCCCCTGTATATAGCCTTGTTACTGTTATTTTATTGTGTTACTTAATTATTTGTTATTTTTCTTAAAACGGCATTGTTGGTTAAGGGCTTGTAAGTAAGTATTTCACTAAGGTCTACACCTGTTGTATTCGGGGCATGTGGGGCGGCAGGTAGCCTAGTGGTTAGAGTGTTGGGCCTGTAACTGAAAGGTTGCCAGATCGAATCCCCGAGCTGACAAGGTAAAAATCTGTCGTTCTGCCCCTGAACAAGGCAGTTAACCCACTGTTCCTAGGCCGTCATTGTAAATAAGAATTTGTTCTTAACTGACTTGCCTAGTAAAATAAAGGTAAAATAAAATAAAAATAAAATAAAAATAAAATGTGACAAATAAAATAACATTTTATTTTGATGAGAGAGAGAGCGAAAGAGAGAGCCACAGGACAACACACAATTATACCCAACCAAATCATGAGAAAACAAAAATATAATTACTTGACACATTGGAAAGAATTTACAAAAAAACTGTGCAAACTAGAATGCTATTTGGCCCTAAACAGTGAGTACACAGTGGCAGAATACCTGACCACTGTGACTGACCCAAACTTAAGGAAATCTTTGACTATAAAGAGACTCAATGAGCATAGTCTTGCTCAAGAGAAGACATTCTATGTGCACACTGCCCACAAAATGAGGTGGAAACTGAGGTACACTTCCTAACCTCCTGCCAAATGTATAACACATTTCCCTCAGATTACACAGATCCACAAATAATTATTACAACACTATATAGACATACTATGGCATTTGAAATGTCTATTCTTTTGTGTGTGAGAGAGAGCGAGACCTTGCAGATACTGTACCAAGTTTATATTGGAGAGCAGGCCATTTTTGTGAATTCAGAATTTTAAAGCGATCTCCTTACCTGTTTAAAGGTGTGCAGGACCTCCTGTCTCTGGCTGAAGTGTTTGAAGAGCAGCTGGAGCGCACCAGACACCAGGGGAGGGTAGTCATGCATGGTGAGATGGATCAACACCCTAAGGAACATACGACCTCCCTCATCATCCACCTCTAGTATGCTGTTCCCCTTCCTGACAGGAGGACAGTCACAGGTTAGTATGCTGTTCCCCTTCCTGACAGGAGGACACAGTCACAGGTTAGTATGCTGTTCCCCTTCCTGACAGGAGGACAGTCACAGGTTAGTATGCTGTTCCCCTTCCTGACAGGAGGACAGTCACAGGTTAGTATGCTGTTCCCCTTCCTGACAGGAGGACACAGTCACAGGTTAGTATGCCGTTCCCCTTCCTGACAGGAGGACACAGTCACAGGTTAGTATGCCGTTCCCCTTCCTGACAGGAGGACACAGTCACAGGTTAGTATGCTGTTCCCCTTCCTGACAGGAGGACAGTCACAGGTTAGTATGCTGTTCCCCTTCCTGACAGGAGGACAGTCACAGGTTAGTATGCTGTTCCCCTTCCTGACAGGAGGACAGTCACAGGTTAGTATGCTGTTCCCCTTCCTGACAGGAGGACAGTCACAGGTTAGTATGCTGTTCCCCTTCCTGACAGGAGGACAGTCACAGGTTAGTATGCTGTTCCCCTTCCTGACAGGAGGACAGTCACAGGTTAGTATGCTGTTCCCCTTCCTGACAGGAGGACAGTCACAGGTTAGTATGCCGTTCCCCTTCCTGACAGGAGGACAGTCACAGGTTAGTATGCTGTTCCCCTTCCTGACAGGAGGACAGTCACAGGTTAGTATGCTGTTACCCTTCCTGACAGGAGGACACAGTCACAGGTTAGTATGCTGTTCCCCTTCCTGACAGGAGAACAGTCACAGGTTAGTATGCTGTTCCCCTTCCTGACAGGAGGACAGTCACAGGTTAGTATGCCGTTCCCCTTCCTGACAGGAGGCCACAGTCACAGGTTAGTATGCTGTTCCCCTTCCTGACAGGAGGCCACAGTCACAGGTTAGTATGCCGTTCCCCTTCCTGACAGGAGGCCACAGTCACAGGTTAGTATGCTGTTCCCCTTCCTGACAGGAGGACAGTCACAGGTTAGTATGCCGTTCCCCTTCCTGACAGGAGGACAGTCATAGGTTAGTATGCCGTTCCCCTTCCTGACAGGAGGACAGTCATAGGTTAGTATGCCGTTCCCCTTGCTGACAGGAGGGCACAGTTACAGGTTAGTATGCTGTTCCCCTTCCTGACAGGAGGACAGTCACAGGTTAGTATGCCGTTCCCCTTCCTGACAGGAGGACAGTCACAGGTTAGTATGCTGTTCCCCTTCCTGACAGGAGGACAGTCACAGGTTAGTATGCTGTTCCCCTTCCTGACAGGAGGCCACAGTCACAGGTTAGTATGCCGTTCCCCTTCCTGACAGGAGGCCACAGTCACAGGTTAGTATGCCGTTCCCCTTCCTGACAGGAGGACAGTCACAGGTTAGTATGCTGTTCCCCTTCCTGACAGGAGGACAGTCATAGGTTAGTATGCTGTTCCCCTTCCTGACAGGAGGACAGTCATAGGTTAGTATGCCGTTCCCCTTGCTGACAGGAGGGCACAGTTACAGGTTAGTATGCCGTTCCCCTTGCTGACAGGAGGGCACAGTTACAGGTTAGTATGCTGTTCCCCTTCCTGACAGGAGGACAGTCACAGGTTAGTATGCTGTTCCCCTTCCTGACAGGAGGCCACAGTCACAGGTTAGTATGCTGTTCCCCTTCCTGACAGGAGGCCACAGTCATAGGTTAGTATGCTGTTCCCCTTCCTGACAGGAGGACACAGTCACAGGTTAGTATGCTGTTCCCCTTCCTGACAGGAGGACAGTCACAGGTTAGTATGCTGTTCCCCTTCCTGACAGGAGGACACAGTCACAGGTTAGTATGCTGTTCCCCTTCCAGACAGGAGGACACAGTCACAGGTTAGTATGCTGTTCCCTTTCCAGACAGGAGGACACAGTCACAGGTTAGTATGCAGTTCCCTTTCCAGACAGGAGGACACAGTCACAGGTTAGTATGCTGTTCCCGTCCCAGACAGGAGGACACAGTCACAGGTTAGTATGCTGTTCCCGCCCCAGACAGGAGGACACAGTCACAGGTTAGTATGCTGTTCCCGTCCCAGACAGGAGGACACAGTCACAGGTTAGTATGCTGTTCCCGTCCCAGACAGGAGGACAGTCACAGGTTAGTATGTGATCCTCTGTAGCTCAGTTAATAGAGAATGGCACTTGTAATGCCAGGATAGAGGGTTCAATTCCTGTGACCGTCCATACGTAAAATGTATGCACGCCTGAACGTAAGTTGATTTGAATAAAAGCATCTGCTAAATGCCATATTTTATTATTATTACTATATTATAAAAACACAACATGTGCTGGAGTAGGACTTTAGCAGTGAACCTACCCCACACCAAACATGGCCTCTGCCTGATCTCCTATTTGCTGCAGGTTGATGGTGGCTGTTGAAAGACAGAGTTAAGAATGTTATGTATTGAGGTGGGGAGAAGCTGTTCAAAGAGGAAGCCTTAAATAGGCTCTGCACTACCTGCTTGCTCCATTGATGTTGTAGCGTCAGCATCTGCCATGGGATAAACATCAACAAACTCCTTCTTGAAGACAGAAAGCAGGAAGGAGAGCCGATAGTCCAGGCGGACATTCAGGATAAACTGAAGATCAACAAGAGATAAAGAAAGAACAGCGCTTAGCATAAAAGGGATACAAGAAGGGCTATGACTAGTTTTAAAGCATAAAAGGGATACAAGAAGGGCTATGACTTGTTTTAAAGCATAAAAGGGATACAAGAAGGGCTATGACTTGTTTTCCATTACAAGCATAAACCCAACCCTATGCCACATCATTGTTAATTGTCATGAGAAGATGTCGTAGTTTCCTGTAGGTTTATCGAACCTGCAGGATTTCTAGTATTTTCAACTTGGTGTCCATGACGGTGATGTCCTGTTTGTTGATGCTGTCCTTGCTGCGGTTCGGTCCTTCTATAACGGAAGCACTCCTCCCTGGACCTCCAAACATGGACTGTTTCCTGCTCAGTACCATGGTGGACATCATCTGACCCACGCCATGGATGGAACGCTTCATGTTCTTTCCTAAAACAGAGAATGGGAGATGTAAAGAACCCTGAAACTCTACTTCATACTTCATCACATCATTATTACAGAGACGTCAGTTGTACCCATTTGTTTTATAAAAATGGCACTGTGTGGTAGTTATCCCGTAATACGGTTAAATGCAGAGAAGAGGTGTTTCTCTTTCTCTTACCACTGCCATCGTCCTGGAGAATGGGGTTGACCAGTGAAGGGTTGGGGATACAGTCAATGATTCCCAGAAGAGTACGTGTCAACCTCAGCAGCTCAAAGAAACTGTAGAAGCCGAAGTAGATGAGGTGTCTGGCCAGGCTCACCACCTGAGGGCACAAATCATTCTAGCAGTTATCATTCTAAAGTGGTAGAGAGCCAGAGAGCTCTTGTCCCATTACCAAATATGGGTGTTTTTGAGGTATTCACAGTATTGTTATTGAGAATAGGAATGAGCAGGGAATTGACACCTCATAGGTCAGTTTGTTCTTCTCCTCATCAGCGAAAGGCAGGTCGTCATTGAGGACGTTGTTGAGGTACTCCTCCATGAACACCATGGTGTTGGCAAACTTGTTCTTCTTATTGTCCCGCAAGTCATCCATGTTGGAATCATAACTAAGCAAGGGAAGAGATAAAGAAATATAGAAATACACCCCCATTGTTATACTTATACAATGGCACTATTGGAAAACTGTTTAAGTCTTACTCTTTAATTGTGATTGAGGTTGGGATCTCTGTCCAGAGACGTGCAAACTTGACGGGAGTCACCAGCTCCTGAGGATCTCGGTCGACGTGCGTTTGCAGCATGAGTCTGCAGAAGGAGGCTCTGAGTTCAAAGGGCAGCGTCTCGTCCACCATACACAGGAAGATGAGCTCCACATCTAGCTGCTTAGAGATCTCATCTATGGCCAGATACTGGCGGTCCAGACATATCCGCGCATACAGCTTCAGCTGGTACCTGCCCAGACAAAGGGGAAGGTTTGATAATTAAGCATACACAAGACTTCATCAAAGTAGGTCGCAGGGTTTAAATAATTCTCATAACACTACACACAGTTTTATCATTGCACTGTGATACAAAAACACAGCGGACGCCTCAGATCAGTCAGGTAGGCTGTTTTCTGGTTTCAGCCGGCTCGTTTTAGGACCACAAGGACACCACAGAGACTGCAGACAGGCTGCGTGAAGGCAAAGCTTCTGAAAGGCTGGCATATAGGACCAGCACGGGAGAGATGAACAGAGGCAGCTGCTGTCTGTGTTGTGCTTTTTCTCAGAGTTGTAAAAGCAAGCAGAGCAGAAACTGGCTACTCTTTGGTTGACTGATCTAGCTGGCAAGGTAACTGCTGTTTGAGAGAAATAAATAGTATTTATTCCTAGTGCTGAGCTAGTAACATAACTGACATGTTATGTTTGCTAATGTTTCATCCCCTCTCAACTAGTAGCTACCACAGCCAGTTCAGCACCAGCTAGCCTCTAACTATCTGTCAGGTAGCGGTATCTAACATTTCCATAACATGTGTATGGAAATGTTTTGTAGCCTTTTCTTTGTCCCGTTTCATTAGCTAGAGCTAGCCAAAAGTTAGCTAACGCTAGCTAGCTCACTAACTTTAGCTATTATTTATGTCTCAATCACACTAGAGCTGAAGGTACTTTATTGATCCCTGAGGGGGACATTTCTTATTTCATTTCCCTTCTCCCTGTTTTTGTTTGCTTGTAAATGTTGATGCTGGAGACTGTTATCAGAAGAAACTGTGTAACCTAGAATTCATAGTGGCTAAGAAATGCATTGCCATTAATTGGAAGGTTGGTTATCCTCCCAAGTTATGTCTGGTTAGGGGCCTCCTAAGTGGCGCAGCGGTCTAAGGCACTGCTTTGCAGTGCTTGCTGCATCACTATAGATCCTGGTTCGATTCCAGGCTGTTTCGCAGCCGGCTGTGACCGGGAGACACATGAGGTGGTGCACAATTTGCCCAGTGTCGTCTGGGTTCTGGGAGGGTTTGGCCGGCCGAGATGTCCTTGTCCCATCGCGCTCAAGTGACTCCTGTGGCGGGCCGGGCGCATGCACGCTGACACGGTCGCCAGGTGTACAGTGTTTCCTCCGACACATTTGTGCGGCTGGCTTCCGTGTTAAGCGTGCATTGTGTCAAGAAGCAGTGCTGCTTGGCAGGGTTTTGTTTCGGAGGACGCACGGCTCTCGACCTTCACCTCTCCCTAGTCAATACGGGAGTTGCAGTGGTGGGACAAGACTGGAACTACCAATTGGATATGACGAAATTGGGGAGAAAAAGGGGTAAAAAAATATATATAATATATAATAATAATAAAAAATCATTATCATTAAATTTGATTTATTACAAGATTAAGGGTATACTACACAACTTTCATAACGTCTGGATGCCTTATAAAGAATACGTACAACAAAATAAGTCTGTATTGAAAACATGCCCACGTCATGGGATAATACAGTACCCATTTAGGGGTACTAGTGCTGGGGGTCTGTCATACTGTTGGTTGTCACTCTGGCCTAACACACCAGAAACCAATAATTAATGTTTCACTAAGATTTTAAAGCTGCGTGGGGTTTGTTGGGTTGGAGCGCTGCAGGGCCGTGGACCCCTAGGGGCAGGACGGGGCGACCCAGCTATATTGTGTGCAAGTAAAAAGAGCTCTACAGTACTATTATGCCTATGATATGAATTATATGGAGGATGTACTGTTTCTGTGTGTTAATGTGTGTTTTTATTAAACTTTTGTTTTCCAAAACCTGAGACATAAAATAAAAAAAAGCTGTGAAGGAAGTTGAGTTATTGAATAGACTGGTAGGGGTCGGGCGTGCTGGCTGGGCGGTCTGGCTGAAATTTGATATAGAGAATGTCTTAATAAAGACAACCAAAAGTTGTCTTTGTACTTTAATTGTAAGAGTTGTTCATTTGTTAGGCTATTGGTTAAAGGTGCAACACAATCTTGATTATTGAATTATCATTGATCTAGTTCAGTCTTAGTGATCACTTAAACATATTTAATAACGGTCTCTTACCTAGCTTGATGACTGTGGGCATTTTCGCTTACTTTTTGTTGTTCTAAATAGAGAAAGCTAGAAGGGCCATGGGTCATAATAGATTGTGTAGAAATGCAGGATATATGCTTTAGAACCCCCACCAAGTTGTTCCCCCCATTTCTAAAACCAAAGGGTACTGATGTTACATAAGTAGTCTCCTTCAGGTAAATAAAGGTTAAATGTACCTATAGTATGTGAGCACGTTCTTGTCATGAGCGTTCCCTTGTCTGGCCTCCTGGGCTAGCTGTCTGATACCCTTCTCTTGCTTCTCATTGGTCTTGTCAGTCCAGACCAGCCACACCTCATCTTCGTCAGCATACTCCTCCATGCCCATGTATTCAGTGGCATGGGGCATCTCTTTGGGCACACGCCGTCTGCATGGGCAAACACAGGCATACACATTAAATCATGAACACTGAACCCAGAAGAAAACACACACAGAGGCCATTACATGCCAACTGTTTGTTTGTGTGTGCAGGAATATGCAAAGTAAGAAGAGCACCACTCACTCAGTCTTGATGAGAATGTCTTGGTTCTTGGGATCCAGCACACACTTACAGATCAGCTCCTGAGTTACAGAAATGGCCATGTTATTGGACACACACAGATCTGACAGGTAGTCCAGAAACCTGAGGGGAAACAGGCCAATGTTTAAGTTACACCACAACAGTTTTGAATGAACATAGTTATTATTTGAATGCACTAGATGAGGGGGGGGGGTTCTCTCTCCTCACCTGGGTTCCCTGTTCTTGCGGACCAGGCTAACAAAAGTCTCCACCTCCTTCTTGGTGATGTGCTTCTCCAGCAGCTTGCGGTTGTTGTGCAGCAGGGCAGTGATGGTGTCCTCAGCCAGGATGTCATAGCCAATCTGTGACTGCATCACCCCAAATTGCTTGGCTATGTGCTCCTGAGGGGGGAAAGCAAGAGTGGGGATTTTTTGTGCTGTAAGTCTCTTTGTGTATCATTCCACGTGGCCTGTTGTTCGACATGTAGCTTTAGCAGCAAAGGAGGCCCAGCGTTCAAATATTTCATATTGGGCTAGGAAAAGTAGTGTCAATGTGGTGTACAGTACCTGGTTCTTGCGGTAGTCCTCCTGTGAGTGTCGCAGCAACCGGTAACAGAGGCGGAACATGTACTGGTAGGGGGAATTCTTCTGGTCTGACAGCTCCTCCAATCGCAGCAATGGGCCTTCTGCTCCTTTATCCTCGAAAGGGGCCTTCAAGATCCCAAAGATCTTTGGAGGGACAAAAGAATAGATACATATTTAAGGGAACATGTGACAATTATAAACCTATATGTCAATCTGATGTTTATGGAAACGCCATTACACTAGGCTTGTTTTAAAGTGACCTGTTTCAGGATGTTTTGTTCCCTCATGAGTTTCTGTCTCTCTCGGTTGGCCTTGGTCATCACCACATCTAGCACAACCTGACCGTTGTTGGGCGTGTCCACCACAAAGAACACCAGGTCCTCTAGCAGCTTAATGGCAAACCTGCAGTGTCAAAGACAGGACATACAGTCGTGGCCAAAAGTTTTGAGAATGACACAAGTATTGGTCTCCACAAAGTTTGCTGCATCAGTGTTGATGATGGCAATTTGCATATACTCCAGAATGTCATGAAGAGTGATCAGATGAATTACAATTAACTGCAAAGTCCCTCTTTGCCATGAAAATGAACTTAATCCCCCAAAAACATTTCCACTGCATTTCAGCCCTGCCACAAAAGGACCAGCTGCCATCATGTCAGTGATTGTCTCGTTAACACAGGTGAGAGTGTTGATGAGGACAAGGCTGGCGATCACTCTGTCATGCTGATTGAGTCAGAATAACAGACTGGAAGCTTTAAAAGGAGGGTGGTGCTTGAAATCATTGTTCTTCCTCTGTCAACCATGGTTACCTGCAAGGAAACACGTGCAGTCATCATTGCTTTGCACAAAAAGGGTTTCACAGGCAAGGCTATTGCTACTGGTAAGATTGCACCTAAATCAACCATTTATCGGATCAAGGAGAGAGGTTCAATTGTTGTGAAGAAGGCGTCAGGGCGCCCAAGAAAGTCCAGCAAGTGCCAGGACCGTCTCCTAAAGTTGATTCAGCTGCGGGATTGGGGCACCACCAGTGCAGAGCTTGCTCAGGAATGGCAGTAGGCAGGTGTGAGTGCATCTGCCGCACAGTGAGGCGAAGACTTTTGGAGGATGGCCTGGTGTCAAGAAGGGCAGCAAAGAAGCCACTTCTCTCCAGGAAAAACATCAGGGACAGACTGATATTCTGCAAAAGGTACAGGGATTGGACTGCTGAGGACTGGGGTAGAGTCATTTTCTCTGATGAATCCCCTTTCCGATTGTTTGGGCCATCCGGAAAACACCTTGTCCGGAGAAGACAAGGTGAGCGCTACCATCAGTCCTGTGTCATGCCAACAGTAAAGCATCCTGAGACCATTCATGTGTGGGGTTGCTTCTCAGCCAAGGGAGTGGGCAATTTTGCCTAAGAACACAGCCATGAATAAAGAATGGTACCAACACATCCTCCGAGAGCAACTTCTCCCAACCATCCAAGAACAGTTTGGTGATGACCAATGCCTTTTCCAGCATGATGGAGCACCTTGCCATTCAAAAGTGATAACTAAGTGGCTTGGGGAACCAAACATCGACATTTTGGGTCCATGGCCAGGAAACTCCCCAGACCTTAATCCCATTGAGAACTTGTGGTCGATCCTCAAGAGGCGGGTGGACAAAGAAAAACCCACAACTTCTGACAAACTCCAAGCATTGATTATGCAAGAATGGCCTGCCATCAGTCAGGATGTGGCCCAGAAGTTAATTGACAGCATGCCAGGGCGGATTGCAGAGGTCTTGAAAAAGAAGGGTTAACACTGCAAATATTGACTCTTTGCATAAACTCAATGTCATTGTCAATGAAAGCCTTTGACACTGATACACTGGTACAATGAAGTAATTATACTTCAGTGTACCATAGTAACTACTGACATAAAGATCTAAGAACACTGAAGCAGCAAACTTTGTGGAGACCAATACTTGTCATTCTCAAAACTTTTGGCCACGACTATACACACAGCGGTTACTGGTCTGGCCCAGTGGGTCTGGCCAGGGAACTAACCCTCTTGACTGTGTTACAATGTCAGCTCTGAAACAGCTGGCTTCAATCAAGTAGAATGGAGAGCTAACAGACCAAAAGCTTTCTTTCGTAAAAGTTGAATATGAATATATTTTAAGCCTTTTCCGCAGACACTTTACCTTCTGTCATTGGGGCTGATAAATCCCTCGTTAAACCTGTCAACTACGGTGCTCAACATGAAACTGGCATCGTTGGCAAAGTCCAGGTCCCGGATCTCCATCACTGGCACTGACACGATGGCAAAGGCCTCCTTATCCTCCTTGGTAGGACAGGTGCCCAGCTGAGAGAGGGACGGAACAGAAAGACTGTCTGTGTCTGACAGGAAGTCAGTGTCAAAGTTAGTCAAGTGACTGTGCATGTACAACATGCTGTACTTACCATGAGCCTAATAGGTCTCTCCTCATCTAGATCTATGGGCACGTTGGTGCTCTGGATCCATGTGTTGGTGCATAGGTGTCTGAGGCGCACATACGAATTCCTGAGAGGAAGACATTTTACAATAGAGAGCCAGTGAAACATACTGTAAGTCTCTGTCGTTACTGTATTGTACAGTCTGTGCAGATGGCTTGAAGAGAATTGGAGTTGATGCAGCAACAGTACCTTGGCACAAAGGAGTCTGTTTTCTGCAGAGTTGTGGGGTCTAGCTCAAACAAGGAGGAAATGTCATTCCCATGTGTCACAGCCGCCAGCTTGTACTTGATCTTCTCACCCAAAATCTTCAGTTTTCCTCTACTGTCCAGCTACAGAGGGTAGGCGTCAAAGGTCAGGGTTTAGCACACTGACTGCCATATTAATTGGATGAATGACAGCATCACACTGGCATGACTAACACTAAGTCAAATAATATAGTATGCTTGCCGTATCTTCAATCACTGAAGTCTGGATTGCAACGCTGTCTCCTTTGTAACATGGATTTTCCTAAAGCAAAGACAACAACACAGGTGTTCTATGAACTAAAATGACCCAACATCAGTACAGCCTGTATAATGACCACAACATGGTGACCAAAAGCCATGGTCCAATAACCAGTAGTGCAGTAGTGTGTCACCTCAGCTGCCAGGTAGTTCCCTGTGGCAAGGTGTTTAAAACGATACAGAGTGTTCCAGTGTCCAGCCCCTCCTCGACATGGATCATGATGCACCACCTTGGAACAAATCACATCATCAAAACAAACCTCAGTCATTCTTAAACCATTTAGCTACTGTACAACAGCGCATTATTGAAACTTCACTGCAACAAAGCCTATAATGTGGTGTGTACCAACCTCCACTTCCCACAAGGCATTGGAGCTGGTGGCAGAGGTAGCAGACTGGCGCAGGGTGGTGCGGAGGAACACATGCAGCTTGACCTTGTACTCATCACAGGTCAGGAACTTCTCCTGTTCCGCATGGAACAACCGCACTACATCCCCCTGACCAAACACACAAGGAAAGGCATGGATTCATCTAAAGCTTGAGGTTCTAATGCTATTATTTGTGACAGTGTTAGGGTGTGAAAGTGTTGAAGAATCGGTCGCAGGGCTTGAAGTTGATAGATAGTATACACACGGACGTTACAGGAGACTTACTCCTTTCAAGACTTCATCCTTATGGTCATTGAACATCATGAACAGGTTGATCTTCCAGCTAGTGTTGCAGTTCACAGAGTTCACCTGCAGAGGAACACACACACACACACACACACATATTCAGCATGGCACACCTGCTGCATCTACAGTAGATTCATCTTGGTTAACCCGGAGCTAAAATATCAATATGCGTAGATCTGTACACAAGAGATTAATATTACAGATATTCATCATAGCTATCAGAAACAACCGTTTTGCCGCTTATATGTGTGTTTGTGTGTTCGGTGGGTGGGTGTGTGTGTGTGATGGGAAGTGACAGTCAGAAGCCTCACTCTTCCAGAGAGTTTGCCATGGATGAATCAGACCGTGGTTATGTTGACAGAACTCTCCATTACCTCTTTGCATCCAGCGTGGTCGGAGAGCTCATAGTTACTGGCATGTAGGGGCTGGCCTGCATTCACTGGGTTCAGGATCACCTTGTCTCCCACCACTACCTGCAGAGCAAAACAGATGACCAGACTGCTTGAGGTTATGTACCTTGAATGACTGTTTATTCTGACCAATTGGCCTCCCGAGTGGCACGGCGGTCTAAGGCACTGCATCGCAGTGCTAGAGGTATTACTACAGACCCGAGTTCATTCCCGGGCTGTGCCACAACCGACCGTGGCTGGGAGTCCCATAGGACGGCGCACAATTGGCCCAGCATCGTCTGGGTTAGGGGAGGGTTTGGCCGGTGGGGCTTACTTGGCTAATCACGCTCTAGCAACTCCTTGTGGCGGGCCGGGTGCCTGCGGGCTGACCCCGTTGCCAGTTGAAAATAGTTTCCTCCGACACATTGGTGTTAGGCAGGTCATGTTTCGGAGGAAGCATGACTCCACCTTTCACCTCTCCTGAGCCCGTTGGGGAGTTGCAGCAATGAGACAAGATCGAAAATTGGGGAGAAAAAGGGGGTTATGGTACTTTTCTTGGTGAAGCTAACATTTTATTAATGTCATTTGAGTCTGTAATACAGTTAGGTGAGTTACATTGTCTCCGTTGGCCCTTAGCTTCCAGAAGGGCTGGATGAACATCCAGGAGCCCTCATTCCCCGTCCCATCCAGGGTGGCCCGCATGGCATTCTTCTCCAGCAGGGCAGGCAGACGCTTATTCACAGTCAGGAACTTGTTACTCTTCATATGCAGGAGCTGTCAGAAACACACAGAAAGACAGGCACACAGGCCACTGTTAAACCTCCACTCACTCACTTTCATATCGTGTCTGTGATAATGTGCTGTTATGGGTTTGGCCGGTGTAGGCCGTCATTGTAAATAAGAATTTGTTGTTAACTGACTTGCCTGGTTAAATAAAATAAAAAAATAATGTTGGTGATAGGTAGACATGGATAGAATAGACCACTATCCTGTTCAAGAAAGGGAACCAGCCAGCCAGGAAGGGAAGCACTTAAGAAAGCACGGTTGGAAGACCACGATGAATAGTACTAAAACCATGTATCAACAGAGAAGATTCCCCATGTGTTGTCATTCAGAGACTATGCTGTTTCAGACATTTCAATAGGAGAGAATGAAGGGAAAGTAGCACACCTGTCCTCAATAAAGTGTATTATGGTTAGAAGAGATTAAGGAGAATTAGGGTCGCAAACTTCAGGGAACTTTTATTAAATTCCCTGGTTTTCCAGAAATCCTGGTTGGGATTCCGGATGTCCTGCTTATTCCCTCCCAATTACGGGAATCTTCCAACCGGAATTTATTGAAAGTTCCCGGAATTTTGAAACCCTAAGGAGAATAAATGACTGGGGGAAACCTGAGGAAGGGTGAGGGTGTGTCCAACCCTTAGAAGAACATCAGTAAATCCTCAAAGCTACATTAGACCTAACTTGCTGGAAGATAAAGTGACTCAGCAGGTTAGTTGTACTGTATTGTACGCTTGCCATTGTGATAACCCCAAGGTGTGCTGTGTGCACTTCCTGCACAACCATTAAAAGATTACAGCTATTAACAGATTAGAGTTATTGATCTCCAGAGAGAGAGAGAGAGAGAGAGAGAGAGAAACAGACTAGCCCTTTGTCTACAACACCTCCCTTCCCTCTCCCCCCTCAGCTCCCAAGTGGCGCAGCGGTATAAGGCACTGCATCTCAGTGCTAGAGGCGTCACTACAAACCCTGGTTCAATTCCAGGCTGTATCACAATCCAGCTGCTTAATCTGGCTGTGCACAATTGGCCGGGGTAGGCCGTCATTGTAAATAAGAATTTGTTCTTAACTGACTTGCCTAGTTAAATAAATAAATAAAAGCTTGTCTGAATCAGAAGGACCTCTACACTACACAGCTGAATCACAAGGAATCACACCTATAATTGACCCTTCACTGTATGTCCCATGGTTCTGTGCTTTACATGTAGATATTATCCAGAGCAATTTACAGTTAGTGCATTCATCTTCAGATGGCTAGGTGGGACAATCACAGTCACAGTACGTACATATTCCCTCAATAAAGTAGCTAATCAGCAAAGTCAGTGCTAGTAGGAAAAGACAAGAGCACAGCCCTCTCTCTTTTTGTTGTAATAAGGCCTCAGTCAATATTGACCAGGTTCAGTGGGAATCCTGGGCCCTAGACCTCAGTCAATATATACATTTCTCATAAGATATTGACACTGTACTGTACATTTTCCTTGGAATTATTTAAATCTCTGTGATGAAAACATGAGATGTCTGATGATTACCATCAACTGTAGCCCATCTATGAAATTAACAAAACTCTAAAATATGTTCAAGTTCAGACAAATGTTCTTGGTTTGATACAGACTTGTTGAATTTAAGAACGTTTTGTTTAATGGCATTCTCTCAACCAGCTTCATGAGGACCGCCACAGGAATGGAAGACCCAGAAATACCTCTGCTGCAGAGGATAAGTTAATTAGAGTTACCAGCCTCAGATTGCAGCCCAAATAAATGCTTCACAGAGTTCAAGTAAGATACACATCTCAACATCAACTGTTCAGAGGAGACTGCGTAAATCAGGCCTTCATGGTCGAATTGCTGCAAAGAAACCACTACTAAAGGACACCAATAAGAAGAAGAGACTTGCTTGGGTTACTACATGATTCCATATGTGTTATGTCATAGTTATGTCTTCACTTTAATTCTACAGAGTAGATAATTTTGCAAATTAAGAAAAACCCTTGAATGAGTAATATTCAAAACTTTTGATCGGGGGTGTATATTTTTTACTGATCAATTAATTTATACGTTTACAATTAGTAGGTTTTGTTATCAGTTTTAACAAACCTTTTTTATTTTTGTACTGTATATTGTTTTTTTGTGGTGTGATGTTTATTTAAGCCCTTGGGCTTCCAACCTGCAAACTGTTTTTTTGTTTTAATTCATTTTTATCTGTAAATTAGTAAATTAGTCTTTGCTAAATATTATTCAACATAGTATTACGTTGTGTTGTTTACAACATGGTAGTAAAAAAGGCTTTTCATGTGGAATGCCAAGCGGTAGGGATCACTGTGAAACCGGTGTGGTCTGTTCTCTGTCATCACTTAGAATCTCTTTAGAATATGAACACATTTAAGAGGAAAATATAGGCTGCCTTCACCTGGCTATGGCGATGACAACCTGACACACACTGTCAAGGTATCCATACAGGGGTGACATGCAGAAACATGCCAGCTATTAGGAGTTATGATGATTTAGTTAAATAAAAATGAGGAAGCTTGGGTTGTGAATCACCTGACTATCATCACACCAATCCCTGTAACTTGCAGGTCAATAACTCCCATTAGTGAGTGATGCTGCCCACAGCTAGCACATGTGGGTCCTTGTTTTTGGTTTAAAAAATTAAGACATACATTTTGGGAATGAAGACATACGTTTCCTGACCGGTAAAACTGAATGTTTTTTAAACATTCTGAGAACAGAAGTGAAAATATTGCCTGTTCTGGGTATTTTTAGGTTGCAGGCAGGTTCTGAGAATGTTTTACTCTGGTTCCTTGAACGTTTTCCTGGGAGGTTTTATTAACACTCTTCCTTAAAACTTTCACTGAATGTTTCAAGAATATTTTTATTTATATGTTTTACTCTAAGCACAGATAGGACACATGGACAAGTATTTCCTTAGGCATTAATCATGCAAACACATTTATTTTTTACTGTGACACCGCATCAGTGAGATCCAAACCTATAATCTTCTGTACTCTGTCCATGGAATTAGTCCACTGCGCCACCAGGATGTCTCTAGCATGCCATGCTTTTTAAACACACAAAGCTGTTAATTTTTGTCTATTCAAACAGACCCTATTTCAAAGGAAACAGGCACTCATTAAGATCTGGTGTAACCAGTTAGTTGGTGAAACTCACAAAAGTTTTCTTGTGGTTTTTAAAGAATATTTGCTTAATGTTATCGGAACAATTTGAGCACATAACTTTAAATAGAACCATGAGGAAACGTTATGCTGAAGTACTGAAGAACGGCTCATAATAATGGCTGGAACGGAGTGAATGGAATGGTATCAAACACATGACAACCATGTGTTTGATATATTTGATACCGTTCCACCCATTCTGCTCCAGCCATTACCACGAGCCCGTCCTCCCCAGTTAAGGTTCCACCAACCTCCTGTGCTCAACAGTTCTGCTTGGAACTCAGACCTTACCTGAATGTATGCTGCTAGGAACTTAGAGCTTACCTGAATGTGTGCTGCTGGGAACTCAGAGCTTACCTAAAGGTGTGCTGCTGGGAACTCAGAGCTTACCTAAAGGTGTGCTGTTGGGACTCAGAGCTTACCTAAAGGTGTGCTGTTGGGACTCAGAGCTTACCTAAAGGTGTGCTGTTGGGACTCAGAGCTTACCTAAAGGTGTGCTGTTGGGACTCAGAGCTTACCTAAAGGTGTGCTGTTGGGACTCAGAGCTTACCTGAATGTGTGCTGTTGGGACTCAGAGCTTACCTGAACAACAGTGCCGTATTTTACTACATCTCCGTGGACCTTCTTGTTTTCTGTATCGTTCTGTTTCTGCTCCAGGTTAGAGGCATGCTGTGGAGAACAAGGAAAGGTTGCATCAGTGTCCAGTGTACTGTCTCTGACCTGGTGGTATGACCCTTGTTGTACTGTCTCTAACCTGGTGGTACTGTATGATCCTTGTTGTACTGTCTCTAACCTGGTGATACTGTATGATCCTTGTTGTACTGTCTCTAACCTGGTGGTATGACCCTTGTAAGTATTTTTTACCTGTAGTTTCTGAAGTAGAACCACATCAGCGATCTTGTCCTTCTCATGCTTGGCCTGTTTGGCTTTCCACAACTGTTTTTGTGCAGAGTAGCGGTTCATTGGACACACTTTGAAGAGGCAGTCTGAGACAAAATAGTGTGATTAAAGGGTTAAGTTGATAATAAGAAGACTGGTATTTAATGTATTAGATGTTTTGGTTTCAAATATTAAAAACCAGTTAAGTAAAATGGGGGGAGGGGTGGATCTGGGCGTCTGGTAAATATTGACTCTCCCTATCCTCAGAGGGATATCCTGTTTTTAAAAGGAGCCTAATACTAATATTGGAGAAAAAGAACTTTATCAGCTGGCTGTCTGTGTGCTCTGCTCTGTGAGTACAGAAGTTGTTATCTGCCACACAGGTCTGGCAAGAATGTTATATCGGCACCATAACGGCAAACATCCTTAAAATGCACATTGGCCCTCAGCAATATTGA
Source organism: Thymallus thymallus (assembly GCA_023634145.1). Taxonomy (NCBI): domain Eukaryota; kingdom Metazoa; phylum Chordata; class Actinopteri; order Salmoniformes; family Salmonidae; genus Thymallus; species Thymallus thymallus. Next base: position 33,530,752 of record CM042399.1, read on the forward strand.
AATGTCTTCATTGATACAGTTGATGTGTGGGAGGCACTGGAGGCTTTGGCACCTTAATGGGGCAGGACAGGCTCGTGGTAATGGCTGGAGCAGAATGGTTTCCAATTGTGCGCCTCCCTATGGTCCTCCCAATCCCGGCCGTGATACAATCTGGATTCGAACCAGGTTGTCTGTAGTGACACCTCTAGCACTGAGATGCAGTGTCTTAAGACCACTGCACCACTTGGGACACACTAACATATTAGCAATCACTCTCACAAACACACAGGGAAGTACACATGCACACATTTACATAACAACCCCTTAAAGATACACACACACACGCACATGCACCCACTACGTTGTAGGCCTAAATAATGTGAATACTCATCTGACCTCTGAACTTCTTGGGGGGACTGTCCAGGTCCCCTGCAGCTGGCTCTACCACACATCTGTCATCCACCAACCTGGGGAGAAACACAACACATAGGAGATCATCACTTGCACTGCACACTTCCTCTCTAATTAGGGACTGAATTAGACCTAGCACACCAGGTGGGTGCAATTAATTATCAGGTAGAACAGAAAACCATCAGTAGTCCAGCCCTCGTGGGGTAAGATTGGAGTACCCCGCTGATATAGCATTATAATAACAAATCCCCATAAAAATCTGTCAGTTTAAACTAGAGTTATGTTTTGCATTGGCTGCGTCTCAATCCACCACATCCGCTGATGTCGCACTTCCGCATCTGCGGTGAAAGGTGACAGAGCTAGAGCGGTGTTTGTCATCCCAAGAGACAACCTGAAAATTGGTCTTCTCATTAAATAGTCTGTAGTGTCTGAACGGTTAGTGTCCAAACTATGACCCCTCTATGGAAAGATGAGACACTCACGAACACGTACATGTTGGTTGTTTTGCTCTAGGATGCCCACAGGCCTCACAAGACTCGTCTGAAGATCCCCCGGTACCAGTTGAAAAATGAATGGAAGTATTTATGGAAACCCCCCCCACCCCCGCCGGCTTAGACAGGGCTTAGACTGCAATGGGTTAAAGGACTTGCTAGTGACTTAAGGACTTAAGGTTGAAATAAGGTTGCATAGTAATAAAGATCAGAGGTCCTTAAACTTTACATGAACAGAGCGCAGAATGTAAGCAGAATTCAATTTCGTAATTTGTTGATCTATGGAACATGGAGTTATTTTTTTTTGCTAAGAAATTGTTTACACGATATAATGACCATGTAGTCTGAACTGTTCACTGTTATTGGCCATAGCCAACATAGTGTCTTATGACAGACTGTGACATAATGGCCAGTGTGCATGTGATATTTGGTTGTTGACTCTGATTAGAGCCAAAACAACTTCATTAAAATAACTGAGTTAGATTATTCCAGTTCTGTTGTTTTCCCTATATTGTTGAGCGCAGTGATGAATCAGGATAAAGACAACTGTATCCCAAAATGGCATCCATAGAGCAGATTGGATTGTATGATCATGCCATATTATCAAATTACACATGGCCTCAAAGGCCAGTTGTCAATTGATTGGAGTCAGAATTTAGTATTTTATTTAGTATTTTGTCTCACGGTCACGGTTGAGAAAGACTGTTAGAAGACTGACCCAGAGTGTATTTAAACCCACGATCATGACCTGTCTGCATTTCCTTATTTAACCTCTCTCACTGCTATGGACTTCCACATATTTCCATATTTAGCATTATGTCAGTAAACATAATAAATCACTAGCGATCACTATCCACAGCAGCACAAAATGCTAAATATACTAATCAGATGAGCTTAATTAGTCTCCCTTTATTCGGCTCATCTCATCTCACATCAAAACTATGACATAACACATATGGAATCATGTAGTAACCAAAAAAGTGTTGAACAAATATTTTAAATTTGAGATTCTTCAAATAGCCACCCTTTGCCTTGACGACAGCTTTGCACACTCTTGGCATTTTCTCAACCAGCTTCACCTGGAATGATTTTCCATCAGTCTTGAAGGAGTTCCCACATATGCTGAGCACTTGTTGGCTGCTTTTCCTTCACTGCGGTCCGACTTATCCCAAACCATCTAAATTTGGTTGAGGTTGGAACCAAAAATCTCAAATTTGGACTCCAGACCAAAGGACACATTTCCACCGGTCTAATGTCCATTGCTCGTGTTTCTTGGCCCAAGCAAGTCTCTTCTTCTTATTGGTGTCCTTTAGTAGTGGTTTCTTTGCAGCAATTCAACCACGAGGGCCTGATTCACACAGTCTCCTCTGAACAGCTGATATTGAGATGCATCTGTTACTTGAACTCTGTGAAGCATTTACAGAACTCTGTGAAGCTGGTAACTCTAATGAACTTTTCCTCTGCAGCAGAGGTATTTCTGGGTCTTCCATTCCTGTGGCGGTACTCATGAAGCTGGTTGAGAGAATGCCATGAGTGTGCAAAGCTGTCAAAGACAAAGGGTGGCTACTTTGAAGAATCTCAATTATAAAATATATTTTGATTTGTTTAACTTTTTTTTGGTTACTACACGGCCGGTTGTGATACAGTCTGGATTTGAACCAGGTTGTCTGTAGTGACACCTCTAGCACTGAGATGCAGTGTCTTAGACCACTGAGCCACTTGGGAGCCCCAAAGTGGCGAGCATAGTGTTAAGCGAGCAGTGTGTTAAGAAGCAGCGCGGCTTGGGGCATGTCTCAACCTTCGTCTCTCCCGAGCTCGTTGGGGAGTTGCAGCGATGAGACAAGATCGTAACTAGATTGGCAAATGGATATCAGGAAATTGCTGAGAAAAATTGGGTAAAAAATATTGATACAAAAAAAAAAACTGTCAGGTCGCTGATGATTTCATTCATAATACAAGAGATCTGCATTGTGTTCTCTCATGTGTAAATAACCCAACTGGCACCGACACAGATTAGTTAAAACTAATTTGTCCTGCTTCTTCTGTCATTACAGGCATCATGTGTTATACAGCAAGCCAGACTTAAAGCAGCTTTAGATATTTTTGCTCTGAAGTCCAGCATCCATGTTTTAAATATAAGTATTAAATATTTATATCAATATTAGTAGTAGCACATTACGGAGTCACATTATATGGCTTCTTGGCCATTGATACACAACTTAGATGTAACTTAATTCTGAAATAATATTTTATTCTGTTAGTTGTTAGAGCTTTGGGGCAACCCCTATGTAAACAACACAAACTTTCTCTCTGGACGGAGACCTGATGTGAACCTAAAAAAGTACATCACAGTGTGCTTCTTTTTACTGGTGACGGGCAAGACACTTGCTAAAAGCTATTTGTCATACTAAGCTAGAACCTTTTAATAGGCAGCCCTATGTTGTCAGACATTCAAATTGTGTGTCCTGTCCTCGACAGAGAGATTTGGCATGCGTTACCCACTGCTCCATCCCTTGTTATGACTGATTACAGCAGTCATTCCTAGTGTTTGAATTTATGCAAACTAAGACTATGATCCCATTCTGATTTCAGAGACCTGCTAATTGTACAGTCCTCATGTGCCCCTGTGTTATAGAGGCTACAATCCACTTCCCCATCATTCCTTCATAAGGAAGCAATTGTGTCTCTCCACAGATGATAAATAAGTTAAACATTGACTAGATATTGTTACAAATATGACTCATCCGGACACTTGTGGCTTACTTTGCGATAACGGATTTGAACAGTGTGAAGTGAATAAAGTAAGTGTGACTCAAGAAGCTGTTTGAACAGGCATCAGAGGCCAAGCCCTGGAGCTGAGGAACCTTGTGGGTGGGCAGCACAGGCATCATGCCCATAGGGGGAACAGGGGTAAGTGCGCCCTCAGATTTGTCCTGTTGTTTCTCTGTAATACTACTAGCCACCTAGCAATTTTATGAAGTTGACTTTAACTAGCCCTGATAGTTTCCCAACCTCATAATTAGCTTTAGCTAGCCCTGATAGGTTCCCAACCTCATAATTAGCTTTAACTAGCCCAGATAGGTTCCCAACCTCATAATTAGCTTTAACTAGCCCAATCTTTTACCCAGATTTTAGCAGAGGCGCAGAGAACCATATTTTGTTTCTTTAAAAAAAAGTAGGATACAGACAGATCAAGAGTTCTGCTTAGAAATGCAGAAAAATACTTTTTTTTTTTACATAGAATAAAGCATAATGATTCTGTTCTAGATTGCAGGTAAAGGCTGTCTCAGTTTTTTTATTTTATTTAAAATTCAGCAAATTCCAGACGGGGTGGCCTAGCCCCACTCCGGACCACCCCCAGCCATCCTCACATACTTTGTGCCCCCTCAGATTTTTGCGGTGCGCCATGTGAGCACAAAGGGCACCAGAACACATAGAATGCTGCTCCTTCTCCGGGCAGCAACTGGAGAAACCACAGGAAGCACTATGAATAGAGAGCATTTGAATACGTCGCAAATTGCAACGTATTCCCTACGTTGTGCAGCACTTTTGACCAGAGCCAAATGGGCCCTGGTCAAAAGTAGTGCACTTAATAGCGAATAGGGTACCATTTGGGACAGAGATGAATTCCCAAGAGACGCAAGCACCACTCAGTAGGAAATATCCAAAGGACACACTGGAATCATTTCCTGATCCTGCCATAATCCCTACTACAATATTTGCATTCAGGCAAACAGAAATGGGGGGGGGGGGGGGGGGGGCTGCAGTGTATATGTGAACATAAACAACAACATAGAATACTGCCAGGAGAATAAATCCAGGGACAAAGTTGTAAATAGTGCAGGAATGTTTTCATGCCTTTCACTGACAGAGAAAGGTCATTATTAAACCAATAATGTCTATGAACTTTTTTCAAGGACATGTTTCTGACTAGAGGAAATGCAGCGCTACTTTAGACATGTGCCTGTACAAAATCAGGTGAAACTTCACTATTCATCAACAACAACTCTTCTCTTTAATGCTACTCTAATGCCTTGCATTATGAAATAAAGCTTCAAGATTTGGCTCTCCAACCCTTTTCCTGGAGAGCTACCTTCCTGTAGATTTTTTCTCCAACCCTTTTCCTGGAGAGCTACCTTCCTGTAGGTTTTTTCTCCAACCCTTTTCCTGGAGAGCTACCTTCCTGTAGGTTTTTTCTCCAACCCTTTTCCTGGAGAGCTACCTTCCTGTAGGTTTTTTCTCCAACCCTTTTCCTGGAGAGCTACCTTCCTGTAGGTTTTTTCTCCAACCCTTTTCCTGGAGAGCTACCTTCCTGTAGGTTTTTTCTCCAACCCTTTTCCTGGAGAGCTACCTTCCTGTAGGTTTTTTCTCCAACCCTTTTCCTGGAGAGCTACCTTCCTGTAGGTTTTTTCTCCAACCCTTTTCCTGGAGAGCTACCTTCCTGTAGGTTTTTTCTCCAACCCTTTTCCTGGAGAGCTACCTTCCTGTAGGTTTTTTCTCCAACCCTTTTCCTGGAGAGCTACCTTCCTGTAGGTTTTTTCTCCAACCCTAATCTAGTGCACCTGATTCTAACAATTAGATGGTTGATAAGATTAATCAGGTTAGTTACAACTGGGGTTGGAGCGAACACCTGGAGAGCCCTCACTTAAAGGATTAGTTCACTATGTTACAACTTGATGTTAGATGGTTCCTCACCCTGAAAGTAGTCTATGGGCCAGGAGAAACTGTAATCCATGGTTCGGATCTTTAAATAGCCATTTCATACTTCAGCTAAAAATCAATAGAACATAAAGTTGTAATATAGTGAACTACTCCTTTAATGAGCTCTCTGAACACAACAATTGTACTTTTTAACTAGAGAACATACTGTTTGTTTCAATACGGGTATGTTTGAATATCTAGAGATCAGGCTGCATGGCCGACAGACTGGGTATAACCTATTTTGTCATCAGCTGATTAAATAAATTATTGTCTCTCTCTCTGAGAGACACCACATAGCAGACGCAATGATCTCTTGCCGATTTAATATGGCTGGAATCGTTATAATAGCTTACAGTGCTGTGTAACATGAACTACATAAATACATGAAGCCTAAATCATGGATTCGTGGAGTTTTGTCTCTCTCTGTAACGTGAATTCACTAGACAGAGCGCAAAACATGACACAGAGGCAACAATAAGTGAAGGAGATAAGAGTGAGTCTCGATTCGCAGTCGGCGTATGGACAACGGATGGCTTAACTACCGTATGTTGACATGAAGATATCATCTGCCAAAATGACGAGACTGTAAACTTATAACCACACGCAAGGTCAGTTGTGTTTGTAGGGACATGAACATACTTACCCAAGTGTACTTATAAAGCCATTGACAGAGCCCTCCGCGTAAAGGGAAACGATGTCCCCAATGTGCAAAAAGCTGGACATTGAATCGGACATATTCGGTGTCTTTCCCGTTGACAAATATCAACTGAAATATAAACGTTATCCTCTTCTGTATTCTCCACTTGCCTGCTACAACTTCTTGAACCGCTACTCGTATCTGATCTCGCGCTTCCTAAGAACCCTCATTCGAAATAATGAAGGTGCAGTTGGAATGCGTGGAGGAGGACAATGTAGCTCATTCAAATTGTTGTTTAATTAAATAAAGTTTAAATCCGAAAATGAGCAATGACAAACCGATGTTAATGAAAGCAGAGAAAGTCCAAATGTGTCAGCGAAGTACTCATGTTCTCACTGCACCTGAAGACAGACAACATTGGAACCAGGAAGTGTGTTATCTTAACTCCTCAGTTATATTCTCAGTTGCCTGTTATGACTGTAGAAAGTACAAGATACAGATCCACACACCCCTTTATACCCTCTCTTGCCAACATACATCAATGCATTGAGAATTGGTACAAGTTAGGATGGGAGGTTACACTGCAAGGGTTTTTATTCAGTGAACAAACATTATTAGGTCTATATGCTCATTATAGTGAATAAAAGTCAGATTATTTAAATGGCGTCGATAAACCATAATTTAAACTATATAAACAAATAAACCATAATTTTAACTATAGAAACTAATAAACCATAATTAAGAGCTATAGTTTACATTTAGTTGATTGAGTTTACTGTGAACAGATATATTTGTAGAGGGTTTAAAGTTCAAAAGTAGATTTTTTTCCCATGTAGCTGGGTGGGTTTAAAGGGGAATTTCACCCGGGGGAATCTGGGATTGTTTTCATCATGTCTGAGGCATTTCTAGGTCAGCGTGATGTGTTTCACACATACACTATATAAAAGTATGTGGACACCTCTTCAAATTAGTGGATTTGGCTATTTCAGCCACAACTGTTGCTGACAGGTGTATAAAATTGAGCACACAGCCATTCATTCTCCATAGACAAACATTGGCAGTAGAATGGCCTTACTGAAGAGCTCAGTGACTTTCAACGTGGCACCGTCAGAGGATGCCACCTTTCCAACAAGTCAGTTCGTAAAATTTCTGCCCTGCTAGAGCTTCCCCGGTCAACTGTAAGTGCTGTTATTGTGAAGTGGAAACGTCAGGGAGCAAAGTGGTAGAGGCCACACAAAGCTCATAGTGCGTAAAAATCATCTGTTTTCAGTTGCAACACTCACTACCGAGTTCCAAACTGCCTCGGAAGCAATGTCAGCACAATAACTGTTCCTCTGGAGCTTCATGAAATGAGTTTCCATGGCTGAGCAGCTGCACACAAGCCTAAGATCACCATAAGCAATGTTAAGTTCGCCGCCATTGGACTCTGGAGCAGTGGAAACGCATTCTCTGGAGTGATGAATCCTGCTTCCCCAATTGACAGTCCGACGTATGAATCTGGGTTTGGCAGATGCCAGGAGAACGCTACCTGCCCGAATGCATAGTGCCAACTGTAAAGTTTGGTGGATAGTTCCAGTGAAGGGAAATCTTAACGCTACAGCATACAATGACATTCTAGACGATTCTGTGTTTCCATCTTTGTGGCAACAGTTTGGGGAAGGCCCTTTCCTGTTTCCATGCCCCTGTGCGCAAAGCAAGCTCCATACAGAAATGGTTTGTCAAGATCGGTGGAAGAACTTGACTGGCCTGCACAGAGCCCTGACCTCAACTGCTTTTGAGAGGAAAGATCAGTCATGGGCTGAGGGGCTGCAGAAGGTGTGAAAAGTCTTAGGAGGGCAGTTCTTACACAGCATGTATTGTATGGAAGATTGAGGAGAAATGGCACCTTTCAATCATTCTCATACACAACAATACATTTACTGTCTCTAAGCGCAAACCAAAACCCCCTTCCTCATCTCAAAGACCTATAAACATAAAAACCTCCCCAGCCCATTGACTTTGACAAATAATTGATGTCAATTGTAGCCATTGGCAGGGGATTTTTGAAGACGTGGATTGTGTTAAGAGAATCTACAGGGGAGCTGGACTTTTTTTCTAAGTATGTAGAAACATACCTGAGGCTCAGGAATGCACCTTTACCGTGGAATCTGTTCACCCATTTATTTGCATAGAAAGATAGACTCATCCCATCACCCCCCTTTACAAACAGGGAATGATCATCCTGCTTCCAGCATTGAGGCGTTGTGGGACTGTGTGTGTGTGTGTGTGTGTGTGTGTGTGTGTGTGTGTGTGTGTGTGTGTGTGTGTGTGTGTGTGTGTGTATAGTAGGGGAGCTGGACTGTTCATGTGGATTTTTAAACAGGATACGGTTCCTACATTATGAAAATATACTGCACCTTTAGATAACACAACAGATCTGGTTAAATATACAAGGCACTCAAGAAAGCCATCTGCATGTATCCTTATTGATGTTGTACCACCTGGATGTAATGTTGAAATGAACTGGCCAGATCTGTATTGGGGATTGGTGTCATTTTTAGAGACTATCACTGCCCTCTACATGCACAGCATGAAACTGCAACGGATATGTATGTTGACCAGCAGAGGGCACAAACGTTTTGCTCCATTTGGGGGTCCACAGAGAGAAACAGATGGGGTTCGCCTGTTGTCTTTCCCTTTTCAAAGAGACCAGCCACCCATGACTGAGCAGGCAGTGTACTTGTTAACAGACTCACAGACCCTCTTATGGGACTGCAGCCACAGGACGCAGAGAGAGGCAAGTTCCCCAAGCTTCAGCATCCCACCAAGGATTGGCACCTTCTTCTTCTCTCGTAAACGAGCTGCAGTGATCAAGCTGGGAAGTTTCAGACTACTGCTCTCAACATGATTCCTTCTCTTTCACTGGTGATACTATTGACTGTGTGGGCTTCCGATGCCAAAACAATTCCACAGACAAACAGTGCATCTCTTGAAAAGGATATGTTAAATCTCGACGTTCAAGTCATTCAAAGCCATGGTTATGGAGATGAGGATGTGAAACGACTGAAATGGGACAAGCAGCACAAGAGAGCACCACGGGGTGCAGAGGATGAGGACACAGACGCAGGTGAACCTCAGTCTACCTTTTCACAGTCTTATGAAAACGAGATCACCACACCCATAGCTACCCAGTTCTCTAGCTCAACCCTGGACACTGGAGCTAACACAGACTCAACCCTGGACACTGGGGCTAACACATACTCAACCCTGGACACTGGGGCTAACACATACTCAACCCTAGACACTGGGGCTAACACATACTCAACCCTGGACACTGGGGCTAACACATACTCAACCCTGGACACTGGGGCCAGCACAGACTCATCCCTGGACACTGGGGCCAGCACAGACTCAACCCTGGACACTGGGGCCACCACAGATGGGGACCAGGGCAACAGCAGCACCACAGAGAGGGGGATCACCAACATCCACAACCCTCTGCACCCGGTGACTGACAGCTCCTACACTGCCTACGCTGTCATGTTCCTGGCCCTGGTGGTGTTCTCTGTGGGGATTATAGGGAACCTGGCTGTGATGTGCATTGTCTGGCACAACTACTACATGAGGAGTACCTGGAACTACATCCTGGCCAGTTTGGCTTTCTGGGACTTCCTGGTGCTCTGCTTCTGTTTACCTGTGGTGGTCTTCAATGAGCTCACCAATAAGAGGCTGCTGGGGGACATCTCATGCAGAGTGGTACCATATATTGAGGTGGGTTTGATTCCCTTAGCCCCCCACCACCACCACACCCCTCAACACACACCCCTCACCACCACACCCCTCACCACCACACCCCTCACCACACATCCCTCACCACCACACCCCTCACCACACACCCCTCACCACCACACCCCTCACCACCACACCCCTCACCACACATCCCTCACCACCACACCCCTCACCACACACCCCTCACCACACATCCCTCACCACCACACCCCTCACCACACACCCCTCACCACCACACCCCTCACCACACATCCCTTCCCTTACGCCATGGTGGAATCACATTAAAATTATTAATGACACAGCTATTTGTACATTGCTATATGATTATGCGTCCGTAATCACAAGTTTAATACCTGTTGTTGGCTAAAACAATCATACGTTTATTTTAGTTGTTCTTTTGATGATATATTTATTGGATATTTACACTGATTTATGACATTGGTGCAAACCAGCCCGTAAAAGAGGGTTTTGGGTTTAATTATGTTCATGGGCCACATAGTATTGTGAAATGTTGTAAATGTTTAATACTTTTAACAATTTAATCTTTATAGTACATTGTTTTCTGGTAAACCAAAGTTTATTAACTAACTACTGTCTGCTAATAAACAACACGTTACATAGATGTATGTAAGTCATACATTATATGTACAACTTTGATCTTAGATACTAGAATATAAACTCATCATTGTACAGTGGCAAGAAAAAGTATGTGAACCCTTTGGAATTAACAGGATTTCTACATAAAATGGTAAAAAAAAGTCACAACAATAGACAAACACAGTCTGCTTAAACTAATAACACACAAACAATTATATGTTTTCATGCGTTTATTGAACACACCGTGTGAACATTCACAGTGCAGGGGGAAAATATAACCCTTGAATTTAATAACTGGTTGACCCTCTTTTGACAGCAGTTATTATTATTATTGTTATTTTAATTTAAATTGGCAAGTCAATTAAGAACAAATTCTTATTTACAATGATGGCCTATCGGGGAACAGTGGGTTAACTGCCTTGTTCAGGGGCAGAACAACTGATTATTTACCTTGACAGCTCAAGGATTCAATCCAGCAACCTTTCAGTTACTGGCCCAACACCCTAACCACTAGGCTACCTGCCATCCCAAATAACCTCAACCAAATGTTTTCTGTAGTTGCGGATCAGACCTGCACAACGGTCAGGAGGAATTTTGGACCATTCCTCTTTACAAAACTGTTTCAGTTCAGCAATATTCTTGGGATATCTGGTGTGATCCGCTCTCTTGAGGTCAAGACTCTGACTGGGCCACTCCAGAAGTCGTATTTTCTTCTGTTGAAGCCATTCTGTTGTTGATTTACTTCTGTGTTTTGGGTCGTTGTCCTTTTGCATCACCCAAAATCTGTTGAGCTTCAATTGGCGGACAGAAAACCTTACATACTCCTGCAAAATGTTTTGGTAAACTTGGGAATTCATTTTCCCGTCGATAATAGCAAGCTGTTCAGGCCCTGAGGCAGCAAAGCAGCCCCAAACCATCCAGGTGCTCTTTTGCGAACTTCAGACGTGCAGCAGTGGCTTCTTCCGTGGTGTCCTCCCATGAACACTATTCTTGTTTAGTGTTATATGTATCGTAGACTCGTCAACAGAGATGTTAGCATGTTCCAGAGATTTCTGTAAGTCTTTAGCTGACACTTTAGGATTCTTCTTAACCTCATTGAGCATTCTTGCAGTCATCTTTGCAGGATGGCCACTCCTAGAGAGTAGCAACAGTGCTGAACTTTCTCCATTTATAGACAATTTGTCTTACCGTGGACTGATGAGCATCAAGGCTTTTAGCTATACTTTTGTAACCCTTTCCAGCTTTGTGCAAGTCAACAATTCTTAATCTTAGGTCTTCTGAGATCTCTTTTGTTCAAGGCATGGTTCACATCAGGCAATTCTTCTTGTGAATAGAAAACTGTTTTTTATAGGGCAATATCTCCAATCTTGTCTCATTGATTGGACTCCAGGTTAGCTGAGTCCTGACTCCAATTAGCTTTTGGAGAAGTCATTAGCATAGGGGTTCACATACCTTTTCCTACCTACACTGTGCATGTTTAAATAATGGTTTAAGCACACTGTGTTTGTCTATTGTTGTGACTTAGATGAAGATCAAATTGTATGACCAATTTATGCAGAAATCCAGGTAATTCCAAAGGGTTCACATACCTTTTCTTGTCACTGTATATCTCGACAGCTAATGTAACAGGTCGGAAAAAGATTCTTCCACATTGAAACTGTTCTGTAATCTGGGGGGCACCACTGAACATTTGTTATATTTCCACACCGTCAATTTTTTTAATAATATTTCCTCTGTCCATCCATTTTGGAATTTTCAATGCTCCCTGACTGTCTAGCTTTCATTTCAGTGATTATTAGCTAGCTGAACACAGTCCATAAACGATATGAATGTAGGCACATTATCATTTCTAGACAGTTTCGATTTGGTTTTAGTCATTTTAAAGTATATTTCATCCCCCTCCCCAAACCCCCTGTGTGCCGGATTGGACCCCTGTTTTTACATGTTACGTGTTTTTCAACGGTGTGCAGGATGTGAAAAGTTGAGTTTTCGCTAATTCCACCCACATTTGTAGAATGAAAGACCACAACAGCCATACAAAAACACAGATAAGCAGAAAAAACATCCCACCATGAAAGATCTGACAAGTTCTTCCCCTTTACTCCATATAACTTTCCAGGTGACCTCCCTAGGGGTGACATCATTCAGCCTGTGTGCCCTGGGAATTGATCGTTTCAATGCTACAACCTGCTCCCAGCCCAAAATCCGACGGGTGGAGCGCTGCCAGTCCATCCTGGCTAAGCTGCTGGTCATATGGGTGGGCTCCATGGTGCTGGCGGCCCCAGAGCTGCTACTGTGGCAGCTCAGCCAGGTCGTGTCTCCAGCCACAGGGGCCGTGGTGGACTCGTGCACCATGAACCCTACCTCCAACCTCACTGAGTACATGTACACCCTTGTCATCAACTACCACGAGTGCCGCATGTGGTGGTACTTTGGCTGCTACTTCTGCCTGCCTGTGGTCTTCACCCTGTTGTGCCAGTTGGCCACCTGCCATGTGTCCAATAACGGTATCGCCCAGTCCCTGGAGGAGCGATCCCCCTCCAAGAAGCAGAACATACAACACAGCCAACAGGTGGAGAGCCAGCTCAACTACACTGTGATGGCCCTAGCCGTGGTCTACGGCATCTGCACCCTGCCGGAGAATGTGTGCAACATCGTCCTGGCCTACACCGCCATCCCCATCTCTGACAACACCACCGCCCTGCTGTCCCTCATAAACCAGTTCTTCCTGTTCTTCAAGTCGTCGGTGACACCGGTGCTGCTGTTGTGCCTCTGTAAGTCCCTGGGCCAGGCCTTCATGGACTGCTGCTGCTGCTGCTGTGAGCAGTGCCAACCCAGTGGCTCCCATTCGCCTGGCACCGAGGCCAAACCCAAGAGCACCAACGAGATGTCCTCCTCCATATTCTTTGACAAAGCCAAGGACAGCTCTACCATCCTGTCGATCAGCGTGTCCAGCTGAACTGGCCTCTCCTGCCTGCCTTTATTTCCCTCTCATCACCTAACCTGGTTAGATGTGGTAACAAAGTAACCCACAGTTCAGCAGTGGACATTCCAACCTTAACCTCACCTCCCTTTACTCCTACCACACAGGGATCAGATGCTGCATCTCTCCTTGGACACACCTTTGTTTTCAGTATTGTTAGTCAGAAGACAGGGACCATTGCCAGCGTCACCTTCTCTGTACCCTTAATGTCTGTAATGCCTCTCCTTTTGATGTTCTCTCCAAATAGATGCCACAACCCATAAAGTTTTAAGGTGGTTCATTTTACAGGAAGTTCAGACATTGACTAAGTGCAGACTAAGGGGCGGGAGAGAAGAAGAAGAAGAGCTTCATTTAATGTTCTTGTAGAAGTGTCACCCCAATGTTTTTATTATAAGGATTATTAGGTAAAAATATACATAGTATTACGTTACATTATTATGATAGGTTTGACTAACAGCCCCAGAGTGTCCGGCACTGAGATAATTATTTTTTGATGCCACAGCCTATTAACATATCTGTTAAACGATGTGTGTTGGCTCTTTAGACAAGTGTGCCGTATACTTTTCTTCATGACCCCTAATTAGCGATGCAGCAACTTCATCTTTAGCCACCCTGTGTCATTGTATCAATTATTGTTTCCAGTTATATTGATAATCAAGAGGGATGGTTTAGACAGTAATTTCCATCAAATCAAAGTTCTGTTAATAATTCACAATTATGTTACCAGATAATGATGAGAGGTCACTGTACAGAGGTCAAGGTTATAAACCGGTTATAAGAAGGTTAGGAGGGAAGTCAGACATCATTTTGTGAATGAGAGAAAACAAGTTCTGAGACCTAAATCCACCAGCTGTAGTTGTCTTTGATCTATCCAATAAAGGTTTGTAAATGTATCAGCGCTTGTCATTTTTCTGCGCAGAGAGATTTCATAAACATCAGTAAAAAAATAAAGCGTAACTGATTGCTCAACCAGATGAAGGGATTTTGGGTGATTTGTGCTTAATGGTACATCCCATTGACCCTCTGAAACTCAATAATGGGGTCCTCCCTCTGAGCTAGAGCACTGATTCAGGCTTTGGACACTGATTCAGGCTTTGGACAGCAGCAGAGCTCCTTTCATAAAGGTATCATTGTTCTCCAGGGGCTAGTGGAATCCTCTACTCTGAGGCCCTGGGAGTGGAACTACAGTTGAGTTGCCAGGTTACCATCCCAAAATTTGCAGACGGGCAAAAGCCACGCAGGCCTTCCACCAATTTCTCACCCTGTCTGGTTCCCCTGGTAACAGGGTTATTTACTGTCCAAATGAACATGGGGCGCTGGTGCATGTTCTCTCATGTTGTCGTGAAGGTTTGAAATAAATATATGTTATTGTTTTTTTATTTAAAAAAATGGAGATGGACATTGGCTTGTTGATGTGAGAAGTTTCCGATGTGATGGACTACGTTCAATCAGAGATCATCACCACAGCACAGACAACAGGATTATCTAATGTGTTTTTTCCAACATACAATGAAACAAGCAAACAGATGATTGGACAGCATATCAAAAGATAACCAGTAAGCCAATAGAGCGCAATAGCATTGACGTCTTTTTGTAGGCATTGACAGAGGCTAACTCCGCCATGGCTCGTTGGCCATAGCCTATGGAGAAATTAATGTTTTTATTTAGGGTTTTTGGTTAAACACTGAAAATAAGGTCTGAGGAGATCTTATATGTTTTGTTCTGTGATATAATCTTCATCAGCTAACCACAGTGTTCATTTTCAGGTTCCTATGCCTCTGCTACAGTTAGTTACTTTAATTATTTTAACCCTTACGAAAAAAGATTGCAGTTAGAGGGCAGTATAACTGGAGTATGCTGCCAATACTGGTTCCAAATTAACACTTTTTGTTTTTTACTACAGTAGTTTTTTTAGTGTAACTGCAGTGACAGTGCAGTATAAATTTAGTTCAACTGCAGTACATTGCAGTTATTCTGTAATTACTACGTCCGAAATATCACAGTCGTCTGCAGTTACCGCACTTTTACTGCCGTTTCAAAACTGCAATCTTTTTTTGTAAGGAAACTTTTTGTGAATTTTGAAGCAGTTATGTAATCAAAACAAGCACATAAAGGTTACATAATTCATAAAGGCTATGTCAACTGACTGATATTATCTCATAAAACAAAACTAATACGATCTCCTAATGCTATGTTAACCCCAGACCTTATTTTCGGCGTATATCCCAAAACCCCATTCTTTCCCCATTCATTTTCCCCATAGCAATGTCTGAACGAACCAGAGGTAGAAAATGATAACTCATTAACGTTTTTTATGACTACAAACTGGCGAGCTCTACAGGGCCTACCAATACCCAATTGTGATTCGCTTAGAAGTCAGTTTTTAATACAGAGACTGTCTGGTTACCCCATTAAATGATGCGCTGGTTGAAGGGTTTAGAGACAGAGGAGGGTCTTTTTTCGGGGGTTGGTTGACCTCTTTCGAGTCTCTCGCTCTGGGTCTTGGAGCCTGTTCAGAGGCTGTCAGGGCCTGGGCAGATGAGTGTGTGAGAGAGAGGTGCTGGAGCCTCATTAGCAGTGAGCAGAGCTCCTCACCAGCTCCTGTGGACACTAATGACTGAACAGTGAACACTCGCCTCTCTGTTTCCTTAATGAAGCCATCAACACAAATCAACAGACAACACCCCTGCCACAACATCCAACGCCAGTCTGCTAACATACATAGACTGAGGGAGAGCGGGATGGTTTATGAAGCCCTGCAGCAGGTGATTAAATAGAATGCGTCCTTCCAGGATGAAAAGTTGACTACATGCTGACACAGCAAGCTTGCATCACAAGCAGGAATAGGACAAAAGTTATCAACCTTATAGATCAGATCATGTGCACTCATTTGATTGATTACTAAATGCTTGATGAAACTATTTTTGAAACTATGAAACTACTTGCAAAAAAGTCATTGTGGAGAAATCCTTGGTAGTCTATTTATGAAACACCAAAGACAAATGTGCCGACGTGAATGGACCTATTTTCTGGCACTGCCAGTGTGTGTTTTGTATGTACTGTAAGAGAGTGCACACTCTGTGTGTTCGTGTGAACGTGAGACTGCATGTGAATGATTTTTTTATGCTGAGAGGCAATAGTGTATGTGTGCCTGTGTATCATTGAGTGAGAGGGAGTGCTAGAGAGAGAGAGAGAGAGTCTGAGTGTCTCTGTCACATGGTGCATGTCCTCTTTGGGTTGGCTCAGTGAACGCAGACTAATATGACCTGAATGTCCCCACTTATGAACACAGAGCTGCCTCTCCTCCCCCTGATGTTGGGACAATGTTTGTTTTGTTCCTAGGGAATATTGACAAGGGTGGGGGAGCTCTCAGAGCCATTTACCCCTGTTGTCATGGCAGAGGCCTGACAGAGAGCTTTGGCCCTCCGAGGAACACAAATTGATCTGAATCAGAGAGGCTGGCGCGGATCCTGAGCATGAACGTCCACACACACAGCAGTCCGCTCCGGACCCCGGGCCTCTATAGCCACCGGACTGGACCACCTTGTTCTCTCTGGACAGGAAGACCTGGTATGCCTCATTATTGTGATGCCAAGGAGAGACAAGAACAGAGCTTATTGTCACAAATTGTTTGTATCCATGGCCAATTGTGGCTCAACCCAGAGAAGAAGGAGAGTAGAGAGGGAAAAAACTTCTATTCAGCTTTCATAGTACCTCTCTGGTACCCACAGTTCCTCCCCTCTCTGGTACCCACAGTTCCTCCCCTCTCTGGGGTCTGGGTGCTTGGGAAGCACTCCAAAACTACCCAACACAACTTCTTTACCACATTGGTGCTGAGATTTGCCATACACAAAGGCTTTACCCACTTGTTGAAAATCAGCATTGAGAAAAGGGGTGAGAGAATGTTGTAGAGGGAAGAAACGCTCCTCATACTTGTGTAGTGTAAGCACGTTAGCACTTGCCTACTGGTTAAGGTGTAGAGTTCTTGGTTTACAAATCCCTCTTCCATACCAGCATTTGACTAAATTTAAAATTGTAATTTTGACATCATGAAATATACAGAGAAACAATACAGTAACAACAAAGCTCTAAATTCTAGGATTTGAAACTAAAATGTGTCAAAGTAAGAGTCAGCAGAATGAGTTTTTCACAGGGCAGCATTGTGTGCAACAGACAGAAGTCACATAATGGTCCAACCCAGTGGACTGCTCAGCTTGCTCCTAGGCTATACTGCAGCAGTAGATCATCTCCAAGTGACAGTCCTGAGGTTATTAATCATGAATCCTGCTACACGTCCTCAGTCTAATGCACAACCTCCTTTCATCAGCAAACTGCTCCCAGAATACTCATTATAACGCTACGATCAGAAGCAATTTAGACCACACACATACACATTTAGACCAGGTATGTGTTAACAATAGTTTTAGAGGGATTGACAGCCTTTTAGTCTACTCTCAATCACCCAGAAATGATCTGTGACCGGGAAGCTACTGCCTCCTGCTGTTCCCTCAATGCAACTCGCACTTCAATAATATTAAGTGGGTAGGTTTAGATCTTCTCATTTGGATCTTCCCTTGAAGAAATTCTTTAGAAATAGTTTCAGAAAAACATATTTTGTGGTTTACCTGAAAATTAGATGTTTGTTTTTACTTAAGTGCCTAATGCAGTCCCTATAGGACTTTTGCTATCTTAGTATTCAAAGAAAGCCCCAACTGAGGACAGAGAGCAAAAACTCTTTAAAGGGCCAATCCGTAGTTGAAACAATAACAAAGCCTGTTTTGGTAAAAAGCTGAGGGATGCACCAGGAGAAATGTAGTCACTCTCAATTTCATAGACAGAGCTATGTTTGCAAGGACTGACCATCAAATATGTCAGAATTATAGTTTTAAGCATGTTTTAAGGCTATACAGTGTTTGTTTACATTTACTGTACAATGTTTACAATGGAATAAAATAAGCTTCTATTTTGGGTTATGATGGGGTACAACAGTTGAACTAAGCTCATGAGGCATTTATGATATACTCTTCAAGAATCAATATATATATAGCAGCTGCAGATTGTGCCTCTAAAATCAATGGTCATGGTAAGTACAATTCTCTGAGGCAAGAGTTGTAGGAGCCACAGCTATTTTCCTCATTGACTGGAGTGATTAGAAATGAGAGGCACTTTATCTCAGGTTGTGATGAGTGCCGTGGCATGGACCTTTAATTAGAGAGCAACCAAAACACGAAGGTCTCTCCCACATTGATTTTTCATATACATGAAACAGCCAGACAAACATACACACGAAACCACATGAAAAGCACCATCATCAACAATCCAAAGCCACAGTGAGACGCTGTACTGTGTGGCAACAACAATAATATGATTTCTGCAGACCATGTATAAAGTGGTTTTCACCATTGTTTTTAGTTATTATACATAAGCATGTCCTATTAAAAACACAATCATCAAATTAATTGAAACAATAATGTACAAAACAGGTTAAAACAGTATTTACTATATTTGCCATAAAAATAACCATTTATAGTTAATTCTCAAAGGTCCCACAAATAGTTATGGCCCAGCATGCAAACAAATATGCAAATATATGATGTTGTCAATAATTACCTAAGCGATGTTGGCCATGTAGGAGGCAATATAATATCATAGACATGTAAGTTTATACAAAATTAGATAGAAGCCTTTATCATTAGTTCCTATGAAATGTCCAACACCTAGGTTCTATTGGCTGGCACCTGTAGAATCTCAATTTATGTAGGGGACTTCTTTATCACAGATTTTCAATTTCTAATGGGTTATTCATGATCATGTAATGACATGGAAACTGGCCAAATAGTATCTGTACATTACTGGGTGGAAATGAGCCATTGCATAATGATATAAATCAATGACAGGAAACTGGAAAATATGCAAAAATCGGCTAATGGAAATTAAAACTGTCCATGTTGCTTAGTTTAAAGAAAATCTGCCTGCTGTTTCTAAACTACAAAAGGTGTGTCAGGATGACTGACAGACAGAGAAGACGACATAACGCAAATGTATATATAGATATACAGTATATTCACAATAGAGATTACATCAAGGGCATCTTTAACAACAACTCCCATTAGCCTTTAAAAAAAGAGAAATGGAGAGACGTGTGCAAACTCCAAGTATTTCAATCAAATGTTGTAACACTGCCCCTTCAAAAAAGGTACATACAGTACCATTTAAGTCGGGCACAGTGGTTCCCAACCAGGGGTACTAGGACCCTTGGGGGTACTTGGCTTATCCACAGGAGGTACTTGAAGACCCATGAGACCATAGGCTTACTGGTAAAATGCACATGAAGGGGTACTTCAGGGGTACTTCAGGGGTACTTCAGGGGTACTTCAGGGATACTCGGGGCAGAGCAAAATTCAGTTGGTGGTTCAGTAACTGAAAAATGTTGGGAACCACTGGTCTAAGACAAATACTGTTTGAAATTTGATATCAGTGTGGTAAAGTTGACTTTGAAGCTGCTAAGTGATGCAGTGTTCAGACTCCAGTCTTTTCTACCTATTGGGAACAGAGGTCATATACTGTAAAGTACTCTGCCCTGTCTCTGGATCAGTTGAATATAAACCTCAATATCAACAGAGATGATGAAGTATGACATATGAACATCAGGGCAGCTAAGTACCACTTCATACATCAGAGGTCATAGGTCACAAGAAGAGTTATACTACAAAAAGGAAATGAACTGTGCAAGTAAAAGGTTTCCAGAATCAGGCGGGGGTTGTGGCGAGAGAGGGCCATCCTAAGAAAAGAGGGGGAGTATGGACAAGCTGAGGAGGACAGAGGGCAGGGAAAATTGGACGTGTGCAGGTCTGTGGGGGCTGTCTGTGTCGTGAGAGGAGATTCTCATGAAGTGCTCCGCTTGGTTCTGGAGTGCTGGATCAGCCACTTTAGTGTGATATCTGGAGGTGAAATAACAAAAGAGCAGGTGTTTAAATGCCATGAAATACATTGGAAAACGAAGGTAACATTTTCTGTGATAGAAGATATAACAAGTCAAAGATGTCAATGCTTACCAATGTTGTCCTTTTCCTTGCAGGAGATGGAGTAACAGCAGATCTCTCTGTCTTGGATGGCGGAGAGGTTCCTGTGGACCACAGAGGAGACATGAGCATCACAAATACAGACAGCCATAGAGACTGAGACAGACAGATAGACACAGAGAGAGAGAGAGAGACAGACACAGAGAGAGAGACACAGAGAGAGAGAGACACAGAGAGACAGAGAGAGTCTCTGTCTCTCTGTGTCTCTCTCTCTGTGTCTCTCTCTGTGAGACACAGAGAGAGAGAGAGAGAGAGAGAGAGAGAGAGAGAGAGAGAGAGAGAGAGAGAGAGAGAGACACACAGAGAGAGAGAGAGAGAGAGAGACAGAGAGAGAGACAGAGAGAGAGAGAGAGACACAGAGCTGATGCTTACATTCTTTCAATCAGCTCCTTCTCATCCAGCGCACCAGGAAGATCCCTCTTATTCCCCAAGACAAGAACCTGAGAGGGGGAAACAATATTTGTATTTAATCATTATTTAGGCAGGGGGAGTCCCATTGAGACCAAGGTCTGTTTTCCAAGGGAGACAAGACCAAGCACAATGAAAGCAGGAGAATAGGAAACACACAGGAACGTTGGACAGTGCATGGAGAGTTGGACAAAGTCCAGAAGTAGACCTACTACTGTAGCTACTAAATCAGCTAGCTCTGTATGGGGGTACTCACAGGAATACCCTGGAGCTGAGGCTTGTCCAACAAGTTGTGTAGTTCATTCTTAGAGGCCTCTGTCTTTTCTGGGTCAGCTGCATCAACCATGTACCTTAAAAATGATAATGGTTTCAAAAGTTACAATAAATATCCTAATTTGAAATAAGCTACAAATATAATTGACCACTCCAAGCATAAGGGGATGACAGGGTGCTGTTTCTCACACTATGGCACTGACTCCTCTGCAGTATCGCTCCCACATGCTCCTGAATCGAGGCTGACCGCCGATATCCCACAGCTAAGAAGGAAGAGGTCAAAACATCAATACAGCATTGATACTGCGTAGCTAATCAGTTTTGAACCTTTCACAATTAATAAGCTTTTGTGGGTCACAGTCAATAAAAGGGAACATCCAAGATCAATCCCCTCCACTTCATACTCCTCCCTCTGGAGCAAACAAGAAATTAATCAAGAGATGAATCGAGTGAGGACCATGAAGTGGCCTTACCTCCAACCTGGAAGTATACTGACCTTGATGGTGACGTTTCCCTTGGTGATCTTCCTCATGTTGAAGCCCACTGTGGGAATCATGTCTTCACTGAACTGACCCGACTGCAAGCAAGGGGAAATGATAAAGGTGCGTGAAATTTTAAGTTATGTTCAAATCATCTGGGCCCAGTTTTTCAAAAGTTACCTGTCTGGATTTCGCCTATCGGATAGGATTGAATGCATAGAAATATAATGAATAGAACGGTTGATTCGTTGACTTGAATGGGACACATTCTACTCATTATATTTCTATGAATATGGATAGATAACTTCTTAAAAACTGGGCCATGGCAACTAGCAATGGTTAATAAAATATTACTGAAATTGTAAAATAATACGATCACGTTGCTCATAAAACTGTTATCCTAGTCAATACAGGAAAGAGAGAAGACACAGACACGATTGAATACACAAGATTTGAACTTAATGAATACATCCGATTGTCTTTGACTAGACAGATGTGATGATGAGTGATGATGGACTAACGTTATACTGCTACATGCCTCACTTGCATGTTGTCATTAGCTCACTAAGCTAGTTAGGGTCATCATCACCGCCGGAGTATGTCTGGGACCACACAGAGCTAGCTAGCTTACCAGCTAACTATCGTCCTCGCTAAACTAGCTAGCTACAGTATCATTACAAAATATCAGATTATAGAAACACGATAGAAACATATAAAAATGGGTATGATAGCATAATCTAGCTGCTTAGCTAACAGAACTTACATCGGTGGAACACGAGTAAACATCTCGATCTGTTCAATAACAACCATCAGATGACAGCAGATTGACCTACCGCAATCACGTTTACGAAGGTTGTCTTGCCCGAATACTGGAGTCCCACCAATGTCAACTCCATCTCCTCCTTCCAAAACAGTGCTTTGAACCAGTCAAGGAGCTTGTTGATCAATGCGATCATCCTGTGAGCGTTGTGATGGCACTGCTTCTGGAACTGGAGCTTGCTAGCCTGCTAGCTAGCTAACGTTAGCTACAAGTTGTCAAGCTAGCGCTAGCTATCTAGCTTGCAGTGACAAGGCAGGGTACAGAACGTATTACTGACGGTCGATTAACGTGTCTATAATGAATATTCGCTAAATAATCTGTTTTTGTGTGCACGTGTTAGCACTATTATTTAGAGTATGTTTTAGTTATCTGCCTTGTTTACTACACCTCCTTCCTCCCTATCTGTCTTTTCCTGCCTGCTAAGGGTCGTCACTAGAAACAATAGTCACAGAGTCACAACCCCGCCCATTTTTATACAATTTATCTTCTTAAAATGTGATTTTAAACCTAACCTTGCTAACTTTATGTATAACCCTAACCTTAATTTAAGACCAAAAAGCAAATTTTTGTTTTCATGAATTTTTACGATATAGACAAATTTGACTTTGTGGCTGGGGTAACTAGTGGAAACCCCTGTTGATGGTTGTTCTTCCTCATTGGGTGGGGTTTCAGAATCACATCAGCCACAGCTAGTTATACGAAGCTTTGCATCAGAGGATCGTCGCAACACTAAAAAAAGTACTTCTGGGTCACGTAATTTCAGATTGTTTTCTAAATAAAAGTCCCCCGCGTGTCGCAATATCAAATCAAATATTATTTGCCACGTGCCGAATACAACAGGTGTAGATCTTACAGTGAAATGCCTACTTACAAGCCCTTAACCAAAAACGAAGTTTTAAGAAAAATAACAGTTAAGAGAATAATACACTAATGTTAAAATAAAAGAGCAACAATAAAATAACAATAACGAGGCTATATACAAATCTAATTGTATTGGTCACATATGCATATTTATATACAGGGTACCGGTACCTAGTCAATGTGCAAGGGTACAGGTTAGTCGAGGTAATTGAGGTAATATGTACATGTAGTTAGGGGTAAAGTGACTATGCATAGATAATAAACAGCGAGTAGCAGCAACGTAAAAAATGCAAATAGTCCAGGTAGCCATTTGATTGGCTGTTCAGCAGTCTTATGGCCTGGGGGTAGAAGCTGTTAAGAAGCCTTTTGTACCTAGACTTGGCGTTCAGGTACCGTTTTCTGTGTGGTAGCAGAGAGAACAGTCTATGACTGGGGTTGCTGGAGTCTTTGGCAATTTTTAGGGCCTTCATCTGACACCGTCTGGTATAGAGGTCCTGAATGGCAGGAAGCTTGGCCCCAGTGATGTACAGTACTGGGCTGTACGCACTACCCTCTGTAGCACCTTGCGGTCGTAGGCTGAGCAGTTGCCATACCAGGCTCTCCATGATGCAGCTGTATAACTTTTTGAGGATATGAGGACCCATGCCTAATCTTTTCAGTCTCCTGAGTGGGAATAGGCTTTGTCGTGCCCTCTTCACGACTGTCTTGGTGTGTTTGGACCATTCTAGTTTGTTGGTGATGTGGACACCAAGGATCTTGAAGCTCTCAACCTGCTCCACTACATCCCCGTCGATGAGAATGGGCCGTGCTCAGTCCTTCTTTTCCTGTAGTCCACAATCGTCTCCTTTGTCTTGATCACATTGAGGGAGAGGTTGTTGTCCTAGACCACACAGCCAGGTCTCTGACCTCCTCCCTATAGGCTGTCTCATCGTTGTCAGTGATCAGGCCTACCACTGTACTGTATTTATTCATGGTATATGACAATTAATTGTCTAAACATTAACAAAGATTCACATTTGTTCATATTTAAAAGGCATTTGTATTAAATGTGTTTTTAAAAACATGTTCGAAAGTCAAATAAATGGTCACAATGTGAAGAACTGTACATGGAACACATATTGGTTATAGAGCAAACATTTTTCTGGGTGCCGCTGTAAAAGTATTGTAGGGATTACTCATTAGGGTCTGTAGAATGTATCTACAGTATGATGTCATTTCATGGGGCTCTGAATAATACGGAGTGTTGTTGTCCTTTTACTCCACCCATTCCATTGGCCACAATGCAAATCACTGTATATGGAATACGTATGGGCTTTTAGACATAACACGATTAGGGCAGCAACACTTCATATTATTGGGGAGGCAGGTAGGTGAGTGGTTAGAGTGTTGGGCCTGTAACCGAAAGTTTGCTAGATCGAATCCCCTAGCTGACAAGGTCAAATCTGTTGTTTTGCCCATGAACAAGACAGTTAACCCACTGTTCCTAGGCTGTCATTGTAAATAAGAATTTATTCTTAACTGACTTGCCTAGTTAAATAAAGGTTAAAAATAAATATTCAGAGCTCCATGACACCACATATAGATTCTACAGACCCTACTTAGTACTCCCAACCTCACTTTTACATCGGCACATAAAATATATTTTTTCTCTATAAGGCAATATGTAATTTATAGGTCTTCAGTGTATTGCATTAGGAACAATGGAATGAGGGGAGTAGAAAGAGCTGCTAGGTATTTAGACCACAGTCAGAAATTATACCATATACTGTGTAGACTCGAGTGCTAGATCAATAGGGTCTGTAGAATATTATGTTCTTTACATGGCCATCCTGTGTAGCTCAGATGGTAGCGCATGGCACTTACAATTCCAGGGTTGTGGGTTCGATTCCTGGAGACCAGTACAAAAAAAAGTTTGAACATGTATGCACTAACTAACTGCAAGTCACTCTGGATAAGAGTGTCTGCTAAATTACTGAAATGTAATATGTATGTTAATTTACTTAAGATAGTAATTTCTCAATGTTCTCCACCTTATAATATCATGTATCTTATATAAAGTAGCAAATAGATTTATGTTTCTATAATTTTGTAACATTATTTTAATATTATGTACTATGCAAAGCTGTAAAAATGATTGATTTCGTGTCATACGCATAGCGTTTTACTGCATACTTTTATTCTGAAGGCAAAATCGAAAAACCGGAAGTCCCAATGTTGCTGCCGGGATACTAATGTTGTTTCCACGATGCTAATTAGTAACAACCAGTTAGAGGAGTGCTCGATAAAGAGGGTACTCTCCGCAAATTATGTTCGCACTTCACTAGTCTCACTTCACGGGATCGTCACTGTAGGTCTTCTGGATGTCACTTTCTGTTTTACATATCAACATTTATTGATCAAGTTTGTTTTACATATCAACATTTATTGATCAATTCTGTTTTACATATCAACATTTATTTATGTATCAATGACCAAATCAACCTGGAAGCTGTAAAAACCAAAAATAATAACCTCCTATATATTTTTTCTCCAGCATGTCAAGTGAACTGCAATTATTATCATGGTAGCAAATATAGACAAAATTATTATTAATGAATTTCAATACAATTCCAACCAGTACCACATGCCCATAAAAATGCCACAATAATGGTCACGGTCAAGGGGATGAGATGGCCACAGACAGTATGTGAGCTGAGTTCCAGAAGCTTGTTCTCCCATGCAGAAAGCCAGAGTTCCAGAAGCTTGTTCTCTCATGCAGAAATACAGAGTTCCAGAAGCTTGTTCTCCCATGAAGAAATACAGAGTTCCAGAAGCTTGTTCTCCCATGAAGAAATACAGAGTTCCAGAAGTTTGTTCTCCCATGAAGAAATACAGAGTTCCAGAAGCTTGTTCTCCCATGCAGAAAGACAGAGTTCCAGAAGCTTGTTCTCCCATGCAGAAATACAGAGTTCCAGAAGCTTGTTCTCCCATGAAGAAATACAGAGTTCCAGAAGTTTGTTCTCCCATGAAGAAATACAGAGTTCCAGAAGCTTGTTCTCCCATGCAGAAAGACAGAGTTTCAGCTGGGCTTTCTCTATTACCACATGTCCCCTTTAGTGCTGCTGGTCTGGACAGGGGCAGGGACAGGGCTCTCTGAGCCACAGTCTTTGTTCACCAGCTGTCGGCTGTACTGGGCCAGGGTGAGGTACAGGAACTGGTACTGCTCACTGGTCTGTATCATACCACCCCTGACAACACAAACAATCAATCAATCACATTTATTTATAAAGCCTTTTATGTAAGGATGATGATGTAATACTGATACATTGAATGGGTTGATATAAGTTAAGATACTTAAAATCGTCCATAAAAAGGAGAAAGTAAAAATACATTTATGGTCTGTAGATCGGTAATCCATTGCTTTTTGAGTAAAAGAGACTAAAGAGGTTAATAGGATAAAAATACTATCTGTGTTTAAAATACTGTTTTATTTAACTTCTATAACATTTTGGGGAAATGCACTTTAAAGTACAATATGCAGTGTTTGTTTGTTTACATAAGTTCCACTTTCTTTGTTGCCATAAGTTTAACTACCAGTTTGTGATGGGAGGATCTGGGAACGATTGCTAATGCCTCGTTCAGTCCGTACGGAACGTGTGGCTTACGTTCGTCCATTACAATTTGGACTTGACTGAAGCAACATCTTGTCCGTGTGGTACTTTCTATTTCCCCTTTTACAGGTAAGAACAAAGGTTGTATTATGTTTGAATGATTTATATATGTGTTTAATACTGTAAGGAAAATGCGGGGAGTAAATGTTAAGGATTGTAGTAATTTATGTAGGCGCATTTAGCAGGCTAAACATGAAGTGTTGTTTCAGTGTAGCCTGTGTGCTAGCTGTGTTGTGGATCGAGGATCAAAAGTGGCGGGAATGAAACACCGTTGCCGCCGTTTTCCCTGTGTGTATTAGCTTTATATAATAGGGATAAGGTAAAAGTGCTATTGTTGAAGTTTAAGAAAAAGGAGTGTTTAATGTGAAGAGGCAAGATAGTTTATATGTTTAAGTGCAACGTTACTGAGGGTAAAATGTTAAGAGTATTCTGAATTAATAATAACTATAAACAGCAGTAATTAGCATTACAGAATATCTTCGATGGTGTTGTTTATTGTTCTAAACACTTTACAGGGTTAAGTTAAATCTATTTCTGTTTAAATAATATGTTTTATTAAATGTACTGTTTCAAGGTTATTTGCCAATACTATTTTAAGATGCTGTAAATATGTTTTGATATCTCTTTGGTAACTCACTCTAAAGGTTAACTAAGGTATTTTAGTAATATGGAGTTATAACTGACCAGCTGATATTTTTCCTGATTGTGTAGTTTCTTAGAGGGACATTTATGTTGTGCAAAGGGAAAATAACATGTTTAATTGTGATATTGTGTAAACATGTTATTATGCTGTTAATGGTAAATACATTACAATTTGGACTTGACTGAAGCAACATCTTGTCCGTGTGGTACTTTCTATTTCCCCTTTTACAGGGGGCGCAACATTTGGAGGCTCCGCTGAGATGGTGTGCAGCGTGGTTCAGCGTCTACAACAGATGTCCCCAGCCGTCACACATCTCTTTTAACCAACCCAGAACATCAGAAGCGGGTGGCGAATCAGCGACAGTGGGATTCCGATTGTCTTGGGCAGCTTGCATGTGATCTGAGGTATTTCTGCATACCAGGAGAGCTGCTACTACTACCCAAAGATTGAAAGGTACCATTTCACTGCTAGCACACACACTCAGCTGAGAAGATGGAGTCGACAGGGTTAGAGGAGTTACAGCTTGAAGTAATAAGGGCGTTGTG
Source organism: Thymallus thymallus (assembly GCA_023634145.1). Classification (NCBI taxonomy): domain Eukaryota; kingdom Metazoa; phylum Chordata; class Actinopteri; order Salmoniformes; family Salmonidae; genus Thymallus; species Thymallus thymallus. The sequence goes on from CM042399.1 coordinate 33,559,080, forward strand.
TCTGTTGCCCCGAGAAAGTTTGGTGGAGCTATGTGACTATCTAATCATTGCCGGAGCAGAGTTTGAACATGTTACCAACAAGGGCCGAACTGCTCTCATCACACTAATTTCAAACCACATACAGAGAGGAGAGCTAGAAGTGCTTGAGGATAAAGGTATTGCTGACTTACTCCATCTTCAAGACACAATTTCTGAGCTCCAGGTAGCTGGTAAAGCTGGCACATCAAAACAAGTAGGCAAGCAACAGGACGGGGAGGAGAAAAGAATATTGGAGGGAATTGAGGCCTTGCAGCTTCAGTTAGCAAACGCACAGAAACAGAAGGAGAACAATAAGCCAGAGACAAAAGGAATTAAAAGCATTACCCCCACCAGGCAGTCACCACAGAGTGCAGTCCACAGTCCTGCACCTCACCCATGGCACAAGGACTTTAAGATAGCTGGCCAAATCGGTGAGCCCGGTCAGAAAGACAAGCTGACTTTTTCAAGTTTAGCACGTCAAATTGAACATGGTTTAAACAAGGGGTTTCCCGAACTTGAGATAGTAGATGCAGTGATAAGAGCGATATCCCCAGGCATGCAACTCCGCAGCTATTTAGAGGGCAAAACCAACCTGACCTTACCCACACTGAGGCGACTACTCCGATGTCATTATCAAGAGAAAAGTGCAACCGACCTTTATAAGCAGCTGACCTCAGAGGTGCAGGGCATCAAAGAAACCCCACAGAACTTCCTAATTCGCACTTTCGACCTGAGACAAAAAAATATGTTCGCTTCGCAGGAATCTGAGTCAGGTCTCCAATATGACCCTGAGTTAGTGCAGAAGATGTTTCTTCACACTGTGTTAACTGGCCTGCAGAATGACAACATCAGGCGGGACCTTCAGCCTTATTTGGAGCAAGCTGACATCTCTGATGAACTATTGCTGGAGCGAGTGAATACAGCATGTGCTGATGAGACCGAGAGGCAGAACAAGAGAAAATTGTCAGGACAACAAAGACCTGTTACCATCCATTCAGTCCAGTCCAGCGATGCTCCTGCGGAAATGAGTGAAAATCCACCAACTCAACAAAAGTCAAAAATTTCCCCAGCTGTTCTTTCCCAGCTTGAGGAAATTAAATCTGAGATGGCTCTGTTGAAAGATCTTAAAGCTGAGGTGTCTCACATTAGGGAGTCCATGCAACAGCCCCAGCACATGCCTAGACAACCACCGCCAGCATCAGGACTGCAATTCGCAGGTCAGCAGGTGCAGGATCCGGCACAGGGATACTGGTTTACTGCGGGCGCCAGACACAGAGGAGGAGCTGCTCAGTATCAGCAAAGGTTTGCCCCACAGCCCAGCTTCCCCCCATCAAATCGTGGCCAAAGGAGAAAATGTTTTGGTTGTCAACAGAGTGGAGCCGAAGATTATTGCACGCACTGTTATAGGTGTGGCAGTAGCGAGCACTTTCTGGCTGGTTGTCGAGCAAGGGGACAGAGACAGTTTGGAGGTGAGTCTTTAAACGGGGAAAGGTCACTCGCACGGGGCAGGGAGTGACCAGTAACGCAGCAATGTCCCAGCAAGGTGCGCATTTGAAGAAGATGGACAACAGGGCTAAAAGGGTGCCATTGGTAGGAGGAAAGCACATGGTTGATTGCTTCATCCAAGGTCAAAGTGTTCAGGCTTTGTGGGACTCAGGCTCCCAAGTGACCATAATTGATGAGCGATGGAAAGAAACACACCTGCCAGACGCAAGACTAAGAGACATAACAGAAATTCTGGATATAACACAGACTTTTGACATACAGGCAGCAAATGGGGAGAGCATGCCATACACAGGTTGGATCGAGGTAACCTTTAGATTAGCTTCAGGGACTGCATCCAACACAGAAGTTATTGTCCCCACACTGGTAATGAAGGGTGGTAAGCTTGTTCAACCTATCATTGGGTCTAATGTCATTGGGATTATTATAGACAGTGAACTGAAACAGTCAAACGCTACTGACAGGGAAGGGTTAAGTAGAACAGTAAGGGCAGCCTTTCCAGGTCAAGCAGCGGCTTTTGTAGAGCAGGTAACTGCTGTTGTAGAGCAAGTTAGCACCACACCAGTGGATGAGTATATCGTCAAGACAAAAAGGGAAAGGATTAACGTACCAAAACGCACATCAGTCAGAGTTGAGTGTCATGTAAATATGGATTCCCCACATGAAGACAACATACTTCTCTTCGAGCCGGATGTGAACCCCCGCTGGACAGAGGGACTTGAACTATGTGACATGCTCGTAAAAGTGAATAAGGGCAGAAAAAACCCTTCTATTACTGTAAGCGTGCAGAATAGTACAGATCATGACATAATGTTAGCAGGGAAAACCGTAATGGGGACTGTCCAGCAGGTCCAAGCAGTCTACCCCGCCGCCATACTAGAGGGGTCCCGCCCTCCACCTTCAGCTACAACAAATCACATCAGAGCTGAAAAGGATCAGACTACAGGCAATGGTTGGGATCCACCTGTGGATCTGGGCCACCTCAGTGAGCCAGAACGTGAGGTAGTTAATAAGATGTTACGAGAGGAGTGTGCCTCCTTTTCAAGAACAGAGGACGATATCGGTTGTATAGAAAAACTTCAACTCAGCATCTCCCTGAAAGACACAGAGCCTGTCGCAAAAGCATACCTCTCTGTGCCTAAGCCACTTTACCGGGAAATGAAGGACTACTTGATTGACCTCATCGCTCAGGGTTGGGTGGAGAAGTCTAACTCACCGTACGCATCACCAGTCGTGTGCGTTCGAAAAAAGGATGGGAGTCTCAGACTGTGTATAGATTTTCGTGAAGTGAACAGAAAGACCCTCCCTGACCGCCAGCCTATCCCCAGAGTGCAAGATATAATGGATGGCCTAGGAGGAAACTCGTGGTTCTCTCTCTTGGATCAAGGGAAAGCGTACCATCAGGGCTTTATGGCAAAGGAGAGCAGACCCATAACCGCTTTTGTCACACCATGGGGTCTCTATGAGTGGATCAGAATCCCCTTTGGCCTGATGAATGCTCCAGCCGCCTTTCAGCGCTGTATGGAAGAATGCTTGGAGGGGCTGAGGGATGAGATCTGTATCCCATATTTAGACGATACCCTGGTCTTCAGTAGAACCTTCGAGGATCACGTTGAGAATGTGAGGACAGTGCTACAGCGGCTACGGCAGCACGGGATAAAGTTGAAACCAAGTAAGTGTGAAGTGTTCAAGCGTGAAGTCCGCTACTTGGGGCGCATTGTGTCTGCTGAGGGCAGTAAGATGGATCCAGCTGATACTGCAGCTGTTAGGGCTTTAAAGGAAAAGAGGCCACGGACTGTGGGAGAATTGAGAACAGTCATGGGGCTACTGAGCTATTACAGACAGTATATTAGGGACTTCTCCTGCATGGCCAACCCTCTTTATGCCCTAATGGAATTAGACCCTGACCCAGATAAGCAGAAGGGCCGGAACGCCAGGACAAAAAGAGTGAAAGGAAAGTATAAAGGGACACCATCACACAAGCCAATCACATGGACTGAAAAACATCAACACATATTGGAGGGATTGATTGACTGTCTGGTTGAGCCGCCAATACTTGGATTTCCAGATTTCAACAAATCGTTCACCCTACACACAGACGCTTCACAGCAAGGCCTGGGTGCAGTGCTATATCAAGAACAGGAGGGGAAGCTTTGTGTAATAGCCTATGCATCTCGCACACTGACCAAAGCAGAAAAAAACTACCATCTGCATTCAGGGAAACTTGAATTTCTGGCTTTGAAGTGGGCCGTTACAGAGCGCTTTCGAGACTACCTAATCAGCTCATCTTGCACTGTATATACGGACAACAACCCACTAACCTACGTGTTATCGACGGCCAAGCTGAACGCAACAGGACAGAGGTGGGTTGCTGAATTGGCAGACTTCGACCTAACAATAAAATATCGCCCGGGCAGAGAGAACGGTGATGCTGATGGCCTTTCAAGAATACCCTGTGACATTGAGACGATGATTGAAGAATGTTCAGAGGAAATGTCCTCCCCTTCTGTGCAAACTACAGTACAAGCTGTGGAAATGAATGTTTCACACACTGTGTGGTCCATTATGGCTACTGGGTGTGCGGAAACGGATGAGGACATGCCTACGCCCCTTTCAAGAGCAGCTCTCTGTCAAGCTCAAAAAGATGATAAAGATATTGGTCCCATCATCGCCTGTAAACAGTCAAATGAAAGACCTGTAGGACAGCAGTTAAAATCATTCGGTGCACGGAGCAGGTGTCTCCTCCGTGACTGGGAGAAACTCAGCTTTGATGGAGATGGGATACTTCATAGAAAGACTGTAACCAGGACACAACTTGTTCTCCCTGAAATATACAAGTCAACAGTTATGAGACAGCTCCACAATGACATGGGACACCAAGGTGTGGAACGCACAACATCACTTGTTCGGGATCGCTTCTTCTGGCCACACATGCAGAGAGAGATTGAACACTATGTCACTCAAAACTGTACCTGCCTTAAACAGAAAAAACCCTGTCGAGAAACAAAAGCGCCACTCACAACGATTGTCACCACTCAGCCATTCGAGCTTGTATCCATTGACTTTCTGCATCTAGACAAGTGTAAAGGTGGATATGAATACATATTGGTAATCGTAGATCATTACACACGCTTTGCACAAGCCTACCCCACCACATCGAAATCTGCCAAAACTGTAGCTGATAAGATATTTAATGATTATGCGCTAAAGTTTGGGTTCCCCCTGAGGATTCATCATGATCAGGGAGGGGAATTCGAAAACCAGTTGTTTGCACAGCTGAAGAAGAACTGTGGAGTGATGGGCTCAAGAACAACACCGTACCACCCACAAGGTAACGGGCAGGTGGAGCGCCTGAACAGAACACTGCTGCAAATGCTGAGAACGCTCACAGAGAGGCAGAAGTCAGATTGGAGAGAGTCGTTGCCCAAGCTTATCTACGCATACAACAGCACTCGATGTGAAGTCACAGGTTTCTCCCCCTTCTACCTCCTGTTTGGAAGATCACCGAGATTACCTGTGGACTTATTATTTGGCTTGACACCAGAGGCTGGGACTGCTGATCATAAGGAGTATATGAGAAGGTGGAAAGAACAGATGCAAGAGGCATATGAGATCACAACGGCAAACGCAAAAAAATGTGCTGAAAAGAGTAAGAGGAATCATGACAGCAAGGTGAGAAGTTCTGTATTGCACGAGGGTGACCGGGTTCTCGTCAGGAATTTGACACCCAGGGGCGGAACAGGGAAGCTCAGAAATCACTGGGAAGATTGCATTCACAAAGTTGTCCGTCGGGTGGGAAAAGACATGCCCATATATGAAGTAATACCAGAACAAGGCAAAGCGAGAGGACGTAGGATACTGCATCGTAACCTGCTGTTGCCGTGTGACCATCTGCCACTGGAAATACAATTGAAACCAGCTAAAGCAAAAAGACAAATCACAGCATGGACCCGCAAAGGAAGGGAGCAACAAAACCAAGAAGCAGATGTTGAGGATAGTGATGAAGATGACTATGGATACTATCCGCCCAGGGATCAGCCTCTCCCTGTGATACAGCCCGAAGTAGACACAGACAGTCAGGATGCTGACAAGGAAGTTGAACAACCTTTACAGGATGCTGAGCCTCAGCAAAAGGACAGTTGCCAGCTGGAGCAGGATGGTGGAGATACACTGACAGTGAGGGACACATCAGGACAACAGGAGATTATTGCTCAAGAGGACACTGCTCTGGAGGAGAGACCGTCCGTAGTGCAGTCACCTGTTCAGAGTGGAACTCACCGTGGACATGAACAGCGATACCAGCGACCAGTAAGGGAGAGACGACCTCCAAGAGTCTTCACATATGACCAATTGGGCAATCCTGGTTGTTACAGCACTGGACTCACAAGTAACACCATGCAGTGGTACCCACCAGCACCTTATAGAGCCATGCAAGCGGCAAGTGCATGGATGACTCCAGTACAGCGCTTTGGCTACCAGCCTGTTGTTGTACCAGGGTACTGAATGTGGAACACACACACACCCACATACTCACCCATCATACACTCACGAATGGACTGTTGAACAATCTGAGTGTTAACGCACTTACCCATATGCACATACATCATACACTCACGGATGGACTGTTGAACAATCGGAGTGTTAACAATACACACACATTCATTCTTCACTCAATGATGGACTGTTGAACAATCGGAGTGTTAACAATACACACACATTCATTCTTCACTCAATGATGGACTGATGGACAAGCCGAGTGCTAACATATATATATATATATAACATATATACTACACACACTCCTGGACTTTTGAATAAGCTGAGCGCTTGTATACGAACTGTTGCAAAGGTGATCTGGTGACATCATATGTACTGTTTAACTGCATTCATCATTACCCATCTGTTGGTTGGGATGTCGAGGACGACATCTGTGTTGAAGGGGAGTATGTAAGGATGATGATGTAATACTGATACATTGAATGGGTTGATATAAGTTAAGATACTTAAAATCGTCCATAAAAAGGAGAAAGTAAAAATACATTTATGGTCTGTAGATCGGTAATCCATTGCTTTTTGAGTAAAAGAGACTAAAGAGGTTAATAGGATAAAAATACTATCTGTGTTTAAAATACTGTTTTATTTAACTTCTATAACATTTTGGGGAAATGCACTTTAAAGTACAATATGCAGTGTTTGTTTGTTTACATAAGTTCCACTTTCTTTGTTGCCATAAGTTTAACTACCAGTTTGTGATGGGAGGATCTGGGAACGATTGCTAATGCCTCGTTCAGTCCGTACGGAACGTGTGGCTTACGTTCGTCCATTACAATTTGGACTTGACTGAAGCAACATCTTGTCCGTGTGGTACTTTCTATTTCCCCTTTTACAGGTAAGAACAAAGGTTGTATTATGTTTGAATGATTTATATATGTGTTTAATACTGTAAGGAAAATGCGGGGAGTAAATGTTAAGGATTGTAGTAATTTATGTAGGCGCATTTAGCAGGCTAAACATGAAGTGTTGTTTCAGTGTAGCCTGTGTGCTAGCTGTGTTGTGGATCGAGGATCAAAAGTGGCGGGAATGAAACACCGTTGCCGCCGTTTTCCCTGTGTGTATTAGCTTTATATAATAGGGATAAGGTAAAAGTGCTATTGTTGAAGTTTAAGAAAAAGGAGTGTTTAATGTGAAGAGGCAAGATAGTTTATATGTTTAAGTGCAACGTTACTGAGGGTAAAATGTTAAGAGTATTCTGAATTAATAATAACTATAAACAGCAGTAATTAGCATTACAGAATATCTTCGATGGTGTTGTTTATTGTTCTAAACACTTTACAGGGTTAAGTTAAATCTATTTCTGTTTAAATAATATGTTTTATTAAATGTACTGTTTCAAGGTTATTTGCCAATACTATTTTAAGATGCTGTAAATATGTTTTGATATCTCTTTGGTAACTCACTCTAAAGGTTAACTAAGGTATTTTAGTAATATGGAGTTATAACTGACCAGCTGATATTTTTCCTGATTGTGTAGTTTCTTAGAGGGACATTTATGTTGTGCAAAGGGAAAATAACATGTTTAATTGTGATATTGTGTAAACATGTTATTATGCTGTTAATGGTAAATACATTACAATTTGGACTTGACTGAAGCAACATCTTGTCCGTGTGGTACTTTCTATTTCCCCTTTTACAGGGGGCGCAACATTTACACATCAGCAGTTTTCACAAAGTGCTTTACAGATACCCAAACTAAAACCCCAAAGAGCGGCAGTGAAGGAGCAGCACCCCCAAGCTAGGGACAGCTCCATGTCTAAGATCCCTATGACTATAGCCCTTTTTATAAAGAAAAAAATAATAACCCAAGACACATTTCAAATGTATTGTTTGAAGCAAGGTGCTCACTTGATAGTAGTAAATGTGCTCACTTGACAGTTTACTTGATAGAAACAGAGTTTGGTTGAAACGTGCTTGGCACTTTACTACCAGCAGCAGGGCAGTGTGTAGTAGCTAGTACCTGTCGAGGCGTAGCTTGCAGACGATTCCAAGCACGTCAGCCTTACTGGTGTGTTTTAGCTGCAGGCATCCAATGCTGCTGGCAATGAAACAGCCTGTTCTACCAATCCCTGCGCTGTAATAGAGAGCACATGACAAATTACGTCAAATAGAGTGGCAGGATAAAGGTACTGTCTGACTCTAACCTGATCCCCCTGGCACCTTTTTCTACAATTAAACCCTTTTTAAAATATGAAAGGAATGTGAAGGCAGCCTATGCAGGGGCCTTTGTTGTTAACACACAGACAGAGAAACACGTGATGGAGACATTGGAAATGCAAAGAGACTCCAGAAAGTGGTCCTAAATTATCAAGGCAGAAATTTGATGAACTGACCTGTTGGAAAGGACATGTATTTATTCTCCAGTCTCTGACACAGTCCACGTACATACTGTATGTAACACAACACAAAATGTATCCCATAACAGTCACTTTTGTCGTCAGTAAGTGAACTCAAGATAGTCACCGTAAATCATTATTGTAAGAGTTTAATTCTGACTGACATGGTACGTGAAAGGAGCCTCCCTTTGGTGTCATCACATACACTACATGGCCAAAGGTATGTGGACACCATCTCATTCCAAAATCATGGGCATTAATATGTAGTTGGTCCACCCTTTGCTGCTATAGCAGCCACCACTCTTCTGGGAAGGCTTTCCACTAGATGTTGGAACATTGCTGTGGGGACTTGCTTCCATTCAGTCACAAGAGCATTAGTGAGGTCAGGCACTGATGTTGGACGATTAGGCCTGGCTCGCAGTCTGTGTTCCTATCCAAAAGGTGTTCGATGATGTTGAAGTCAGGGCTGTGTGCAGGCCAGTCAAGTTCTTCCATACCGATCTCGACAAACCATTTCTGTATGGACCTCACTTTGTGCTGAAATAGGAAAGGGCCTTCCCCAAACTGTTGCAACAAAGTTTGAAGCACAGAATCGTCTAGAATGTCATTGTATGCTGTAGCATTAAGATTTCCCTTCACTGGAACTAAGGGGAATAGCCCGAACCATGAAAAACAGCCCCAGACCATTATTCCTCCTCCCCCAAACTTTACAGTTGGCACTATGCATATTGGGGTAAGTAGCATTCTCCTGGCATCCGCCAAACCCAGATTCTTCCGTCGAACTGACGTGTTTCCACTGCTCCAGAGTCCAATGGCGGCGAGGTTTACACTACTCCAGCCGACAATTTATGACAGTGGCACGTTGAAAGTCACTGAGCTCTTCAGTAAGGCCATTCTACTGCCAATGTTTGTCTATGGAGATTGCATGGACGTGTGCTCGATTTTATACACCTGTCAGCAACGGGTGTGGCTGAAATAGCCGAATCCACTAATTTGAAGGGGTGTCCACATACGTCTGTGTATATAGTCTATAAACACGCTGGAAGCGAGAACCATTCAATTAGCCTAGGACTATTTTATTTTCAAGGACATTCTATAACATATGCCAATGTTAGTTCTCTGACATTTATCACGGTGATAGTTCATGACCGCCAGTGTTAAGGGTTGTGTTAATGAGAGCGAGTGTTAAGGGTTCTGTTAATGAGAGCGAGTGTTAAGGGTTCTGTTAATGAGAGCCAGTTTTAAGGGGTGTATTAGTGGGACCTGCAGTGGACGATGGTGGGTCCTAGGCTGGGTTGGGACTGCCTGTGTTCCTCCACATCTGCCATCAGTCTGAGCAGAGGCCCAGTGCAGTCTGGGGTCTGGTGGTCTGGCCATGAGGAGTACCAGTAGTGTCTCACCTTCCTGCTCTCTGAGCCCACCTGTAGGACATATTGTTGTTAGTAAGTTACCTGCTTCATTCATTCATTAATTCATTCATTCATTCATCCATCCATCCATCCATCCATCCATCCATCCATCCATCCATCCATCCATCCATCCATCCATCCATCCATCCATCCATCCATCCATCCATCCATCCATCCATCCATCCATCCATCCATCCATCCATCCATCCATCCATCCATCCATTCCTTCATGCAGAAGTTTGAAGTTCTGAAACTGGTGTAACCCAGCGATTTGACGGGAATTATGAGGTTACTGTACAGACGACAACACCTACCATCTCACCTGAATAACTATGTCTCGAATTGTGTAGCCATCACATTCTTTCCCAATGGCCACTCTGAGCTCAAATCTGCCATAGCTACCCTCCTTCTCTGGCCAGTAAAGCTCACACTTCTGAAACACAGAACACACTTTCTTTAGACTTCAGACATGAACCAAAGTCTCTTACAAGGGTATTATAAACCATCTCTGCTTTACCACCAATGTGTCTGTCAAAGGAAATGGAGATGAGTCAAAATCAGTCTGTTTAAACTAGATATCATTTTTTTTGCATGCGATGCGTCTCAATCCATTGCATCTGCCTGTGTCAGCCTTCCAAATCTGCGGTAGTTTTGTGCCCCCCAAAATAAGGGGTTAAATATGTGTCCAAAAAAACACAAATATTTCCTGAGCTTTCTTATATCTCCTCAGATTTAAGACAGACACTTTAAAACGTTGTTTCTAATTATACATTTTTTGACTCTTTTTTGCCATATTAATGTGTTATTCAATGTGTTTATATGGGCTATAGCAGGAAAGGCCCAATTCTTTTATCCCCCCTAAAATATATATATATTATTTTTTATACCTAAAAGGGTCCTAAAATTCCAAATTAAATAGCTAAATGATCAATGGTATGACCACCTTAAAACAATTCCACATGTTAGCTTAGTAGACCCCCCCCCCCCCCCCGCACAACGGCTTAGACTTTTAGAGGTTAGGAGAGCAATGGAGGCAGGATGGGATTTCACCTCGTTCTTCTCCTTCAGCTTGGTGATCATGACGATGGTGGTGGATCTCTCCTGCCACACCATTTCCCAGAAGTCATGCACGGTGTTGAGCATAGGGCCCTGGGTTGCGATGTAGGTGCTGGGTGCACCGTTGTAACCCTGCGTGGGCGACAGCAAGATATGGGTCTGTGTCATTTCCACCTTGACTTCCTGTGGGTTTCCTTGGTTGACATCATGATACACACACGCAAACCAACTGTATAACTCTCCACATCCTTAACATCCACTGTGCACTGCGCATGTTATACTTTCACATGACCTTTTATATACATTTTTATGACCTTTTTGTATGACATCATGTTTACCTACTTACACTTCTTCATCCCCATAAGGCTAGAATGACATTAAGTTTGCATAACTTAAATTCAAATAAAAACCAATGGCCCTCTTAACAACAAATGATTCCAACCTTTATGTAGTTTGCATTGATGTATCTCTCAGTCTCATCCGCCTCCTCTGCTGCGGGGTTTCTCAGACACACACGGGTTTCAGGATCTGGTTAACATGATTATATTTATACATGGGTTAATATATTGCCTGGGTGCCAGTGTGTTTCAGTATTTATCAACTTATGCTTCACATTTGACCTAGTCACTCACTTGGCAGTATGGTCTTGTATCTGTCTTTTAAAGCGTGTCCTGGGATATCCAGCTCTGAAGGGTTCACGAAGTTTGGAGGAATTTTCTGTTGGAAAGAATGGACAGGATTAAGGTCCAGATTCAACTTGATCCTGCATGCAGTCAATTGTCTGCATATAGTAACAGTTACAGTACAGTCGTGGTCAAAAGTTTTGAGAATGACACAAGTATTGGTCTCCACAAGGTTTGCTGCATCAGTGTTGATGATGGCAATTTGCATATACTCCACAATGTCATGAAGAGTGATCAGATGAATTACAATTAATTGCAAAGTCCCTCTTTGCCATGAAAATGAACTTAATCCCCCAAAAACATTTCCACTGCATTTCAGCCCTGCCACAAAAGGACCAGCTGCCATCATGTCAGTGATTGTCTCGTTAACACAGGTGAGAGTGTTGATAAAGACAAGGCTGGCGATCACTCTGTCATGCTGATTGAGTCAGAATAACAGACTGGAAGCTTTAAAAGGAGGGTGGTGCTTGAAATCATTGTTCTTCCTCTGTTAACCATGGTTACCTGCAAGGAAACACGTGCCGTCATCATTGCTTTGCACAAAAAGGGCTTCACAGGCAAGGATATTGCTGCTGGTAAGATTGCACCTAAATCAACCATTTATCGGATCATCAAGAACTTCAAGGAGAGAGGTTCAATTGTTGTGAAGAAGGCGTCAGGGCGCCCAAGAAAGTCCAGCAAGCGCTAGGACCGTCTCCTAAAGTTGATTCAGCTGCGGGATCGGGCACCACCAGTGCAGAGCTTGCACAGGAATGGCAGCAGGCAGGTGTGAGTGCATCTGCACGCACAGTGAGGCGAAGACGTTTGGAGGATGGCCTGGTGTCAAGAAGGGCAGCAAAGAAGCCACTTCTCTCCAGGAAAAATATCAGGGACAGACTGATATTCTGCAAAAGGTACAGGGATTGGACTGCTGAGGACTGGGGTAGAGTCATTTTCTCTGATGAATCCCCTTTTCGATTGTTTGGGCCATCCAGGAAACATCTTGTCTGGAGAAGACAAGGTGAGCGCTACCATCAGTCCTGTGTCATGCCAACAGTAAAGCATCCTGAGACCATTCATGTGTGGGGTTGCTTCTCAGCCAAGGGAGTGGGCTCACTCACAATTTTGCCTAAGAACACAGCCATGAATAAAGAATGGTACAAACACATCCTCCGAGAGCAACTTCTCCCAACCATCCAAGAACAGTTTGGTTCCAACCAATGCCTTTTCCAGCATGATGGAGCACCTTGCCATAAGGCAAAAGTGATAACTAAGTGGCTCTGGGAACAAAACATCCACATTTTGGGTCCATGGCCAGGAAACTCCCCAGACCTTAATCCCATTGAGAACTTGTGGTCGATCCTCGAGAGGCGGGTGGACAAACAAAAAACCCCAACTTCTGACAAACTCCAAGCATTGATTATGCAAGAATGGCCTGCAATCAGTCAGGATGTGGCCCAGAAGTTAATTGACAGCATTCCAGGGCAGATTGCAGAGGTCTTGAAAAAGAAGGGTCAACACTGCAAATATTGACTCTTTGCATAAACTGAATGTCATTGTCAATGAAAGCCTTTGACACTTATGGAATACTTGTAATTATACTTCAGTGTATCATAGTAACTACTGACATAAAGATCTAAGAACACTGAAGCAGCAAACTTTGTGGAGACCATTACTTGTGTCATTCTCAAAACTTTTGACCACGACTGTAGATACCAACCTGGTACTCTGAGTTCAGCCTGCTTGTTTCTTCAGATGCCTCCTGCAGCTGAGAGGGGGTGAGAGGGCGTGTTGAGGTCCTCAGCAGGTGGAGGATGGTCTCTCTGGGAGTGGAGATGGAGCATAGGGGCTCCACTGCTCCCAGGCTGAGACTGCTCACGCCCAGCACCAGGGACACATTGGAGCCCCGTCTGAGGATGAATGGAACCACAGAGAGGACAAAAAGATCAGGGTCTCTATTACATTTACATCATTTATCACTTACAGTTTATCATGGCCATAATGACAGTACTATGGATGTGTGTACCTCTCCTGGAGCCGGACTGGTCTGAGAGGGGCCGTGGCAGCAGGGCAGGGGGCTGAATGGTTTTCGTCCACAGGGTGGGATGATGATGTGGATTCTACTGACTCACTCATGATGATGTGTGGAATTACTGGGTGAAATTAGTGAAAATGGTCCCGCGAGAGAGAGCGAGAGAGAGAGAGAAAGAGAGAGAGAGAGAGAGAGAGAGAGAAAGAGAGAGAGAGAGGGGGGGGGGGGGGGGAGTGAGGGGTGAGGGAGGGGTGAGGGAGGGGGAGAGAGGGAGGAGAAGAAAGCGGGAGAGAGCGAGAGAGGGAGAGAAAGAGAGAGAGAGAGAGGGGGGGGGGGGGGAGTGAGGGGTGAGGGAGGGGTGAGGGAGGGGGAGAGAGGGAGGAGAAGAAAGCGGGAGAGAGCGAGAGAAGGAGAGAGATCACATGATTTCCTCATACCTACACAGTGAACACACCACAACAGCAATTACATTCAGATGAATTTAACTGACATTCACAACACATGACACGCAGTAGAGAAACACACTTGCCTAAACATTTATTTTTCAGATTATCAGATATAATTTCTTTCCTTTGTTTTCAGATTGTTGCCAAACTGGATCTTTCCATACCTGAATCTTGGTCTGTCAATATGTCAGAGTAATCCAAAGCAAAATTAAATGTCTGCCGTTGACATGAACCAACCACAGTGAGAAACAGAAAGAGAGAGAGGGAGAGAGAGAGAGAGAGAGAGAGAGAGAGAGAGAGAGAGAGAGAGAGAGAGAGAGAGAGAGAGAGTAAGACAGTGAGAAGTAAACAGTGAGCAGGCACAGACATGCAGTCTTTTTGACACAGTAACTCAGTATGTTAGTAGCTAGCCTCTACTTTGGCTAAACGTGAGAGTGGATCAATCACTGAGAAGTTCTTGTAGGGAAAAGAGGGGGGAGAATATTGCAAAGCTGGTGTTGTAAAACTGGTGTTGTAAAGCTGGTGTTGTAAAGATGGTACTGTAAAGCTGGTGTTGTAAAGCTGTTGTTGTAAAGCTGGTGCTGTAAAGTTGGTGTTGTTAAGCTGGTGTTGTTAAGATGGTGTTGTAAAGCTGGTTTTGTTGTGAATAGGTGAATCAGTAGAATCATTCCTCAATGACTCCAGGCTCAAAGCAGCTGCAAATATGCATGTATATAGTATATTTGCTGAGGAAGTCCTTGAAGCGGCATTGTATGACACAATTAAATTATGTACCAAAAAACCATAGACAGAGAAATATTATCAGATACATACAGCGCCTTCAGAAAGCATTCACACCCCTTGACTTTTTCCAAATGTTGTTGTGTAACAGCCTGCATTTACACAATACCCCATAATGTCAAAGTGGAATTATGTTTTTCAAAACAAAAATTAAAAAATGAAATGTCTTGAGTCAACTGGCAGTATTCAACTGGCAAGCCTAAATAAGTTCAGGAGTAAACATGTTCTTAACAAGTCACATAATAATATTGTTTAACATTATTTTTAACACTATCTGTACGATCCCTCGGTCAAGCAGTGAATTTCAAACACAGATTGACCAGGGAGGTTTTCCAATGCCTCACAATGAAGGGCTCCTAATGGTAGATGGGTAAAAAAAAGAAACGCAGACTTTGAATATTCCTTTGAGCATGGTGAAGTTATTAATTACACTGTGGATGGTGTATAAATACACCCAGTCACTACAAAGATACAGGCATCCTTCCTAACTCAGTTGCCATGAGCCAATTTAAAAGCTGATAGGAGAAAACTGAGGACGGATGAACAACATTGTAGTTACTCCACAATACTAACCTAATTGACAGAGTGGAAAGAAGGAAGCCTGGACAGAATACAAATATTCCAAAACATGCATTCTGTTTGCAACAAGGCACTAAAGTAATTCTGCAAAAAATGTGGAAAAGCAATTCACTTTTTGTCCTGAATAGAAAGTGTTATGTTTGGGCCAAATCCAATACGACACATTACTGAGTACTACTCTCCATATTTTCAAGCATAGTTGTCACGATGAGGTTGAAGGGAACGAGGCGCAGAGCGAGAGGACGATGCAAACATGTTTTATTTTACAAATAAAACACTACCAAACAATAAACGTAAACTTGCATGGCGTTAGTGCCGAAAACAAGCACACAAGCAATGATCCACACGCAGGTGGATGTGTGGTGCACATAAATAGAATCCCCAATTAGAGACAACTAACGACACCTGTCTCTAATTGGGGATCACCAATAACCCAACCCTGGGTGTAAGGACCTGACCGTGGCCATCCCACTCCCCCTCGAGGGAGTCAGGGACCTGGCCTCGGTCAGACCCTTACAATAGTGGTGGCTGCATCATGTTATGGGTATACTTGTAATCATTATGGACTGGGGAGGTTTTTCAGGAATAAAAAAGTAATGGAATGGAGCTAAGCACAGGCAAAATCATGAAAGAAAACCTGGTTCAGTCTGCTTTCCATCAGACACTGGGAGATAAATTCACCTTTCAGCATGACAATAACCTAAAACACAAGTCAACACAAGGCCAAATCTACACTGGAGTTGCTTAGCAAGTTACAGTTTTGACTTACAGGTAAATCTACTTGAAAATCTGTGGCAAGACCTGAAAATGCAAAGATCATCAACGAATTTGACAAAGCTTGAAGAATTTTTTAAAGAATAATAGGCAAATATTGCACAAGCCAGGTGTGAAAAGCTTTTAGAGACTAACCCAGAAAGACTCACAACTGTAATTGTTACCAATAGTGATTCTACACACTCAGGGGTGTGAATGCTTAAGTAAAATAGTTATTTCTGTATTATATTTTTTTCAAATTTGCCAACATTTCTAAAAACATGTTTTCACTTTGTCATTGTTGTAACGCCTGTGCCTACGACCTCGACGGTGCCGCTCCCGCCCGGCACTCCGGCTCGCCGGTATACTAACCACCGGCATGAGTATGATGACAGCATCACTCAAGCGCACACACCTGCTTCCACTCACTTGATTGCACACCCTTTATATGTTCCCCTCCCTGTGGTGTGGATTATTGTTCATGAGCTGCGTCTCAGTTGTGCTGAATTAAACTTTATGTATCGATTTAGTTCGTTCTTGTTTTCCTTTTTCGTTCTTGTTTTGCTCGTACCGTCACAGAATAATCCACCTTTAACGGAGGTATTTTTTGTCCATGTTTTTTCACCATTTTACAAGTTTTTTGTCATGAATTCATCCATCCATCCGATCATCCTGGGTCTTCCTTGGCTCCAAAAGCACAACCCCAACATCTCATGGAGCAAGAGGGAGATCCAGGACTGGTCACCCAGATGTCGGAGGACCTGCCTAAACATCACCTGCGGATCAACATTGGTGGAGAGCCCAGAGTGCGCCCTTCAGCCCAACGGTCCACAGAAGTACTCTGATCTCGAGGAGGTTTTCTCCCGCGAGAAGGCAAAGTGTCTCCCTCCTCACAGGTCCTGGGACTGTGCCATTGACCCCTCCCCCCCCCCCCTCCGGGGAGACTCCAGGAAGGAGACGGATGTTTGGTGGAAGACAGAAAAGTGTGTTTGCGCTACGTTTGCGCACAGTCCAAGGCGTCGAGACAGGCTCCCGCGGGTAAGCTCCACCCCTTGCCGGTACCTCAGCGGCCTTGGTCACATCCGGCAGTGGACTTTGTCACAGACTCTGCCCGGTCTGAGGGACATACGGCCACCCTGGTGTGATCAAGGCCGTCCCTCTCGCTGGGCTGCCCTCTGCTTTTCAGGTCGCTGAGGTCCAATTCCAGCAGGTCTGCTGGCTGTATGGAGTTCTGGAGGATATTGTGTCCGACCGTGGTCCCCAATTTACATCTCGGGTCTGGAGGGCGTTCCTGTCCCGTCTGGGGGTCACGGTCAGCCTCACATCCGGGTACCATCCCCAGGCGAACGAGCAGGCGGAACTCACCAACCATGAGCTGGGGAGGTTCCTGCAAAGCTATTGCCTATATAGGCCAGGTGGTCACGCTTTCTACCCTGGCTAGAATACGCCCAGAACTCCCTGCGCCAGTCCTCCACAGGGCTAACCCCGTTTCAGGCCATCCCATTGTTTCCTTGGACTGGAACCGAGCCCAGTGATGTGCCTGCTGTGGAGGACTGGTTCAGGTCGGCAGAGGAGGTTTGGTCTGCTGCCCACGTCCGAGTCACATTCAGAGTGCTCAGGGGACAGAGTGTGGCTCTCCACGCGGGACCTCCCCCTCCATCTGCCCTATCGTAAGTTAAGCCCCCGGTACGTGGGTCCGTTTCAGGTCCTCCGGAAAGTCAATGACGTTTCAGTTACCCTCCAACTGCCCCCTCCATACAATAACATCTCTCCCATATTCCATGTCTCTATCCTCAGGCCGGTGGTTCCTGGTCCGCTGGGGGGATCCGGTCCTGCTGCGGTGCCAAGAGTGTGCAAAGCTCTCATCAAGGCAAAGGGTGGCTATTTGAAGAATCTCAAATATAAAATATATTTTGATTTGTTTAACACTTTTTTGGTTACTACATTATTCCATACGTGTTATGTCATATATATTTTTTTTAATTGTGCAAATAAAGAAAAACCCTTGAATGAGTAATATTCCAAACCTTTAGCCCCCAGTTCTTGTTTTCCCTTTTCTTTAAACCTTCTCATTGTTGTGCTCACCGTCCTCGCACCGTCACAGGAAATAGTAACTAGAATCAGTTGCACAACAGGACAATTATGGTGTATTGTGAGTAGATGGGTGAGAAAAAAAATCTATTTAATCCATTTTGAATTCAGGCTGTAACACAACAAAATTTGAATACTTTCTGAAGGCACTGTAAATAGCTTTCAAGTTTGATGTGAGCTCGAAATCATTTTTAAATAAAGACTTCAGTGACTATTGGGATATTACATGAGGAACAGGTGATGTGTTCGGTTATATAATTATTACATATAGCATAATAAAAAATACATTAAGGAAGTTAACCGAACATAACCGTACACAGTACTGCAATGATGGAAGACTGAGCTGAAATCATGCATTTGTTGGGCTGACATGCTGCCTCAGACTGACCAGCGAGTCTTCCATGTTCTCGGTGAAAAAGTGACGTTAACTCCAAGTGATATGGGGAAAACAATATAACAAGCTGAAGACAATCTGTAGTTTATCTGCAGGAATACAGTACTGTATATATATGCCTCTTGGTTGTCACTATCACACTCTCAATGAGATAGGCCCAGCAGGTAACTCACCAGTGCAGGGTAATGCAATCAAAGTTGGCCCTCAGTATCTCCTCTCTCCTTGTGTACCTGTGTACTGTGTGGATGTGTGTTGGCCAAAGTCTCAGTCCAGATAAGCCAGCAGCACAGACACAGGCAGACTTGACACTTTGCTGCTTGGCTTTAGGGAAGCTTATGAGACAATTGTTTTTTTCTTCTTCCTTTTTCTACCTCACCACCGCTTCCTCTCTACCCAACCCACCCACTCACTCACTCATACTCTCAGACTCATTTCCACATACATTCAAGGGTGCCTCACCCCTGTAACCTCCTAGGAGAGTTCACTAACCTCAAATCAACATTTTAAGTTGGCTATTATTTTCTCTACAGCAACAAGGCACAATTACAACAATACAATTATTGAGTGGATAATATACTATGTCAAATGTAAGAGCCATGTTGTAAGCATTTTCTCATTTCATCACAGTGTCTCCACAGTGCAAAAGTGAATAACAGTCACTGTGGGCGAAATGTCTAATGTTTAGAATGAAAATACACAAAAGACAGATACACGGTACATGATACATAGAGCGTCAGTATGAAAGAGTATAGAAATACAAGAAGTCTGGAGTGTAAAAAAGTTATAAAAAGACATTGCATAGTATGGGTGGTTGGCTGAATATGTACACTATACATTGGTGGATGTTGGATGGTTAACTATACTATAGATTGATGGCAGAGAAATACTTCAATAGTTCAAAATGCGTATGATATGAGTGAGGTAAATAATAGTTTATTTAATATACATACTGGTTAAATGAACAGGTAAGTGAAAATTTAGCATGGTTAAATTAACTGTACAGGTAAATATACAGTTAAATGTACAGGTAAGTGAATACTTGCATGGTTACATTAACTGTACAGGTAAATGACAGGAAGAGATATCATTAGTGTTGATAATTATGGTTTAGTACGGTGTAGCATACTTTTTTGTTACGTTTGTATATCTCGTTGTAATTTTCATGCACATTGATTCAATAAATAATCATGTCGCATTACTTCAGCACTGCGTCTTGGTCTGACACTCACCACGTTCGTGACGTGGATAGATTCAATAAATCAACTTAGGCCTACTTAAAGATACTGTACGACATATGTTCAGTAATCAATCATTTACATGATGTGAAAATGTGAGCTGAAGCAAAGAAGGTACTGTTCAACCTATATCCTTTAACATTGCTCTGTACAGTTGAATGGAGGTCCGTACTGACCAGCTGTGATGATTATGTGTCCTTTCACATCTCCTTCCACGCAGGCCAGGCAGTGACACTCTGAATGTGACTCAGGCCAGGCAGTGACACTCTGAATGTGACTCAGGCCAGGCAGTGACACCCTGAATGTGACTCAGGCCAGGTAGTGACACTCTGAATGTGACTCAGGCCAGGAAGTGACACTCAATGTGACTCAGGCCAGGCAGTGGCACTCTGAATGTGGCTCAGGCCAGGCAGTGTCACTCTGAATGTGACTCAGGCCAGGCAGTGACACTCTGAATGTGATGAGGATGTTTTGCTTGTCTTTTTATTTCCTACTGATGAATATGTCACACACTAAGAGCACACATATCCCACTTGGCACAGACATCAATTCAACGTCTGTTCCACGTTCATTCAATGTAATTTAATTGAAATGATGCTGAAACAACATAGATTCAACCATTCTTACACACCACTGCAAATAGAACAAGAAGAATGTGTTAGAAACAGTAATATATTTCGATTGAATTAGATCCAATGTATGTTACATAACAGTAATATTGTACCCCACACAGTTTAATTACTATCAATACAATTCTTGTACATAGTGAGATATACGTCATCAACAGCAGGGGGCACTGCACACATGTCTGAGTATTTTTCTGCTTGGTTTTCACAATGCTTTATTCATCAGCTACTGCACACTAGGACAAATCTAATAAAAAGCGAGGTTATGAAAACATTATTCAAATGGTTTTGCCTGTAAAATGTCAGTTGCTCTTCAGAGAGTGTAGGATTTCTGGTTTGATTTGAATAATAGTTGTCCAGCAGAATCATTTTATGTTTCATTTCTTTTGCCTGGAAAACGACTTTTGATTTGGTAATGCTATATTAACTTTTTCTGTTGAAATACAGATTGCAGTACATCATAGTGTATAGTCCGTGCATGCCTCCAATCAGAGAGAAGTGTTATGATGCTTCTAGGGGTTCTGAAGTGTTCTTCACTCCACGTAAGCATTGAAATGAAAAACAAGAAATATATCCCAGAGGATAAAGGTCCTTGTCATATCCAGAGAATAAAAGTCCCAGTAATATCCAGAGGAAAAAGGTCCCTGTAATATCCAGATTCCCCGAGGATAAAAGTCCCTGTGATGGTACAGAGGATCAAAGTCTCTGTAATATCCCTGAGGGAGGGAGAGGGAGAGAGGGAGAGAGGGAAAGAGGGAGAGAGGGAGAGAGGGAAAGAGGGAGAGAGGGAGAGAGGGAGAGAGGGAGTGTACCAAAGAGAGTGTGTCTGTTCTTTATTGGTTACCATGCAAAAGTTGATTGTTGTATGATGTTTTTGTAATGGACCATAAAACCATCTTAGTCTCCACCCATGTAAACACTGTCCATCACAATGTTTACAGGTACTCATAATAAATATCCCAAAGGATAAAAGTCACAGGAATATCCTGAGGATTAAACACCTGTAGTAGTCTAAGCCTATTGATGTAACATTGAGCTGGGTGAATGGAATATCAATGACAGTCATCCAATATGCTGTAATAGAAATAAGAAAAAAAATCTTAAACGCCACCTACCGCCACAGGTAGGACACCATGGTATGGATGTGAGGTACAGCACATTATGGAGAAATCACTTCTGTGGCAGTTAAAGTAATACAATTATGCAATCCTCTCAGCTGGTAGTGATACTGTAGATTTCCTGGACTTAAGGAGAACCAAGGTCCAACCGACTGCAGTCCCTATACAGGGGATGGATGTGGAAATGGTTGGGTCATACAAGTTCCTGGGAGTCCATATGGACAACAGGCTGGAATGGGCTGGTAGCACCGGGGCTCTGTACAAAAAGGGCCAGAGCCAACTCTACTTTCTGAGGAGGCCCAGGTCCTTCAATGTGTGCAGTAAACTACTGCATACCTTCTTCCAGTCTGTGCCATCTTTTTTGCAATAGTGTGCTGGGGAGCAAACATAAAGGCTGGTGATGCTTTTCGGGTGAATAAGATGATCAGGAAGACTAGCTCTGTTCTGGGGATTAGCCTTGACACTCTAGAGGAGGTGGCAGAGAGAAGGATCCTGGCCAAACTGCTGGCCATCATGGACAACGTCACCCACCCTCTGCATGCCATGGTTATGATGCAGAGGAGCACTTTCAGTCACAGACTGATCCCACCACGTTGAGCCAGAGAGCACTACAGGAGGTCCTTCCTGCCGGTGGCTATTAGACTATATATATAATGCCTCACCGGGGAGCCGTGCCGTCCGCAACATAGATCTGGAACTGTTGGGGTGCTAGGACCTAGTTTAACAATTATGCATCCATCCGTGAGTAACTCTGGTCCGTCAGCACTCATTCACTCAGGACCTATTTATTCATTCAGGTCTGGACCTAACTTACGTAGGCATTCACTCAGGAATGCATATTAGTATCCTGTCAGTTACACCTTTTCTCATTGCTTTTAGTATATCGAATGTGCAATACCTGCAGTTGTCTGTAATTAAACCCTGCGCACTAAGGACTGTATTTTAAGGGAATTACTATTATTACCCCAAATTATATCATACACACATTTAGCTATTTAAGAATCTCTTCCTGTCATTTACCTGTACAGTTTGTGTAACCATGCAAGTATTCACTTATCTGTAAATATAACTGTATATTTACCTGTACAGCTAATTTAACCATGCAAAATATTAACTTACCTGTTCATTTAACCAGTCTGTCTATTAAGTAAACTATTATTACCTTGCTCATATCATATGCATTTTTAGCTACTGAAGTATTTCTCTGCCATCGACCTGCATAGTATAGTTAACCATCCAACATCCACCAATGTATAGTGTATATACAGCGGGTGAAATAAGTATTGAACACGTCACCATGTTTCTCAGTAAATATATTTCCAAAGGTCCTATTGACATGACATTTTCACCAGATGTTGGTAACAACCCAAGTAATCCATACATACAAAGAAACCAAAACAAATAAGTTCAGAAATTAAGTTATGTGTAATAATGTGAAATGACACAGGGAAAAAGTATTGAACACATGAAGAAAGGGAGGTGCAAAAAGGTATGGAAAGCCAAGACAACAGCTGAAAACTATCAGTAATTAAAAAGCAATCCAGCCCCCTGTCAGTGCAAATTAATATCAGCTGGTTCAGTCCCAACTGATGGCCTACAAAAAGGTCTCATTGCTAATGTGTCACACAAGACACATCTCATGATGGGTAAAAGCAAAGAGCTGTCAAGACCTTCGCAACCTAATTGTTGCAAAACATAATGATGGCATTGGTTATAGGCGCATTTCTAAGCTTCTGAATGTTCCAGTGAGCACTGTTGGGGCCATAATACGGAAGTGGAAAGACAATCATTTCACCATACATTTGCCTCGACCAGGTGCTCCTCGCAAGATTACTGACAGAGGAGTGAAAAGAATAATCAGAAGAGTTGTCCAAGAGCCAAGGACCACTTGTGGAGAGCTTCAAAAAGACCTGCAATTAGCAGGTACTGTTGTCTCAAAGAAAACAGTAAGTAATGCACTCCACCGCCATGGCCTGTATGCACGCTCACCACGCAAGACTCCATTGCTGAAAAAAAAGCATGTTGAAGCTCGTTTAAAGTTTGCTGCACAACATTTGGAAAAGCCAGTGAAATACTGGGAGAATATAGTGTGGTCAGATGAGAGCAAAATTGAACTGTTTGGATGTCATAATACACACCATGTTTGGAGGAGAAATGGCACTGCACATCACCCTAAAAACACCATACCAACAGTGAAGTTTGGAGGTGGGAACATCATGGTGTGGGGCTGCTTTTCAGCAAATGGTACTGGCAAACTTCACATAATTGAAGGAAGGATGAATGGGCAAATTTACTGAGACATTCTTGACAAAACTCTGCTGCCATCTACCAGGATGATGAAGATGAAACAATCCCAAAGACAATGATCCCAAACACAGAGTCAAGGAAACTCTCAATTGGTTTCAAAGAAAGAAAATATAGCTGCTAGAATGGCCCAGCCAACCACCCCTACTATGCAATGTCTTTTTATAGCTTTTTTTGCACTCCAGATATCTTGTATTTGTATACTTTTTCATACTACCGCTCTATATATCATGTACCGTGTATCTGTCTTTTGTGTACTTTCGTTGTGGCATTTTGCACCTGCCCTGTGTTTTGTTGTAGCTGCTTGACAATGAAATGTCCCCCCCGGGGGATCAATAAAGTACCTATCTATCTATCTATCTATCTATCTATCTATCTATCTATCTATCTATCTATCTATCTATCTATCTATCTATCTATCTATCTATCTATCTATCTATCTATCTATCTATCTATCTATCTATCTATCTATCTATCTATCTATCTATCTATCTATCTATCTATCTATCTATCTATCTATCTATCTATCTATCTATCTATAAGTTATATTCTTCAAGAATACATTTATATATATAGTTACTTTAAAAGTAGGAAAAAATATTATTAGCAACTGCAGATTTCCCCTTTAACCATTTAAATCAGTTGTGTGTTGCAGGTATAACAAAGAAACTGAGCATGGATGGGAAAGGGATGGTACAGTGGCTGGGGAGAACATGCTAAGCCATGTTAACAAACGGTTTACACCTGGCGAAAACATGCTAAGCCATGTTAACAAACGGTTTACACCTGGGGAGAACATGCTAAGCCATGGTAACAAACGGTTTACACCTGGGGAGAACATGCTAAGCCATGTTAAAAAAAGGTTTACACCTGGAGAGAACATGCTAAGCCATTTTAACAAAAGGTTTACACCTGGGGAGAACATGCTAAGCCATGTTAACAAAAGGTTTACACCTGGGGAGAACATGCTAAGCCATGTTAACAAAAGGTTGACACCTGGGGAGAACATGCTAAGCCATGTTAACAAAAGGTTGACACCAGGGGAGAAAGAGAAACATCTAAACACATCTAGCACAGTCTGGCCTGGCTTGGAACCAGCAGCACAACTGAAATATTAATTCACCACCAGGCTATTTCTGGAAGAGCATTTAGACACTCAGGCCTCCACAGCATTCACAGGGAAATTAGATTTAGTCGAGGGGGGCCCAGAGGGCTCCCCATTCTGTACCTAGAACTGAAGGACTTTTTCGCTCTGTCTCTGGATTGATATTTTAGATTGCTTTTTAAAGCTGGAATCCATAGCGGTGAAACTTCCATGCCTGTTTGCGATATTACAATAACAAAGATGTTACTTCAAACAATGGACACCATTTTTCCCCTCTGACATCATTGCGGGCGCATTAGAACAATAAAGAATGCACTATGACTTGTTTTGTATCAGGTTGCAAGATGAGTAGAGTAGAGCAGTACTTTATTGATCCCAACTTGGGCCAGGAGGAAAATCAAATTATAAAAGTTTATCTCAGCTGGTAGCCACGACAGTTTGAAGTACTGCAAAGGAAATGTAGTTTATCTCAGCTGGTAGCCACGACAGTTTGAAGTACTGCAAAGGAAATGTAGTGATGATGCTAAGTGACATTGTTGCAAATGATGGGTAATAACCAATCACAATGATAAATCGGCCGATGTGAACTCTAAAGCTCACTTCAGACAAACACTGCGAATGTGACTGACGGCGAATGTGATTTCACATCAAATGTTGCAATATACTGCTAATACAACTACTAATACAACTAATAAAATTACTGCTACAAAAACTAATACAACTAATAAAACTACTGCTACAACTACTAATACAACTAATAAAACTACTAATACAACTAATAAAATTACTGCTACAACTACTAATACAACTAATAAAACTACTGCTACAACTACTAATACAACTAATAAAATTACTGCTACAAAAACTAATACAACTAATAAAACTACTGCTACAACTACTAATACAACTAATAAAACTACTAATACAACTAATAAAACTACTGCTACAACTACTAATACAACTAATAAAACTACTAATACAACTAATAAAACTACTAATACAACTACTAATACAACTAATAAAACTACTGCTACAACTACTAATACAACTAATACAACTACTGCTACAACTACTTATACAACTAATAAAACTACTGCTACAACTACTAATACAACTAATAAAACTACTGCTACAACTACTTATACAACTAATAAAACTACTGCTACAACTACTTATACAACAAATAAAACTACTGCTACAACTACTTATACAACTAATAAAACTACTGCTACAACTACTTATACAACAAATAAAACTACTGCTACAACTACTAATACAACTAATGAAAACTACTGCATTAGAGGGGTGTGGAGGGGGTGTGGCATTAGAGTGGTGTGGAGGGGGTGTGGCATTAGAGTGGTGTGGAGTGGGTGTGGCATTAGAGTGGTGTGGAGTGGGTGTGGCATTAGAGTGGTGTGGAGGGGGTGTGGCATTAGAGTGGTGTGGAGTGGGTGTGGCATTAGAGTGGTGTGGAGGGGGTGTGGCATTAGGGTGGTGTGGAGGGGGTGTGGCATTCGAGTGGTGTGGAGGGGGTGTGGCATTAGAGTGGTGTGGAGGGGGTGTGGCATTAGAGTGGTGTGGAGGGGGTGTGGCATTAGAGTGGTGTGGAGGGGGTGTGGCATTAGAGTGGTGTGGAGGGGGTGTGGCATTGTCCATGATCATGTGTGCTTTAGCTTGTAGTATTTTTATCAACATATCCTGCATTGACTCCAGACTCCATCCTATTGTGGCACTTGTTTATTTGAGGATTTTGCCCAGCTTGTTTATGTCCTCCTTGTGTAAGTTTCCTTTCCAACACACAATGGCATAGCTCAGTACCAGTGGAGGCTGCTGGGGTGTGTGGCATTATAGTGGTGTGGAGTGGGTGTGTGGCATTATACCATTCAACTAGTTCCGATCCAGCCAAGGATCCAGCCATTACCATGAGCCTGTCCTCCCCAATTAAGGTGTCACCAACCTCCTGTGCTCAACACACTACACTGCTGTAAAACATGTTAAGCATTTTGTCACACACATGATCCTCTGTCACATTTTAAAAACAGAACAAAAACAATAGCAAATGCGCCTGGGGCGACCAGTGGCGCTGTTTCACCTTCTGTGGATCTCAGCTTTAAGAGACTAGGCACTGAAATGTCACATTACATCACAAGCTCTCTAAATGCATGACTTGCTCCCGGTAATGGGATGTGACATTTTTTTGGTTTCTCCCAGCACTGACATCAGCAGGAAACCAACCCTGTCAGTTGTTAAAGTGCACGTTTATACTGTATTAATGGGTGTGTGCACAGGGACTTGAATTATAATAATAATGAATTATAATCAAAGAGAGAGAGAGAGACTCCCGGTGGGATACAGTGGCTAATTCTATAACGCTGACTGCACCAACTGGACAGAGGAATACCACGCACACTGAAACTACCGCACAGAACACCGCTATGCCTGCATTTACATATGAAATATACCTAGAGATATCAATAAAGACAGACAACAATAGTGGATGCAGAGAGCCCGAGTGACCAAAAAACAGGGCAAAGTAAAGCATTGTTAGAGTGGACAGCACACCTGCTGGCTATAGCTGAGGCTGGGAGGGAGGAGGTGCTGGGAGTGAGGAGGAGCTGGGAGGGAGGAGGAGCTGGGAGGGAGGAGGAGCTGGGAGGGAGGAAGAGCTGGGAGTGAGGAGCAAGGAGGGAGGATGAGCAGTGAGGGAGGAAGAGCTGGGAGGGAGGAGGAGCTGGGAGTGAGGAAGAGCTGGGAAGGAGGCTGTGAGGTTGGCACTGTAAGGGGACGTGATTGTAGATGACATGAACTAGTGTGCCCTCGCTCGCTCTCTCTCCTCTCCCTCCCTCTCTCTCTATTTCTCCTCTCTCTCTCTCTCTCTCTCTCTCTCTCTCTCTCTCTCTCTCTCTCTCTCTCTCTCTCTCTCTCTCTCTCTCTATCTTTCTTTCTCTCTCTCTCTCCTCTCTCCTCTCTCTCACTCTCTCTCCCTCTCTCGTTCTTTCTCCCCTCCCTCTCTCTCTCTCTTTCCCTCACAAGCTCCTGTTTTTCACCCCTTTAAGCACTATGTTCTCAGCAATAGCTAGGCTACCTCTAACTGATCTATTCCACTTTCATCATCCCTCGTACTAATGGACTAAACTTCTACAACAGGAAATGATCAGAATATTCTTAGAAACAGAAGACACTGGTTCATGTGAGAATGCAAGCATGAAAACCGGAACCCTGAACAAGACACACACACACACACACACACACACACACACACACCGACACACACCCACATACACACACCAGTTTTCCCCCTATAAGCATTTAGTAGAGGTGCACTGCCACTGCAAAAAAAAATCTGCCACCGCTGCTGGAAAAAATCCTAGGGGAAACACTGCACACTCTCTCATGAATAGCAAATCTATGCTGTTGAATGTCATGTTAGTAAGTGCCGTTACAGTAACTGTGCCCTGCAGACAGATTGTTTGCCTCGACTGGGGGTATGACTGAGTCAGTGCTTTAGAAGGGCAATGTGAAGGAACGTGTGCGGATGGATCTGTGTGTTTATGCCTTTCTCTCCTTGGAGTTTACAATGAAAGCTCATTAACCAGCATGAATGTTTCTTACATAACCCCCCCTCCTCCTGTACACATTAGCCCCTACAACTGTTCCATAATCAACACAATTCCCCAGCATTCAATAACGCACATCGTTGTCAAGGCAACTTGAATACTTAAACATGATTATTTTCTAACACACTTCCCTTATACAGTGGGGAGAACAAGTATTTGATACACTGCCGATTTTGCAGGTTTTCCTACTTACAAAGCATGTAGAGGTCTGTAATTTTTATCATAGGTACACTTCAACTGTGTACCTATGAGGTCCAGAAAATCACATTGTATGATTTTTTTATAATTAATTTGCATTTTATTGCATGACATAAGTATTTGATCACCTACCAACCAGTAAGAATTCCGGCTCTCACAGACCTGTTAGTTTTTCTTTAAGAAGTTCTCCACTCATTACCTGTATTAACTGCACCTGTTTGAACTCGTTACCTGTATAAAAGACACCTGTCCACACACTCAATCAAACAGACTCCAACCTCGCCACAATGGCCAAGACCAGAGAGCTGTGTAAGGACATCAGGGATAAAATTGTAGACCTGCACAAGGCTGGGATGGGCTACAGGACAATAGGCAAGCAGCTTGGTGAGAAGGCAACAACTGTTGGCGCAATTATTAGAAAATGGAAGAAGTTCAAGATGACGGTCAATCTCCCTCAGTCTGGGGCACCATGCAAGATCTCACCTCGTGGGGCATCAATGATCATG